>LPNX010826343.1:1062836-1383029 GCA_001517045.1 Pseudotsuga menziesii
AAAGTCAACCTTATCATTTAGGAGTTTGTCCACAATTCATCTTCAATGGTTATCATGTCTTAGGGTTTGTTGTAATTAACCCAAGACTTCTTCAAAAGTCAACCTTAGGGTTTGATCATACTCCAACAAGTTATCAAGGTTACCACATCAAGTGATGAATTGTGTAGAAATGATTTGCAATTGATCTTTATTTATACTCCATCAACTATTTGAGTTGGTCCCACATAAATAGGAGTTGTCATTAGGGTATTGTTTTTATTTTTTGTTTTGTCATAAAAACACCTTAAAAGGTCAACCTTATCATTTAGGAGTTTGTCCACAATTCATCTTCAATGGTTATCATGTCTTAGGGTTTGTTGTAATTAACCCAAGACTTCTTCAAAAGTCAACCTTAGGGTTTGATCATACTCCAACAAGTTATCAAGGTTACCACATCTACCTTCGAGTTCACCACAATCCTCAAGGGCTTCATCAAGGTGTCAAGTGTCATGCCACCAAAAGTAAAAGGTACAAACCCTCTTCAAGGGTTTCAATACCCCATCAACACACACATCATTTTCGCCACTTCTTCAAGGGTACAAGGACCATCAAACCACCATTTGTGGGGGTACCACGTCTTTCTAAGACCCCATTAACCCACAAATGACCACATAATAGATCATTTGGCCTATTTGGTGTTCCAAAGGCTTCTTCACCATGCAAGAGGCTTCATGGGCTTCTTCAACCACCTCAACCACACAAGAGGACCTACAAGGGTCAAGATCCATCATGCCACCTCCTGTGGGGGTGCCAAGCCTCCTTATGTCTCATGACAATTTCCAGGGGTACCATGACCCCATCAAAAAACATAAATGACCACAGAATGGGTAATTAATGTTTCTTCAACCTATCAAGGGCTTTAGCATCATCACAAAGGTCTTCATCATCAACAAGAGGGTCTTCAACATTATCAACAAGGTGGTGGCTCCAAGATCCAACCTTGTGGGTACAAGGACTTTGTTAGGCTCCACAAGGTGCTTCAAAGCACAACTCATCTTTGTATGGTCTCCAAGGCACTAAATGTGAGGGTACTGAGATCATTCATACCTGTGCACTGCAAGAGAGACTTGGCGGCATCAATGACTACCTGTGGGGCCACTGGAAGTCCCATGTTGGCATCAATGACAATTTAATCACCAGAGGCATGTTGACAAGATTGCAAGAATTCCAGGTGGTGGTTCATGGGAATGGCGTTGCACTCTTTGCAATGTGTTGTACAAGGGCTCTTACCCAAGAGTGAGGGCACATTTTTTGCATGAAATAGGAAAAAGGGGTTGATAGTTGCACAAAAACAAGTGATCTAGGGGAAAGGAGGAAGTGTGAGAATGAACAACAAGAGGATGATAGGGTTAAAAGAAGATACGATGAGGTTAATAATGCCACATGTCAAGCTCCATCCATGGAGGCAAGGGTTGTGCATGAAGCAAGGAAGAGGAAGGAAGCTCAATCACAGGGACATGCATAAAAAATACTTAACAGTCCTCCTTCAATTCAAGAAAGCAGGATAGCTAAAATGGTGAATGTTCTGGGAAGGGAAGAAGCTGAAACTAGAGTGGCTAGAGCGATTTATGCATGTGGTATCCCCTTCAATGTGGTTGGGTCACCTTATTGGCAAGACATGGTCATTGCAATTAACACTGCTCCCAAAGGGTTCAAGGGGCGCAACTATGAAAAGGTACGAACCAATCTCCTAAAAAAGGAGAAGGAGCTTTTAGAGGATGTTCTTTCACCTATTCGTGCTTCATGGGGTAGCTCTAGTGTTACCATTGTCTTCGATGGATGGACAGATACTAGGTGGAGACCATTGATAAATATTATTGCCACTTTACCAAAAGGAGCAATGTTCCAAAAGGATGAAGACTGTTCAGGGGAGGTAAAGGATGCTTTTTTTATTGCTGATGTTATAATGAAAGCTATTGAGTAAATAGGGCCTAGTAAGGTGGTGCAAGTTATCACTGATAATGCACCAGTTTGCAAAGCTGCGGGCCTAATTATTGAGAGCAGGTATGATCACATTTTTTGGACACCATGCATTGCCCATAATCTGGATTTGATCTTAGAAGAAATTGACAGAAAAGTTCCATGGATAAAGGAACTAACAGGGCAAGCAAGGGAGATAGTTAAATTCATCACCAACCACAACTAGTCTCAAGCAATATTTCGAGAATTCTCCAGATTGGAATTGTTGAAAGTTGCTGAGACAAGGTTTGCCTCCAACTTCATCATGTTGCGTCGCCTCGTTGAGGTGAAGCAACCATTAGTTTCAATGGTGGTGAGTCAACTTTGGGTTGAGTGGAGGCAGGCATATTTAGAGCAGGAAACTATGGTGCACAGATTGTGCCTTGATGAGGAGGGGTGGAGCAAGATAGATCTCTTGCTCAAGTTCACAACCCCTACGTTTGAGCTTCTCCATAGTGCTGACATAGACAAACCTTTCTTGGGAGAGGTATATGATGGCATGGACACCATGGTTGAGAAAACTATGGAAATCATTTCACAAGAGAGTCCTCAGCTATTATTTGTTGATGCTCAGTTTGCTAATTTAGTGCGGAAAATCATGCTTGCCCTCTCCAACCCGCGAGCCCTCTTGGCGGCTCTGCGAACCCCCCACCTCTGTGGCTGCCCAAAACTTGACCTCTGCTCGCTAAAACCAACGTCCTTTCACCTTCCCCTTCTCTCCTCACCATTGTCGGAGGACTCACGCTGAATATGGGACTGATTCATGGAGGATCCGAAGGAAAACAAGGAGCTGAAAGAGACTCCAAATCCCCTTGCCCAGGATCTCAACAACAGGGGGCAATTCAGTTACCTCCATCATTGCCACAATAATTTGGAATCGGTCTACAACCCCACCGACATTGCGATGGAGTCAGATTTCATGTTTTGGACGTCTCAAATTAAACAGATGCTAGGGAGAATGGAATATCTCGAAGCGGAAAACTGTAGACTCCGCTCAGAGGTAAGCACCCTTGTTGATAGAGTCTCGGTGGTTGAGGGGGACAATTCATCTCTCAGGAAAATAATACAGGAGAGTAAAGAGCAGGAAACCCTCCACCCCTTGGATGCAGCATTACAAGCAGAAATCCGTGATCTCAAGACCAGAAAGGAAGAAATCAGATCCCAACTGGCCTCTTTCAAACATGAAACATAATCACACACCAACTCATGGACATAGGTGGTTCGGGGGAAAGACAAGGCTCCCCATCTCACTGTAGTAGAGGAGGATGTGCAAGCCAAACTCATGGAAGAATGGACTAGATAGGCAAGGGAACTGAACCTTAAGGTGAGAGGTCTCCCTCTACCTCATCCTTCCTTGGACCCTATGGAGGTAGGAACCAGGTTCCTTAGAGATACTCTTGCTCTAACATCAACTTAGATAGAGCCTGGATGGGACACGACTCCACCCTCTTTCTCAGGTTCCGCAATGCTACGGATCGGCCCTGCGTCGTCCGAGCTAAGCAGAAGTTGGTCTCACTCCCCAACAAGATATTCCTTGACGAGGACCTCACTAAAACACAAGTGGCAAAGGTCAAACAGTCCAAGGAATAGGTGCCAACAACAAAACATGTAAGAAAATGGGTAGTTATCAGGAACCTTCGGGCGATGATTCAAGACTCTTTCCTCTCGGGTTGGACACCTCGAACAGGTAGCTCGAAATGACGAGCCCGATTGGGGAGGTGTCAGAGTACAGGTATGTCGACTCATTGTTGGAGTGGATCCTTTTGGTCATCACCAGTCTTTTGTACGATGCCCTCTCCTCAGCAGATATTCTTCTTGTGACCCAGACTCAGGTGAGCCCTGTATAGCCTCTCTCGAATATTACAGGATACCAATGGTTCTTAGTTTGCAGGAAGGAAACACGGAGTTCAACAGGGGTTAGAGGATCAGGTGGTGTTGCTTGTTTGGTTAAAGATGCTCTCAAGGACAGAGTCTCATTAGTCGCTGCAAACGCGTACGCCAGATTCATGTGGGTTCGGGTTAGAGCCAGAGTCTCCTACATTGTGGTTTGTTATTTTCCCCCAGCTTCGTCACCTTTTTCCATTCACAATGGCGCATATGGTGACCCCTTTATAGACCTGTACACTGGCATCACCAACTACTCAGTTGACGGGGAGGTCATCCTCATGGGAGACTTCAATGCCCGTACCAGAGATCTTAAGATACCCCTTCACGATCGATCAAGGGACGTGTTTTGTGCCCGGGGGATTGACCCGACTTCGATAGGTCTACACTAGATTTCAAAGGATGTCTTGGGACCCACTACAACATATGGAAAACATCTCTTGCAGTTAGGGGAATCTCATGAGTTGCTAATTCTGAATGACCTCCCACGCTTTCCAGACTCCCAGTTCTTCAGCTACAGGCCACATGGAGGAGGGGCTAGTGTGGTGGATTATGCTCTAGCCAACCCGATTTTGCTCCCTTATGTCTGAAACCTTTCCATATCCCCCATCCCCCTAGTTGACCATGCACTACTTTCACTCTCTCTCTAGTTTCATCCACCTCGGCCAACCCATCCCTTCTCGTAGAGCCCAATTCGAACAACTTTTCGATTCGATGAGGGTGACCTAGATATCTTCTCTTCCACTCTCCATCAGATACTTCCATCTAAGGCCCAGTTCTCTGTGCTTGACTCTACCTCTGCTAAATACCAATGCCCCTCATTTGCAATTTGGGAGGCTGCGCTCAAATCCTTCCCCCATTCCAGCCGAACCACCTCTGCCTCCCCCAAGCTTGGTTCTTGTCCCATAAATAAATGGTACGATGAAGAATGCAAATCCCTCCATCAAGAACTCCGCCATGTCTGCCGTCACTCCCTATCCACCTACCCTGTCATCCGAATAGCTTACCGTCATCTTCTCCGCTGTAAGGAACGATATTTTATCTCCCAAAATAGACGGGAACTCTCCACTCTCCTTGCCAATTCCCCCAAACAAATTTGGGGTACCATCCTCCCTCGACGTTCTCCTCCTCCAGCTGACCTCGACCTTGTCTCAATGTTCTCCCATACTTCAAGTCTGTACGACATTCCCGGGGAGACCCATATTCAGGTTACTTCCCCTCCTTCCTCTTGCCACCTTTTCTCTGACAGGGATATCAGAGAGGCCATCCGGACGATGAGCAACAACAAAGCAGCAGATGAGGAAGGCCACCAAGCAGATTTCTTCAAGCACCGTGGTCTTCACTCTCTGGTTAGTTACTTGGTTGTTCTCTTCAACCATGTGGTTCGAGAAGGCTTTCCTTCGGTGTGGTCCCATCACATTATCTATCCGATCCACAAGTCAGGATCCACCTCTGATTCTAATAACTACAGAACGATCATGGTTGGCCACATGTTCTCCAAGTTATACACCATCGTTCTTCACAGGGAGCTGTATAGTGCTCTCAAGCAGAGAAACCTCAGGGCTCGGGGCCAGGAGGGGTTTAGGCCAGCTCATTAGACTATTGACCATATATTTACCCTTCGGGCCGGGATCGAGGAGGCACGTACCGTTCCTCGAAGGTGTACTGTTGTTTCGTGGACTTTCGAAAGGCCTTTGACTCGGTCCCAAGAGAAGACCTACTGCAGCGGCTCCGAGATATTGGCATCTCGACGACTCTGCTGACTGCTATTATGCGCCTATACGAGTCTGTCCTTGATCTCCTTCACACAGTTCGAGGAATGTTTGAGTTCATCTGGAGCACTTTTGGAATTAAATAGGTATGCCCGCTATCTCCCACCCTCTTTGGGATCTACATTGATGAGCTGGAAGCTTTTCTCCACGAACATATCCAGGATACAGATGGGTGCCTTCTACACCAGGTCTTGATTTCCATTTTACTTTTTGTAGATGATATTGTTCTCATATCCTCCTCCCCAGAGGGCCTACAGAGGCAACTTACGCCTTAGCTCTTTTTTGTGATCTTCGGAAGTTGACGGTGAACCTGAGTAAAACAAAGATTATGATCTTCAATGGGGTGAAGAAGACCTCGAACTTCAACTTCCTATTCAAGGGAGAGGAAGTTGAGATTACCAACACAAGACCTCGTTTTAGCTTGCGACCAACCCTTCAGCCTCGAATCAACAAGGGGTATGAATCCTTGGCCCTTCTAGAGAGACAATGCTTTCGTCATCACTTCCAAGATATCTCATCCAAGATGAGTCTTACGGACACCTTGATCCGTCCCACTGTCCTATATGGATCAGAAAGTTGGGGGCGTTCTTTACTTGAGTCGGATTGGGTCTCAGCGGAGAGGGTCCAGATCCTTCTTCTTTGACGCATCATCCGAGGCAAGTAGAAAGTACCGCATCATATCATCCTGGCTGAGTTTGGGGCCCAACCCTTTTTCCCTGAGACGATCTTCAAACTGGTTTCCTTCTTGCATCGGGTCTAGGGCTTTGCAAACACATTAAAGGGTCGGGACAAGTATCCTTACTTAGCCTACTGCTCCTCCGAGGCTATTGCTCATACTCATTCAGACAGAGCCAAGTGTTGGTTCATTGGGGTTTCAGGGCTCCTCGAATCAGCAGGGATTCATATAGATTGCCTCCCGCCGTTCCGGTACTCTTGGAATGCTCTCGACCACCTTCTTCCCACTCGACAGGAATTGAATAGGATCATCAAAGAGGATATTTACAGGCGGTTTGTTCAGATCACATGGGTCAATCCCCTCAGAGGGTTGCGCCCAAAGATGGCCTTTTATGCAGAGCACTTCCTGGAGATCAGAGACGGGCTCATTGTCCGACCCCAGTATACGCTCCGACACTGGATGCATGTTCTTTGGATCCCTCTCAGACAGTTCAGAGTAGGTTCTCATAGACTTCGGGTAGAGACAGACCACAAGATTGATAGGATGGACATGATCTGCCAACTATGTCATCTACAGGAAGTGGAAATCGAGTCACACTTTATCTTCAGATGTCCTGTAAATTATGAGATCAGAGGACGGTTCCATTGCTTGTTCAGAGGCCCTCAGACCCTAGCCAACTTTTTCAGGTACACGAATCAGAGATGTTTAGCACTCTATATCCAGGAGACTCTCAGGATTTGAGCGCATATTCTTCATCCCACCACCATACTCGAGACCACACAGAGGATCACAACGTTCTTCAGCGCACTCCCCTCAGCCAGGGGCACCAAGAGGTCTACCGACTTGGACATCGATCCAGTTTTCAGATCAGTGAAGATCTGTGGATCTCGATCCACGAGACCTTAGCAGCAGGTTCGTTCTAGGCCTCTAACTGAGAGACAAACTAGGCCCTCCAGGCCTAAAAGGTAGCAATACAGCAAGCGGCCTGCACCCACCAGCTCTTCTTCGGGCTAGCAGATGCTACTGAACTTTCCTCAGTTTTTTTCTTTCAGCCTCGAATGTTAGGAGTAGTAGACCCTCTTCGATCTTCTCGGCTCTGGGATCTTCTCCACTTGAGCTTCTTCGCCCTAGTGCAGAGTTCAGAAGTCGAGGTTGCGGATGGAGCTCTCTCATACTTCAACCCAACTCGTATTGTTCATCTTTTAAAATTTTCTGCATTGTTTTGTTGTAAAAAGGGGGACCATTTGGTCCGTTTGGTCCCCCTGCATAGCACAGACATCATTGTAACCGACAGTCCCGTTGACCTACTTTGTGGTCATTAGTTGGACATTAATAAAATTATCTTATCTTATCTATGCTTGAGAGGTGGAACTACTTCAACACTCCACTTCACACTGTAGCCCGTGCCTTGAACCTGAGATTCCATGACGGAGACCTCATTGCTCAAAGCAATGGGAAGAGGAAGGCACCACATAAGGATAGAGAGGTGGCCAATGGAGTGGAAAAAGCTCTTATGAGAATGTTTCCAGCTGATTTACATAGGGAGATTGAAATAGTAAAGTTCTGTTTTTACGGGAACTTCCAACGTAGATAAGATAAAGGGTCCGTAAAGGAATAATAGTAANATTTCTTATTTTACTAATTATTAATATTAATAATTAATGTTGATTTATACCATTTTTTTATATAACATTGCCTTCCCCTTAGATAAGCTTTGTCCTCAAAGCTTAGAGAAGACAAGGCTTATGTCTGATTTTGTTTTTGAACCATCATCTCTAGATTCTTTCTTTTAGTATTTGCGACACTTGAACCATCATCTCTGAATTCTGACTGTTGCCAAATGTTTGACTGCTCCCACAAAATTATCCACAGTCACGAATGCTGCCTCAGTCAACAACTGCTGTGTAAACTTGCTCTGTGGAAACAAGCTCGGAACTAGAGTGTGACAGGCTTGGACTTGTGGAAAAATTTCGGTCCTTATAAACTCTGCTGCAATAACAAAACTACCGAATTTTTGACCACCTCAGTCCATGATCCTTCCTCGGACCACCAGCGAGTTTAACCCCAATTTTTTTTAATATTCTGCTCCTGTAAAAAGATGTTACTTGGTTGCTGCTGTCTGCGAATTGAAGAAGATATCAAGACTCTACTGAGGCAGCCCATCCGCAAATCCACAGCTGCTGATCCCACGAATTTGATCTAGCGAGTTTTCTGCCCATCCGAAAATCCACAGCTGCTGCTCATAAAGGGAAGAAAAAGGACTGCTGCAAACTTTGGTTTAAAGACTGTGGACAAGCCTCCAACAAGACATAAAACAAGCTTGATTTTCTGCTGCCAAAAATAGACCTCTGAGAACACACCCCAATTCAGAAGAAAAAACTTTTAAAATTCTTTGCAAATATCAAAACACCAAACACTTTGCTGCTGCAAAAAAATCCGTTGACTGCTGCTGCTAATTCCACAAATTTCCTCAGTATGACTCCCTCAGTCCACGAAAAAAGAACTCAGAGCTCTCACGAATTTCTATTTTCAAAATGAAGTTTCGATGGGGTATATATACTAGTTTTCCAAACAAAATGAGCCAGTGAGGTTTTCGGTGGCCTTATGACTGAAATCAGAACAGTAGGAGCAGTCAAATTCACGGTGGAGCAGCAGACAAGCAGACACTAACTTAGTAGCAGCAAATTTGTGTTTTATCATTTATGTCTTGATAAGAAGCAGCAACAGACCTGAACTTCTAGCAGCCAAATGACTGATATTTTTGTTGAAGGAACAGTTTGTTTTTACGAGAGATATTTAGGGCTTACAACGACAGAACCATTTTGTGTCTTTATCTATGCAAACAACCAACATTCAGGTGAGAGAAGGGCTCGCTAACTGAAGCAGTCGTCTGAAAAAATTCGGAGGACCAAGTTTCGGGAGCAGACTGTTCTTTGAAGTTTGTTTTTGCTAATTTATTGCAGCAGTTATCTCTTGAAGCCAAGTGATCAAGGTTTTGATGATGCCCTAGCAGTAAAGGTATGTTATTGATGATTATGATGCTCTAGTTGCACATACAGTAATAATATGTTATTGATATGCCCTAGTTGCGCATACAGTAATAAAGGTATGTTAGTGATGATTATTATGCCCTAGTTCCAGTTGCACATACAGTGATGAAGTGGCATATGCATATCCAGCCAAGTATACAGTGCAGAGTCTGTCAAAGCCTTGATTGCACAGTTAGGTTATCAAGGTAATACGACCCGTTGAAGATGATGGTTTTGTTTATGATACCATCTATTGTTTTGAGTTCCATAAGGTGATATTGACAGAAGTAGGGTATTGAGTTGACAGATTGACATAGAATAAGAAAGCTGTATGTATGAGTAGACTTATGATGATGATAGAAATCCTTGGCTGAATGGTTGAACTGCTATAATGTGACGATGATACATACTCTGATAGTGATCTTATGATGAATACCAAGATGATGTACTAACATGATGATCCAGACATTGCCTTGACAATGATGTTGGTGACAGTTTTCACAAGTGTCACCTAGAGTTTCAGCAGCAAGCATAGAATGACCAGCAGAGATTAATGAGCTGAGTTGACCAGCAGAAGAAGTATTGACCAGAGGTTGATTAAGACCAGTGATGAGCAGCAGCAGAGGTTGATGAACAGAATGATGAGCAGAAAAAGTGAGCATACCTAACAGATGATGATGAGCAGATGATGAGCAACGTTGATGAGAAGAGGTGATGCGCAGAGATGATGAGCAACGTTGATGAGAAGAGGTGATGCGCAGAGATGATGAGCATGAGCAGAGATGGTTGAGCAGTAGATTGATGACAATCAATGATTGGCGTCAAGCTTGCAAGTAATGACTTGCACTTGAGGATTGGACTCTTCAAACCCTTCGTAGTTGGAGCTAAGAAGACCAGGCTGGGTCATGTTTCAGAGTTGGTGCTCTTCTTATCAGTTGGTGTTGATTGTAATCGAGAAGATTGTTGTCTTCCATGTACAATAAATAAAGATGAAATTACAAATATTTCCATGTCTCTTTGATGTGATGTTTATGCTTGTGACTTATGGTTGACTTAGCAGATGCATATGATTATGTGATTAATGTTTGATATACTTTGATTGAATAAAAGAAGGTAAAAAGTTCATAATTGCTCTCACACTGATTCACCCCCCCTTCTCAGTGTGGGCATTGTGTCCAACAAATGTTTCCAGCTGATTTACGTAAGGAGATTGAAATAGTAAAGTTTTGTTTTTATGAGAACTTCCAACGTAGATAAGACAATGGCTCCGTAAAGGAATAATAGTAATATATATATATATATATATATATAAAAGATAATGATGTTTTACAATTACATTGCCACGGGTTTTATAAGCCATTTTGCATCTTTTCTTTTCAATATAAGTCACGTCTTTTGACTTTTCATAACTATTTAATTATTTATTTCTTATTTTACTAATTAGTAATTATTAATATTAATGATTAATGTTGATTTATACCATTTTTTTATATAACATTGCCTTCCCCTTAAAGAAGCTTTGTCCTCACTTTCTTTTAGTATTTGCGACACTGGATGAAATGAGACGATACGAGTTACGAATTCCAAAGAAATGTCGCATCGTTGCTGATGTGGTCCACTCAAGATCTATTTTCATCGGAGCTATTAGATGGCTTTGTGGGGGGTTCTTCTTGTTTGTCGCTTAGTATGTTGATTTGATGTTCTTCCTTGATTGACAACATAACTTTTCTGTGTATGTTCATTTTGACCCTGTCGTTGGTCAAAATGACGTTTACAATTGAGGTGTCGATAAGGAGTTTTTGTTGTTTGTTTTAATGCTGGATTGACTTCGTTTTGAATCGTGACGAAGATTGAATTTGTATTTATTTCTTCTTTCTCAACTTGAATTTGTTTTTTGAAAAGTCTGGATGCTTCCTTCTAGATTAGCACTACTTTGTTCTCCAGTAGATTGTTATTACCCTGAATCTTCTCGAACCTGTCGTCTTTTGAATTTTTGTCCTCTTTTAACTTCTCGATTTGTTCCTCTAGTTTTTTATTAAGATTTCCTAGGCGCTGGTTTTCTTCCGCCTTTTCTAATATTCTTCCTTCGAGGTCTTCATTGGGAAATTTTGTTTTTCGACTATTTTCAGCTTCTTGATTTTCGTAAGTAATGCCTTGTTATGAATTTTTAGTCGAAATAGTTCATTGGTATTGCTTGCTAAATTGTCAATGATTTTCTTATTTTCCAGCTTGTGCATTTTCTTAATGTCGTCATACTTCTGCTGGAGTTTTTCTTGCTGTTGCTGATGTTGACATATCTTTGAATCTTGATCTTCTAGCTTCTTCTGGCCTTGCACCAATTCACTATCTTTGACCTTGATGAGCTTGTTTAAGCACTTTATGTCTTCTTTGAAATCGTTATCGTTTCTATACAGTGACTTTTCGTCATTCTTTGACTTTTTGATCTGGTCTTCTAGGTTTTGATTATGACTTTCCAACTGTGATATTTTCTCATTCCTATCTGATAAAATTTTTCTAAAAACCTTCATTATTTTTTTCCAATATTTGATTTTGGATTTCTAAGGTGTGATTCCTTTGCTCTCGAAGTATTTTAACCAATTCTTGTTTATCAATCTCGCATTGTAGATAATTATTGGTTGCTTTGTAATGTTCTAATTGAGACAATACTGCTTGTAATTGTGATTTTGTAAGCGCCATAATTCAATGTCTGGACAATAACTTGGTCTTCCTTTGACTTTGAATTTTTTTAATGATAATGGTCTTCGACTTTTAAAAAAATTATTCTTTTGACTTGAATTTATGTCTTCTTATTTGGTCTTCTTTTCGTATTCTTCTCTTCTTTTTACCAAAGTAATTATTATTTTCAGAGGATAATAATAATATAATAATGATATTATTATAATGAGAGATTTGTGACCTTTAAGGTTATACTATAATAATATTATTATAATAATTATAACAATAGATGATGAATTTTGTTTTTAGATAGATAGTGAATTAGAGGAAATAGGATTATAAAAATAATTATAATAATAATTATTATATATAATAATAGTATTATTATAAAAAATCGATTTGGTTGGATTAGGGTTTTGCGGAGCGGTGGCGGGTGTGGAGTGGATTGAGAGGTGAGGTGGAGGAATGGGGCCAGGCGCATGGGTGGAGCGAAGGGAGCTAGCGCTAAGCTGGGGGCGTGGGAGGATGGGGTGTAAATGAGGGTGCACAGGGGGTTGAGAAGAGAGGAGCCGCTTGATGCGAAGGGAAATCACGACAATGGAAAAGGAGGTAGCGTGTAACGGATGGCGTGGGAGGAAGGGTGGTGGCATTGTGCATGTGTGAGTAGACACAATTATTGCAGGGAATGGATGTGGAGACAGAACATGGATGGGAAAGCACCGAGGTGATGGAAGAGGAGCGTAAGTAGGAGCCAGAGGTGGAATGAGCGACAAGAGGGCAAAGGAGAAAGGGCACTGGTTGAGCTGATTACCGAGATTTGGGAAGGGGAGGATGCATGCAGGGCATGATCTGCGTGTAGTGGAAGGTGCAGAGATGGAGGGGCGCGAAGCAATCTTGTAAAAGTGGTATACGTAGCAGTGGTGCAGAGAGGAGTTTAGAGCCACGAACAAGGGAAACACATGTAGGAGTAAGGAAATGATGTAGGTGTGGTGATATGCGTTGAGGGAATGATGTGGATGGGAGTATTGTGTATGGGAAGGAGCGTTGGAAAAAGAGAATAACAACTATCAATGTGTGGAATATCTGGTGTGGATGAGGGAGAGCGTAGATGTGGAAGGTGGTGTGGAAGAGGGAGAGCGTGGACGTGGGAGGTAGCAATAGTGTGGAGGGTGGAGAAGAGCAGTGGGCGTCTCGGGAGTGAGTGGTGGGATGGCTAAAAGCCTGAGATCAACATAAGCCCGAGGAAGGGTCGACTCTGATACCTCTGAAACAATGAAGTTCTGTTTTTATGGGAACTTCCAACATATATAAGACAATGGGTCCATAAAGGAATAATAGTAATATATATAAGATAATGATGTTTTACATTTACATTGCTGCGTGTTTTATAAGCCATTTTGCATCTTTTCAATATAACTCATGTTTTTTGACTTTTCATAACTATTTAATTATTTTTTTCTTATTTTACTAGTTATTAATTATCAATATTAATTTATATTAATATTAATAATTAATGTTGATTTATACCATTTTTTATATAACATTTAAATCAACATTAATTATTAATTATTAATTTATATTAATATTAGTAATTAATGTTGATTTATACCATTTTTATATAATGGAGGTGAAGGAAGAATTTGCTAGTTTTGCTGCAGGATTGGATGATTACTCAGACATATCAGCTTTGGATGAAAGAAGCACCATGAATCCAGTTAGGTGGTGGATTTGTCATGGACCAAATGGTGTACATTTGCAGACCCTTGCCATTCTTATTCCTTCACAAGTGGCAATCTCTTCATCGGTAGAAAGAAATTGGAGCAGCTATGGATTTATTCATTATGTGAAGCGCAATAGGTTGGGTTCACAAAAGGGTGGGGATCCTGTTTATGTGCACTCCAACCTTCGCCTTTCATCTCGTAGAGGTCCAAAATACAGCTTTGGGCCTTGTAAAGATCGGGATGTGGAACCAGAAACTGCTGACTTGGACATCTCTCTTTCTGCACTGAATATTTTGATGAATGTAGAAGTGGAGTTGGAATTTTTTCCTCCAATCCACAATCCTTTGTTCAGCGTGCAACTTGTTCCATTTTTGAGGAAGGCTATGATGAGCAGGATGATGACTATTAGTATTAGTCTTTGACTCTTTGAGTCTTTATTTTTTACTAGCTTTTGCCATGTTATAGTTATGTGTTGAATGCTCACATTTTGATATATGTAGCACTCTAGCCTCATATATAAAGGCTGATTTTGGATTTTATCATATTACTATTTGCCATTTGGCAACTTGCATTTTAGAATATAAATGGTTTAATGGAGTGATAGACTTATGAAGTTATGACTGAAATGTGATGACTCATGAGTAAAAATGCGATGTTATAGTTAACTGTTAATTTATATGTATATGTTTATGTTTCACATTTAATTTTTTAATGTCCTTCCTAATTTGCTAATATATATATAGATATATATCGCATTTCCCAGTTTCCTAAATTTTGGGGGGTCACATTTCCATTGCGTTTCCACATCGGATACACGTTTCCGTTTCCCTGTATCATGCAACTTAGAAGCAGATTTAACAAACTATAGGCAGAAACACATCATCCACAAAGAAGATTGCTAGTATGGAGGTATCTCTCTTTCCTTTCGTCTCTACAAGTTCAAACTTACAAAAGTGAGCAATACTAGAATTCGATGCCTTTTAGTTTTCTATGAATGCAGTCATATTGCACTGAGAGTAAGGAGGTGGTCTATAGCCCAGTATGGAGGAGATATCATGTACATAATGTACATGACTATTGTTGCACAACCTAGCAGCCTTAAGATTGCAAGGATTAATTGGCTGTCAACCAGGCAAAACCTTGGGATACTACCCCTAATAGTCACACGGGCAGAGTCCTCTCTCTTTAGGTTTCCTAATTCCTCCTCAGTTTACCTAGACTAACCACGGGATGTGTTCTCAACCAAGCTTTCCCGGATACGTGACAGAGGTTATCCAACTTTGTCAAGTACTAACTTGATCAATTTATGGAAGATAATATGCCTGAGATGATTACAAAAGGGTTTAAATGTGGCACACTATGGGATGAAAATAATGCCAAGGTTCTATTCAAATTTGGGATTGAGATATAGGTCCCCTTATCTAGATGAAGTCTAATGACTAAGCTGTGCCTACGCATGGGGTTTTTGAAAGATGCAGAACAGATGACATCCAAAAACACTCAAACATTGCAGGCAAACACAGAATGAGATAGGAGAATGAATGGAAATTGAATTTTGTTCAAACAAGAGGGCCCAAATGAGCCTATTACTCATCGGTCTGGAGGTCTTAGTCTCTCTCAGACTCATACAATGCAACCCATTAATTCTCTGCCTGCAAATCGGTCTCTAACTCCTTACTCTGAAGCTGAGCACACATTTCACAGCCTCTTTCTGAAAATCTCAGGAGTCGAACACCCTTTCTGACAGATTAAAATTATTAATTAAATCCCCTCATGTTCCTTCCATTCTCCAGCTTGAGCAAGAAAATAAATGTTTACTTCTATGGTTAGAATGAGTATGATGAACTGCTAATAAAATGTTGCCCAGTTCTGAGAAGTTCAGTGCGTGTTCATGTCATTGAGTTATTGCGTGCTATAGCCTGTCTTTCAAGAAGTTTGCTCAAATTTCTAATGTCTGAAGTTTTTCTTTATTACACTACATAATTTTATTTAGCAAAGTAAGAATTTGGATAAATTTTTAGCTGCTCCATGTTTTGTAACTTGTGGACTTAGGAAAATAAACGACCAGTTGCTGGTTAGGAGAATAATATGACTAGTTGCTGGTTCATACAAATCAAGGTAGTGCATTTGCTAACAAAAGATATAAATTTTGGTAAAATCATGCCTTTGTTTAATATGGTTTGCGATTTTCTACTGAAACTTTACATGCTCTCTGCTTTCTTCATTATAAGATGCCTTTTATTTCTCTTTATTAAAGAGTATTTTGTAGGTGTTTTCTTCAGATGAATGCTATTAGGTGCAACTAGCACTACACATCTAACCTTATCTGCTCTGGCTGAAGGAAATGATGCAAGGGCCCCAGGTCAATCCTACCCAAGGTTCTGTCCCACCTCAGGCAGCATCTCATCAATCTCAACAAGCAAAGCACCGTGGTATGCTTATAGCTCCAGGTTTAGATCTAATTTATTAGCAATGCATATTTATGTCTAAAAAGTAAAGTAACTGTGTAGAAAATGAAAGTTCATATGAAGGGTAAAGCGATTAACATACTGCATTCTATTTGTTTATTTCTGTGTATGATCCTGAAGGACAATGAGCTTTAGAGTTGTGTCAAATTGTCACATCTAGACATATATTCCCATGTAATTTAGAGACAGTTTGAAAAATATAAAAATCCACAAACTTCATTTGTATGAAGTATATACAATTGCCATTAAACATTCTTACCCCATTTAATACATTCATAATTTTGTTTCTGTATTTGCTGTTAAATCATAAGTTCATTCGATGATTAATTTCAAAGCTTCATGTTTCTGGTGTTATTTCTGTGTCGTTGCTGCATGACATTTCAGCCTAGAGACCAGCATTGTTACTTGGTAAGTCCCTTGGCTCATGTTCATGTTTAAATTCAAGAAGGATAAAATTTGAAGAAGGGCAAGGAGTAAGTGTACCTATAGAGTGTAATATTTGGTGGATGGGTGTTGGACCTGAGATCCACTTGTCCCTTAGGTTGAAGACTTTTTGGTTCATTAAGTAATTTGTGATGTCGTTTAAGGACATGTTGTACTTGTTATTGTAGTGCCTCATTGTTAGGTTCTTAACTTGCATGGATACCATAGCACCTTGCAATAACATCACTCCCTGCCTTTCTTGGTAACTACTCATTTTGGTGTGAGCTCGTAAGATAAGATACGATAATTTTATCAATGTCCAAGCTATGAGGGTGGATGTATGCACTCATTGAGTTAGTAATGCTTGTTTAATAACTTGAAGCTAATGAAGAGTTTGTATAGGTTTATACCAAAGCTGCCTAATGCTTAGAGCAATTGCATTCCCAGGACTGCATCAAGTCCCCATTTGGGAATTGCAAACATATATGTTGCTAGGTCAATATTCCTATTTCTCATCTGTTTCATATTTGACCTTTTTGAGAATTTGTTGTATTCGTTTCTCCCATTGTTTTTGTATCCATATCTGTATCTATTTCAATGCAGCTAAGGATCAAAGGTATCAACCTTGAATAAATCAATGCACTAAGTGGCTTGTTTAATAAAGCTCTTAAATACAAATCAGCAGCCTACATTACATTAAACGTCCTTAATAATCTCTCTAAGACATTAATAATTTGTCTCTTTTAAGAAATGGCCAACTTTGATCACTCAAGGCTTATCATATGGACATTTTACATATTGACTAAGTCAACAATGGATGTTGGGCAAAAAGCGTATAGACCACTCTTTCACATACTTAGCCAACTTCTTCGATAGCCTTACATGGCTAGCTTCACATGTCCTAGTGTGAGTATTGGGAGCATATGTGTTTAATTTTCGGAAACCAGATCTGATCTTTGTTTACAATAATAGCTGATTAATTACAAACGAAAATACACTGTTTTCTTAACTATTGCATAGCGGAATTAAACTGAAAATCACACACATTTGACACTTGCTTACCCTGGAAAACCCCAACTGGGGAAAAACCAGCAGGCTGTGATTTTATTAAGATAAAATCTTGGGTTCCCGTCCTGGGAAAATGTCCCATAGAGGAATTACAAAATAGTAAATAGCCAAGCCTTTCAAACCTCAAGGTCAATCCTTCGATTTTGCTGGTTGGTTGCTATCTCCCTTACTGCCCCTCCGCACCTTTCCAGAGACCTTGCCCTTGCACCTGCACACTTGGATGAAAGTCCTTCTCCAACCAATCAATGGGATCTCACTCACTCTGTGTGATTGTTTTGTGTCCTCCGATCCATAGACTTCCCTTTATAACATCTCAATTATCAAAACCCTAATCCTAGTTCTTCAAAGTGATTGATGATCGAGATTAGATCTCAAGCCTCACTTAAGATCAACGGATGCGACTTAATCTTAAGTTTACTTTTATTCATTAGCCAACATTAAGTTAATTAATGTGCTTTTCCTTAGTTAGACATAGGGAAGAGATACAAAAGTTACTTGCTTAACAAAGCAAGTACCTAGAGAGGAAATGTGGATGACTCTTGCATGCCTAACACCTAGCTTATGCAGAAGTATCTGTCCATGCTACAATCATCAAGACTCCCTCTTAGCAAAGAAGGTGCTTCTCGAAGAGGCACTTGGAACTGGTTCTCCCTTTGATCTTGACACATTGTCACACAAATCATCCTGCATATTGGCATTCCTCCAACCTTGTTGGTCATCCGTTCCTTGATCACTGGAAGTCACAAAATCGATGACGCTACACATTAGTGCCAAGAAGTTTGAAAATTTTGTCAAAGGCTTGCTCTCCCTCGATGTGCTCCTAGGATCTTTTTTCTGCTCTTGAGCATCCATCAATGTCATCTTGTACACACTAGGTCTCCTGGAAGAACTTGAAGAGTTTGACTCCCTCTTCCCCTTTGAAGGTTTACTCCCCACACTGGAAGTTTGTGAACTCTGCTCAACCTTTGAAGTCTTCTAATCCTTGACCTCTGTAACTGACATCGATCCATGATCCAAGATTTTCTTGGATCTAACCATAAGCTTTCCTTGTAACCTGCATACTTTGCTTTCTTTGTATGTCACCGAGAACTCGTGCTGAGGCTATGCTAGATCCTTTCGGTTGAATGAGCACTCGTCCACTCTCGAAAGAGATAACATATCCGTTGTCCTCCAATGTCAATATTGAGGCCAAATTTATCTTGAGCTCTGGTACACACAACACATCTGCCACCTCCAGAGATCCTCCCGATTCTAGCTGAAACCTGATTGCCCCAACTCCCTTCACAACACACTTGGCATGGGTGCCAAACTCCACTTGCACATTTGGGTATGTCCTTGACAAACCGGTGAATAACTCACGTGTCCCTGCCATGTGACGAGAAGCCCCACTATCCACGAACCATGCACTTCTAGAAATTGTGCCAGAAAGACAAGAGACTAACAAGAAATCCTTCTCGAACCTCCCAACAAAATCCTTGATCTAAGCTTCTGCAGATGCTGCTACTTGCTAAGATTTACTCTTCCCTTTCTTCCGTTCTGGACACTGTGAAGCATAGTGGCCACACTTGTGGTATGCAAAGCACTTGACTTTGCTCATTACCTTCTTCTTCTTAACTTCCTGTGAAGTTGACTCTCCACCCTTACTTTCCTTGCTCCTCTTTACTTGATTGGAAAGAGCAACATTCTCCTCATCATCGTCCTTTTGTTGGCTTCCATATAGAGATTCCTCCCGATTGTCTTGTTGGACGAAGTCATCCCATAACCTCTCCTAGCTAGGAAGATTCTGCCGCGGAATGATCCCTTTGACGAAGTGTGCCCATGGCGTGGTGAAGCCATTGATGGCAATTTTCACCAACTCCTGATCTGTCATGGCCTCCCCAATCGTTGCCAACTTATCACGAACCTGTGTGATCTTGGTGAGATAAGAAACTGCAGTATCAGTGTTGGAAATCTTGGTGCTTCTGATATCCTCCTTCAACACCATCTTCTTGTTGTGCTTGTTACTCTGATATAAACCTGTTAGAGCCTCCCACATCTCCTTGGATGATTTCTTCTCAGCTATTTGAGGGATCAAATGATCTTGCACTGCGTCTAAGATAATTCTTCTGGCCTTCACATCCTTTAAGTTATGAGCTTCCAGGTCCTTAGTATTTGTCCGTGGAGTCATCGCCGTGCTTTCAAAATCTCACAGCTCGTTCTCCATGAGAACCAACACGACCTTCACCTTTCATGGGCTATAGTTGGATGCACCTTCCAAGCTGTCTTCATACCTTATACCTGTTGTTGCCATCTTCAACTGCTGCCTAGATTTCTGCTACAGCTTGAATTGCTGCTCGTTGCTTGGTCTTGCTGCCCGAACCTTTTGCAGTTTGCACGAGGTTTGCATGGTGCTGCCCAAACCTCATGTAGTCTTCTTGATTATTTTTTTGGGCTGCCCAAGTTCTTATGGGCGTTGCTTGAATCATTTTCTGGGCTACTCGAGCTTCTTGCTTGTTGCTTGGTCCTGCTTAGGAATGCCCAATATTTTCTAGGCACAACTCGAGGATGTTTTGAGCTGCTTGAAATTTTCTTGGCCTTCTCGCAACTTGCTTGCAATTGTTTTTGCCCTGAGATATCTAGCGGTTGCCCTGCCTGGGTGGATTTTGGTCTAGTAGCCTGTGCCCTGTCTACGATTGTCGACAGTTGCTATTGCAAGCAATGACCTGCCTTGGTCGCTATGGTTGCTCCGCACGCGACTTGTTTGAGCCTCTTCTCCTTTCCTCTCGTAACCAGCCGCACGTCTTGCCAATTTGTAGTCCACATCTGCTACTTTGCTCGACGACTTCCCGTTCCCGTTGGAAGCTTTCCTTTTTCGGCAATTTCCTCCACTACCTGTTGGCACTGTAACTCTCGTCGTCACCTAGCTTGACACTTTGTTACTCCTTGCTACAATGACTTCTCCCACGACCATGCCTTCCACGTTTTGACAACTGCTTTGCTGTTGCTCCCGTTGACTCCCCAACTACCTCCGTTGTCAGTCTATGTTCACTTCTACAACCGATGCCCACGACTTCTTCTACATGAATCCTAGCTCTCCATGGGCAAGTTCTTCCTGCTGTTGGGACGACTCAGTGTAGCACGTTCACACTGCAATCCTTAGCTCTGCCCGCAATTGTGTTTTTGCTGTTTCCTTGTACCGACACCTCACTCTACGTGCAACTTACTCTCTGGTTGCCTTTAGCTCCCATCGGTGTTTGCCTTCTGTATCCCATCCTTAGCTTAGATGCACTTAGCTGCACTATCCACCACTGCCAATCGCTTCCATTCGACACCTGCACATCTTGAAATTTCTCCACACACGACCTTGTGTAGAATCGCAACTTAGCCTGTGCAGTACGCTATACGATTGGGGTAAGGCGGTCTTACGACAACCGTACGGTTTTCGATCCTTTTTTTGTTACTCTAAAACCATTTAAAATCACGGTTTCCTTCTCTAGAGTAGGTTTGGATTAGGGTTTGATACCATGTTAAATTTTTGGAAACTAGATTTGATTTTTGTTAATTATAATTAACTAATCAATTATAAATGTAAATACTTTGATTTCTTAACTATTATGCTATGGAATTAAACGGAAAATCACATGCACATTTGACACTTGTTTACCTTGGAAAACCCCAACCGAGGAAAATCCAACAAACTGTGATTTTATTAAGTTAAAATCCTGGGCTATTGTCCTAGGAAAATGGCCCACTGATGAATTACAAGACAATAAATAGCTTAGCCTTACAAACCTCAAAATCATTCCTTCGATCTTGTTGGTTGGCTTCTATCTTCCTTATTGCCCCTTTGATCCTTTCCTTTGACTTTGCCCTTGCACTTTCACACATGGTTGAAAGTCCTTCTCCAACCAATCAATGAGATCTCACTCACTCCTTGTGACTATTGTGTGTGTCCGTCCTCCTCTCCTTAGGCTTCCCTTTATGTTGATTTTTCTGAGCAGCATTGAGAGCCATTCTCTTTGGAGAATGGGGGCACCTGGTCTGGGACCACGGTGTAGACTCAACCCAGTGTTGAGTGACCATTCTGTTGAATGGTAGATATCTGGTCCTTGACCATGATATAGACCCAACTCTGCCCTGGGTAGACTTAACCCAGTGTTGAGTGACCATTCTATTGAATGGTAGACATCTGGTCCAGGACCACGATGTGGACCAGTCTAGTACCGGTAGACTCAACTTAGTTATGAGTAGCCATTCTCTGGGAGAATGGAGGCGCTTGGTCTATTACCAAGTATTTGACCTAGGGTCAAATTATGCAGCCCATGGCTGAGGCACCTGGTCTGTTACTAGGAAGGCATTGTATTTCCTAGATTGGGTCTTTGCATGTGTGACACTTTGACCCTTGATCTATAGGCTCTGTGTACTTCTCCAAGAATTACCTACCCTTGGTTAAGTTACCCTAATACCTGATCTAGGTGTCACACAGAGTGTGAGATAAAAGCATTAGTAACTCTCTTGGTTTATGATGATGTACTTTTGGAATAAAAAAGACCATAGGTAATGACCACAGGGGCAATTGGAAAAAGGCTAAAGTCAAAAGTAAAAATACACAAGGACTTTTGGACCATAGGAAAAAGACCACAGGTGAAAGTCAAATTACGTAAGGACTTTTTGGGTAAACGTCAAAGTTACTAAAATAATCCTTTTGGTAAGAAGGTAAAAGTGAAATTAGGAAAATAATAAAATATTATTATTTATCTTTCCTAATTTTGGTCCACTTACAGGTGACTAAAGGCTATAAAAGAAGATCAAGTCAATTCATTATTACATATTCACTTGCTCACACAGGTACTGCTACTATTGAAGATTTCTCAACAAAACCCTTAGCTAGGTTTCTTTTTTTTGTCTTAGGGTTTGTTAAACCCTCATCTTCAGCAAGCACATTCATCTCAGATCTCGGGCAGCTTTCTCTCTCATCTAGGCAGGCTGACAGTCCTCTCAGTTTTTCTCTCTCCTCCACGACAACCATCTCCTTCTTCTCGGGCTGTTGGTTTTTCTTCTTGGGCTGTTGGATTACTTCTCGGGCATCCTAGCTAGCCTTTTAGCTAGGCCCGAGAGTACAACTGGGCACCCACAATGGGCCCGAGAGCTGCCACAGAGCTTCGGGCAGCTAGCAGTAGCCACG
This sequence comes from Pseudotsuga menziesii, assembly GCA_001517045.1. NCBI lineage: Eukaryota > Viridiplantae > Streptophyta > Pinopsida > Pinales > Pinaceae > Pseudotsuga > Pseudotsuga menziesii. The sequence continues at coordinate 1,085,716 of LPNX010826343.1, forward strand.
AGCTGCTCCCAGCAGACCCGGGCTGCCTGCTACAGGCCACGGGCTGCTAGTTAGCAGTTCCGGTGGGATTCCGTGCAGGCCTTAAGGTGTTGTCCCAATAGACGTGGGTCTGCCCATCGCCACAGCAGCAGTAGGAGGGTCACGGGCTGCCCTGGGCAGCACAGATCTTCCATACGGGCAGGTAAAAGGACAAAACATAAATTCCAGGCAGAGGGGAAAAACGAACGGTTAGGGAAAAATAAATTCCGGGCAACTGTCATTTTTTTGGGCAGTCATTTTTTATTTCCGGGCAGGCCCTAATTTTTTCTGGGTAGATTTGATAAAAATTCAGGCAGACTGTTTTTGAGCAGTCTTGATCATTCTTGGCAGATCTAGAATTTTGGGTAACTAGGCTTCGAAACCCTTGTTCTGATTTTTTGCTGAGAATATTTTACTGTAAACTGTGGTCAAACCCAGATTGGGGTTTGAGGAACTTTTTGAAGAATTTCCTAAGTCATCTCATTTACGAGATGAGCTACTAATGCCTTTTGGGGTTTTTGTCCTTTGAAGGTTTCCCCAGTGAAAAACTCTTTTGTCCATTGTGCTGATGTGATGAATGTTATTTTACTGCACTTGTTATCTGTTTAAGTTAATCTGCAAAATTTTAAGTATTTATGCTAATGCTAAAATTCAACATGATATCAAAGCTTAGCATGTGAAAACATAGTAAAGAGACACTGCTGTTGTTTTTCCTAGATCTTGGAATAGAATTTGCTTATCTAACATTTGACTAAGTGGAAGAGATGACCACCAATGGTTTCAAACCGAAAGAGAAGCTCTATGGTTCAACTAACTTCAACTCTTGGAAGGCCAGGCTAACAACCATTATAGATTAAACTGACTTGGATGACATTGTTTTTAATGTCATTGAAGAGCCAACAACAAATGCTGGCAAGCTTGCTTACAAGAGGAAGCAAGGTAAGGATAGAAGAATCATCTATGATTCTGTCAGAGAGTGAGTGATGCCCAACATCACATATCTGAAGATTGCTAAAGAATGTTTTGATACCTTGGTCAACCTATATGAAAAGAAGGCTCCCAGTCAAAAGAGACTACAAACTTTGAAGCTGAACAAAGATGAAAGCGTGGGTTCCTTCTTCACAAACATTGCTCAATTAAGAAATCAATTCATTGCTATTGGTATTACTGTTGATGATGATGACCTTGTGCAAACAGTGGTTGATGGTCTTCCAAGCTCTTGGGAAACTTTCATGGCATCCGTTAGTGGACGAGTGAATCAACCAACCTTTGAAAGGATTTGGCATGATTGTATAAGAGAAGAAGGAAGGACCTTTGGCAAGGTAGTCAAGGAGGACAATCTTGCACTTGCAGCAAAGAAAAGAAGTTCAAGAAGCTTTTCCCTCAACAAAAGAAGGGAAAGAAACCTCAGGGTAAGTTTTCTGACATGTCAAAAATGGAATGTTATAGTTGCCACAAGTTTGGACATTTTGCTAGAGACTGCAAGCATAACAAGAAGAAACCCAAGAGAAGGTTTCAAGCATCTGCTGCAAAAGCAGAGGGAGAAGAAGATGAAGAACCAAAGAAGAAAAATAAAACCAAGGCTAACAAAACTGAAGAACCTAAAAGAGAGTACTACTTGATTTCTGCTCTAACTGGTTCTTTCTCAGCTTGTTCCACTTCTTGTTTGGTGGACAATGGTGCTTCCAGGAACATGACAAGTAACCGTGGAGCTCTCACCTATTGCATAAAGAAGAAGTTCACCACCTAGGTAGAACTTGGAGATGACTCCACTTACAAGATTGAAGGAGTTGGCTCAACTTCACTTCAACTTGACTTAGGTACGGTTCTTCATATTGATGATATTCTTTATGTTCCTGGTTTAAAGAAGAATCTTTTATTTGTTGTTGGTTTAGAAGACAAGGGCTACAGAGTCCTATTCATGGACAAGAAGGTCTTTTTATGGGCAAAAGACACAGATCTAAACTTAGCAGTACAGATTGGGATTCGAGAGGGAGGCCTCTACAAGGCTTCCAAAGATTCCTCTCATGCTTTGGTACATCACACAGTTGATCCTCGTGAACTTTGGCATAGAAGGTTTGGACACCTTCACTACACAGCTCTCCCAGGATTGCAGAAGATGGTCACATGTATGCCAGAAGTTTCTCCAAAACATGAAGGAATCTTCAAAGGATGTGCTCTAGGTAAGAACACCAAGAAATCCTTTCCCAGAAGCAAGAATAGATCTAAAGGCATTTTGGATTTGATTCATTCTGACATTTGTGGGCCTATGTCTTCACCCTCCTTGAGTGGGTGTTTATATATGTCTTGTTTATTGATGATTACTCTCAGAAGTCATGGATTTACTTCCTCAAGGACAAGAGTGAAACCTTTGACAGGTTCAAAGAGTTCAAGACACTGATTGAAAATTAGATTGGTAGACACATCCGTATCTTGAGATCAGATAACGGAGGTGAGTATGAATCTAATGAGTTTGATGATTTTTGTCGAGAAGCAGGAATCGAGAAAGAGCTGACAGTGCCTTACAACCCTCAGCAGAATGGGGTTGTAGAAAGGAAGAATAAAACAATCTGTGAAGCTGCTAAAGCCATGATCACTGATCTAGATCTTCCTTTGTCTTTGTGGGCTAAAGCTACAACAACTGCTGTGTACATCCAGAACAGAAGCCCACATGCTATCTTGGGGGAGAAGACTCCAGAAGAAGTCTTCACCAAGAAGAAACCTGCTGTTGATCACATGAGGATATTTGGTACTCCTGTACTCCTGTGTATGTTCATGTGCCAAAAGAGAAGAGGGCCAAGCTAGAGCCCTCCGGTAAGAAAGGTATATTTGTTGGGTACAGTGATTGCTCGAAGGCTTACCGAGTATATATACCTGGACAAAGGCACATTGAGGTCAACAGAGATGTGATCTTCCATGAGGAAGCTGTGTTTCGTAAAACACTAGAGCTTACCCTGGAGGATGTAGTTGCTCCACTTGAGTTTCCAGATTCAAAAATTCAGAGGGAGGAATTTGAAGATCAAATTCTAGATGCACCTGAGAACATTGAAAGTCCACTAGAAGAACTACTTGAAGTCCCTCCTTCCAAAAGGAGACCTGCTTGGTACTGAGAGACAATGCAAGAAGGCGAGAAGCATAAAGCTCCTCTCGAGACTTTCATAGAAAGCATAAGACCACGGAAGTACTCCGGCATTATGAGTCAGCTTATCAGTTCAGAACCTTTATCATACGAAGAAGCAACAAGTAAACAGGTATGGGTTGATGCCATGATTGAAGAGTACAAGTCAATCATGAAGAATGATGTGTGGGAAGTTGTTCCCAAACCAACAGGAAAGTCAGTTGTGACTTCCAGATGGCTTTATAAGATTAAGCATGCTGCAGATGGCAGTGTGGAGAAGTATAAAGCCAGATTCGTAGCTCGTGGCTTCACTCAGAAAGAAGGCATTGCCTATGGCGAGACATTTGCTCCTGTTGCCAGGTATACTACCATCAAAACCATCATTTCACTTGCTGCAGTATTTGGATGGAAGTTACATCAGATGGATGTAAAGACAACCTTTCTCAATCGTAAGAGGAAGAAGTTTATATTGAACAACCTGAAGGCTTTGTCGCTCATGGGAAGAAGACCCATGTATGTAAACTGAAGAAAGCTTTGTATGGACTGAAACAGGTTCCTAGAGTCTGGTATGCCAGGATTGATGGATTTCTCCATAGCTTGGGGTTTTCCAAAAGTACAGTTGATTCGAACTTGTACTTTAAGGTTGTTCATAATCATGTCTTGATACTTGTTCTATATGTAGATGACTTGTTTCTTACAGGCGATAAACAATTGATAGATCAATGTAAGAGGGAGCTTACCTCTGAATTCAAGATGAAAGATCTCGGATTGATGCATTACTTCCTTGGCTTAGAAGTCTGGCAAAAGCCAGGTGAGATGTTTCTGACACAAGGAAAGTATGCAGTGGATATCTTGCAGAGATTTGGGATGCAGGACTGTAAGTCCATGAGCGTACCAATGACTACCAACTTGACAAAGTTGCGGGACTCGGCCTCTAGTTCACAGAATGTGGACTCTACTATATACAGACAACTCATTGGTTCCCTGATGTATCTCATGCATACGAGACCAGGCATTTGTTACACAGTGAATGCACTGAGTCGGTTCATGTCCGATCCGAAGCACATACACTTGGTAGCTTCCTAACATGTACTCAGATATGTGCGAGGTACTATCACTTATGGGCTCAGGTATACTTCCAGCAGTGGAGTATTGTTTTCTGGATATTTAGATTCAGATTGGGATGGCAGTGCAGTTGACCAGAAAAGCACCTTTGGTTATTGCTTCAGTATGGGATTGGCAGTGATCTCTTGGTCTAGCAAGAAGCATGGTTCCATAGCTCAAAGTACAACTGAGGCAGAGTATATTGTTGCAAGTGATGCCTGCAAGGAAGTAGTTTGGTTCAGAAAATTATTATCTGATCTGTTCGAGGGAAAGCTTGGCTCAACAATCATCCATTGCGATAACCAGAGTTGCATAAAGCTTTCAGAGAACCCAATGTTTCATGATAGATTGAAACACATTGAAATGTGGTATCATTTTATTAGAGACCTAGTCTAGAGAGTTGCTCTGAAGTTGCAGTATATTCGTACAGATGAACAGATTGCACATATCTTGATTAAGCCTTTGGCAACATCAAAGTTCGTGTACTTTCGTGACAAGCTTGCTATGGTAGAGAATGCCATTCTCGCTGAGAGGGAGTGTTGATTTTTCTGAGCAGCATCGAGAACGATTCGCTTTGGAGAATGGTGACACTTGGTTCGGGACCACGGTGTAGACTCAACCTAGTGTTTAGTGACGATTCTGTTGAATGGTAGATATTTGGTCCTTGACCATGATATAGATCCAACTCTGCCTTGGGTAGACTCAACCCATTGTTGAGTTACCATTTTGTTGAATGATAGACATCTAGTCCGGGACCACGATGTGGACCAGTCTAGTACTGGTAGACTCAGCTTAGTTCTGAGTAGCCATTCTCTAGGAGAATGGAGGCACTTGGTCTATTACCAAGTATTTGACCTAGGGTTTGCTACCAAGTATTTGACTTAGGGTGCGTTACTAGGAAGGCACTGTAAGCCCTAAATTGGGTCTAGGCATGTGTGACACTCTGACCCTTGATCTATGGGCTTTGTGTACTTCTCCAAGGATTAGCTACCCTTGGTTAAGTTACCCTAGTACCTGATCTAGGTGTCACACAGAGTGTGAGATAAAAGCATTAGTAACTCTCTTGGTTTATGATGATGTACTTTTGGAATAAAAAAGACCACAGGTAATGACCACTGGGGCACTTGGAAAAAGGCTAAAGTCAAAAGTGAAAAATACGTAAGGACTTTTGGACCACAGGAAAAAGGCCACAGGTGATAGTCAAATTACATAAGGACTTTTTGGGTAAAAGTCAAAGTTACGCAAATAATCTTTTTGGTAAGAAGGTAAAAGTGAAATTAAGAAAATAATAAAATATTATTATTTTATCTTTCCTAATTATGGTCCACTTACAGGTGACTAAAGGCTATAAAAGAAGATCAAGTCAATTCATTATTACATATTCACTTGCTCGCACAGGTACTGTTGCTACTGAAGATTTCTCAGCAAAACCCTCAACTAGGGTTTCTTTATTTTCTGTCTTAGGGTTTGTTAAACCCTCATCTTCAACAGGCACATTCATCTCAGATCTCGAGCAACTTTCTCTCTCATCTCGGGCAGGTTGACAGTCCTCTCAGTTTTTCTCTCTCCTCCACGGCAGCCATCTCCTTCTTCTCGGGTTGCTGGTTTTTCTTCTTGGGCTGTTGGATTACTTCTCGAGAAGCCCTGCTAGCCTTACAGCTAGTCCTGAGAGCACAACTGGGCATCCACAGTGGGCCCGGGAGCTACCACAGAGCTCCGGGAGGACTGTGTGAGTAGCTACCACAAAGTCATCTCATTTACGAGATGAGCTATTAATGCTTTTTGGGGTTTTTGTCCTTTGAAGGTTTCGCTAGTGAAAAACTCGTGTCCATTGTGCTGATGTGATGAATGTTATTTTACTGCACTTGTTATCTGTTTAAGTTAATCTGCAAATTTTTAAGTATTTATGCTAATGCTAAAATTCAACACTTTATAACATCTCAATGACCAAAACCCTAACCCTAGATCTCCAATGTGATCGATGGCTAATATTAGATATCAAGCCTTACTTAAGATTAACGGCTGTGACTTAATATGAAGTTCACTTTTAGTCATTAGCCAAGATTAAGTTAATTAATGTGCTTTTCCTAAGTTAGACTTAGGAAAGAGATACAAAAGTCACTCGGTCAACAACGCAAGTACCTAGAGAGGAAATGTGGACGACTTCTGCATGCTTGACACCTGGCCCATGCAAAATTACCTATTTTAGCTACGCTCATCAACAATATATGTTTTCCACATGGGGCTACAATGGTTCCTTTACCCATGGGGCTTCGATGGTTTTGTGAGAATTTGAACTAGCATGTTTAAATCCCCCCCAAAAAAGGTTAGCTCAACTATAACCTTGTGTTGTTACCTGCGATCACCTCAGTAATTACCTCTTTACACTTTAGTTTAGCTCTTCTCCAACCAAGGGTGTCATCCCTAATGATAGGATTGCCAAGGCTTTAAGTGAAGAGCAAGGTGAAAAGAATGCTTAGCAAAACATGTCTTTGTTGTATCATGAAAAATAAAAAGGGATGATGGAATGACCAAGAGACTACTGTCAATCCAACAAGGGCGGATGGAATCAATCCAACAAGGGGAAAAGGGAGTCAAGGAGGTAGTCTAATGAGGGCAATTTCAACTAAGAATTCCATCGAAGCATGAAAATCTGAAGGTTTAAGGGAAGAAGGACTAGGATGCCCCAAGAAATTAACTAGGATGCCCTAAGAATTAACTAGGATTTCCCAAGAATGATGCTACATCAAAACATAACTAACTAGGGTTTGATTTATGCAATGAAGTATTAGAAAGCAACACTTTTAAAGATGATAGAAGCAATAATAATACAAACAATGCATAAATTAGCAAAAGATTGGAGGAGATTTTCTCTCACAACCCTTCCAATAAGACAATTTTTTCTATCTATGGCACCAATGAACAAGTCTAGTAATTCTACAACTTATAAACAACAATTGAAGGACAATGAATAATATAGTCACACATAATCAAAGAAGGATACCTTATAGTTCAATTTATGCCAAGGAAGCTATGTCCATTAAGTTCCAAGGAGGAAGAAATGCTCACAATCCAATCGTGAAATGAGGGAGAGAGCAAAGCCTTATATAGCTCTTAGCTTGACTTCCTCTTACAATAAAATATGAATAAATCCTCGAACTAGCTTAGGGTGGAGTAAACAATGAATTATTCTCCACTACCACCTAATAAACTCTAACATGCATCATGATAAGAGGTGGTCAATGCCACATGTACTATGTCAAGATACACAAGGCCCAAGAAGGAGGCTGCTATTGTATCTTGACCCCATCAATGTTTGACTCCATAACAAATGCAGCCAACCAATTGCTAGCCTCTATGCCAACTCATCAATCCATGTGATAGATCCAAGGAAAATATGCATCCATGTGATAGATCTAAAGAGATTATCCATCCACATGAAAAGCATCAATCCGAAGACTAAGTGTCACAATAGACAATCAAACCTATGTAGAAGAGGATGGCCCCATCCACAAATATCCACACATGCCAAGAGAAAAGGTGGTAGTGTTCAACTGTTTTGGATACCCTTTTGGACCAATATGACACCTAGACCATGAAAGGCATGAATACTCAAAGAGAAAAGGTGGGTCTAAGTAATCACATGAAGTGACGAAAACAATTAAAAAAAAGGGAAAAAATGGCCTGAAAAATCTCCCCATTGCTCCCATGCACTTAGAAATTTGGCTAAGCATTCTGCACCATCGGAAAGGGCTGGGAAAGAGCTTTCCAACCATATATCATATGCTTTCATTTGAAGATAGGCTGCCAAGCTGCTAAAAAACCAGAATCTGACATTTAGAAAGATGTCCACATTGCTCTAACGCCCTTATGAATGAGGCTGAGGGTTCTGCATCATTGGAAAGGGTTTGGAAAGAGATTTACGTTCATATATGCCACTCCCCCAACAGAGCTAGGGCATTTGATAATGACCCTTCGAAGACAGGGTACCAATCTACATAAAATTTAAAAATGACCCATAAACCAGAAGAATTGCATAGAAAGATTGCTTCATTGTTCTAATGCTCTGGAGAACTAAGTTAAGCATTCACAACCATGAGATATCCCTCGAAAAGAGCTTTCTTAGCTAGGGCGTCGGAGAACCAAGGGTTTGAAAACAGGGCCTGGGTTTGCTCAATTCACTCCAGAAAAAGCATGAAAACAAGCTGCAATATATGAGATAAGGCCAAGACTCACCACTACGAATATGACCACCAATATACCATCCAAACCCTCATCATCCATCAAGAATACAAGGCATCAAATTTACATAAACATCCATAAGCTAGCATCCAAGGCATTATCAACATGTCACATTGATGAATTTTGTGATAAATATCACATGTGGACACCCATGCAATTTGGGGGGTAGCAGCCTAGCAGGTTCAATTACAAATGGATAAACAGGACTCATCTATGTGCATTGTAGAATGCTTGTTTGAATGCTCTTGATGCACACTAAGATGCCAATTAATTATTTGATTTGGAAAAATAACTTAGAGTTATCATGTTTTAGATTCTCGGTTTTGAACCAGAAAACTTGGTTCCTATCCAATCTATTCACATGCTTAGCCAACCTTTTCATCTTATTTCTTTCAGAACTGGACTTGTCAGTTGATCCATTTCAGATCACCCCTACCTATTTGGGAGGCTGTTTGGTTCCACAAAAGCTCAATTATGAAGAAGGTGGAGGCACATAGCTTCTAATGTTTTCTCCAGTTTCTCTTCCACGTCTGTTTAATGGTACTCTTCTTTTGGCTGTTGCTGATAAGTGATTTGCCCAAACCTGTTTGATCATTTCCCTTGTGTGCTTCGACGATGTAGGCCCCACTACCCTTGACCAAGCTATATTCATTTTCTCTTCTATAAAATATTGCATCCCTTTTCCATAGGTCAACTCTTCCAAACATCATATCACATGCATCAATTGATGCTACATCACATTCCACCTCATCGACAAAATCAGTCTCAATGCCTTGTGATTCACATAGTGGACTTTTTGCAACCATCTCAATGAACATGGCTGACATTCCACCTCATTAACAAATTGGGTGTTGATGTTAAACTTACAATGCCTCGTGGTTCTTATAGTGGATTTCTTTTGCAGCAAACTCAGTGAACACGACTGTTGATGATCATATGTTTCCAAATCAATTTCATCAACTATTGGTGCAGAAATTTGATTGCATTCAGAACCAGTTTCGAAAAGAGAATTTTCCTTCTTGTTCCTCACTAGAACCTTGGCTTTGAACAGTGCATTCCTTTGTCTACCTACCCTTAGCTCTTGCAATGTGATGCTGGCAAGGTCCTCATCCACATCAAAGCTACATTCAATTAATCAACTTCTATCTAGGTAACTGTTATTGCTCCCTTCTTGCACTTGTACAATTTAAAGCACAGTCCTGGATGAAGCTTCCAACACTTTTCATCCATGTGTCCATCTACATCACAGTGCTTGCTATAGCCTATACCTCATGGGATCTTTTCTTCTGGATCGTAATTGACCATTCCTTCTTCTTGGACATCTCCAATGGTGTTGTGCCACCACTTGTGTCTATTCTTAGGAACCTCGTCATCCAAGTTAGGATTGTCATGTGCTACCTAATGTGTCATTTGAATGTTGATTCAGGCTATCTGCATCACAAATTTTAAGCCTGGGCATAGGAGACTCCTAAAAAAGTTCAGAATCTTCCCCCCTTTTAGGTGGAGCTTTCTAAAGCTTAACACCTGAATCTTGAGCCACAATGCATGGCTACATGATAATTTTGAATTTGGAAGAAGCTTGGAAAGGTACAACTTCGTCATAAGCTATGGCATCTCTACTAAAGCTCAACTGATTGGTTTCCACATCAATCAACTTGTAAGCTTTATGGCTGTTGTTTTATCTTGTAATCATCGTTTTCTTGCTCTTAGGATCTAATTTGGTTCTTTTCTCATTTGGAATCTAGGAATAGGCAATAGAACCCAAAACCTTAAGATCACTAACTCTAGGCTTCCTCCTAGACCATCTTTCCTCCAGGGTCTTCTGGTTCACCGCCATCATTGGATATCTATTCAGTAGATATACTGTACTGAACACTACCTTAGCCCAAAACCTCTTGGGAATAGACATGTTTTGCAGAATATATCTGGCTATCTTCGTGATTGTGGCCATTTCTGCCTCTCAACTACTCCATTTTGTTGTGGAGTGTAGGCTTTAGTGTACTACCTTTTGATCTCATGTTTAGCACACAAATGATTGAATTCTTCGGAGCATAATTCTCCACCATTATTAGACGTAAGAGTGGTAATATGACAACCTGACTCTTTTTCTATTATTGCTTGAAAAGTTTCAAATTCATGAAACACTTCAAATTTTAATTTCAAGAAATACTCCCACATCTTCCTACTATAGTCGTAAAAAAATATAAGGAAATACTTGGGATTAGTGACTGAGGCCATGCTCAATGGTCGACAAATGTCTGCATGAACCAATTGAAGGACTTTGTATGCTCTCTAAGCTTGTCTGTTTTCAAACGGTGTTTTGTGCTTCTTGCCTTCCTGGCAAGCTTCGTACACACCCCAAATCTTCTGTTGGATGTTAGGAAATATATCTATCTGTTTCTCTTGAGCCAGCTGAGAGATGTAGGTCAAGTCGAGGTGCCCATACCGTTGATCTAAGTCACACGGTTCCTGTTTGAGTTTGGGTTCAACAACAATTAGGTTTGGTTCGAATTCAATTTTTTTGATGAGGTTCGTCATTAAGTTCATCAATATTCTTTTCATCAAAGCTTATATTTTATTGTATTCTTTTCATCAATGTTCGTCATTTACTATTCTATGTTATATTTTATTTTAAAGCTTATACATATATATATATATATATATATATATATATATATATATATATATATATATATATATATAACATAGAATAGTAAGAAATCAACGGCAATAAACATAAAAAATGTTATGACGGACATGGAAACTGCAAACATAGATTACGAGCTTGAGCTGTCACACAAGCTTTATAAGGGACAAGGAAAAAATTGTTGCACAAACCCTAGAAACTGCAAAAGTACAGAAGTTGGTCAATGACATAACAGAATGTGGACTCAATGAATGGCCACGAGTTTGATAAATTTGAACAAATATCATAATTTTTTCAGGTTTTTCAAATTTTGAACCTTGAGGTTGAAGTTCAGTGGATCTTGTGACATAGCCATTGATGCCAAATGTCTATCGATATTTGATCCAGTCTTGGCTGCTAATGCATGCTCATTGATCTGTCCAATGTTGACTAATCTCAATAGTCCATGATCCTCCACACTAAGAGAAACAGTCTTCCAGTTCTCCTTGTTAACTATGTAGCATTTGTGATCTTTAAAGTTGATAGCTAGACGGGGGTAGTCGCTCATAATTTGACTAATTGATAGTAGATTAAGCTCCATGCTTGATACATAGTACACATTAAGGAAAGTCAACATTTCCCTCCGAAGGAAAGCTATACATTTCTTTTGCAAACAACTATGTACTCTTCCCTATTCATTGAAGATCACTGAATCTTTAGAGGAACTGGTAGTGTATTCTATGAACCAGTCCTGTCTATTGGTGAAATGTCATGATGCATCGAAGGTCGACTCCTCCTCTTGAGACCCTTCCTTGTTGGTTTTCTGTTCAACCAACCTCCTTTCGTAGAACTTCTTCATATGGCCCGCCTTGCCATAGTAGTGATGAGTGATGTTCTTTTGACTCTTGGTGGCGTCTTCATTGCCACTCTGACCTTTCTTGAATTCTTCTTTGGCCATTTGTCTTTGCACTTGACATTGGTGGTAATGACTTGTTCTCTACTATGTTATTATTGGATTGTTTCTCCATTTGTTTTGCTTTAAGAGCTTACTGCATATCTCTTCAAACTTCAGGTCAATGCTGTTAGAGATGATGTTTAGGGACTCAATAAAGTGCTCATAAGAATGTGGTAAGCTTTTCAACGTGATTACCCCCATGTCCTCCTCTGGTCAATCACCTTCAAATGTTCTCAGATATCCTTGATCGTAAGTAAGTGCTAATATAATGATGCACTCTCATCCATCGTTATTGGGAACATTATGTTCTTTAGGAAGACGGATTTTCCCTTGTCTAAAGTCTCATGTAGATCTTTCAAATGCTTCCAAATCCCTACTGAAGTCTTCCCTCAGGGAGCTTTTCATCTGTCACAGACAACTTAACCAACATTACTGCCTCTCTATCTCTCTCATAAATTTGTCCTAGTCTCTACTAGCAATTGTTGGGTCAGTATCTTTACCTAAAACAATATCAACCATGCACTTGTCCTAAAAAATGGCCAACATACGTTGCTTCAATGTATTGTAGTTCTTGCCAAAGAACTCTGGCTGGCTTCCAGCATGATGCTTGGGAAAGAGGCGATAGAGACAAATCAAAAAGGCATAAAAATATATTGAAACAGAGTAAAATGCTGAAAAATACGTGTTCTTCCCTCTTTCAATCTGCAATCTTGGAGTAAGAGCACTTAGATAATTGCTATAAAGACCTGTAGTAGCCATGTATTGTTGAAAAATACAGATTTCTGAAATATCTTCCCACAGACAAACGAAAAACACAGATTTTGACAAATCTGCTCAAAATTAACCAAATAAACTACATATTTTCTCTCAAGTAGATCTATTGAAAAGTAGCACCAAAACAGTGAATATCTCCTTGGATCTGCTGAAAAACAATAAATCAGAGGCTAAGACTTCAAGATCTACAAATCTGGGAACAATGCAGGCAAAAACAACTGACATCTACATCCAATTATTATGTATTGCCAAAACAGTTGAGGAATATATCTAATTAAACACCTTTATAGGCAGTACAACTCAATTTCAGAGAGAAAAAAAATGGCTGGTGGCTGTGTATGAATGCTGTGTTAGCATTTTGTAGCTCGGAGGTACTCCTGCGTCAGGGGTCTAGGTGCAGGGGTCCAAGAAAATATGAAGTCTTATTAAATGTCATAAGTGACTGAGTTTTTATTAATGTACTTTATGATTCGACTTTTTAATTTAAAAGTGAGATGTACTTTATTGAGATTAGAAAGTGACATTTAAGTTATAAAATGACTTTTTAAATATTTAGGGTTAAATGTGAGTTTTTGAAAAATATAGTTATGACTTAGGAGTTTTAAGTCATCTTGAGAATAAATCTCAGCCTTAGATCTTGTGGGCCAAGATCTAATCTTAACCCTAGAATTTGAAAAGTCATGGGAGTTACTCTATCTATTGAGAGAAATAAAAGAGACTCGTGAGACTTCATTTTCACTCATTCAAGTGATGAAGAGAAGAGGCATACATTCCAATTTCCAAGAGAAGTTTGAAGGGCATGAGTTTCCATGCAAGAGAGAGAGCAATGTTGGGCTGAATGGTGGGCATGCAGTCCAAGGAGAAGTGACTGCTGAGTGGGCACACTTTCCTAGAAAAGAGATAGCTGCTGATGTGGAAGACTGAACAGTAGAAGAGATGCACATTTTCCAAAATGATGGGGTGAGGATGCTTCCCAAGGCAGTGACTGCATTTAATGCTGTCTATACAACATTCCCGGGAAGGCCGTACTGCTGGTTTAGCACAGAAATTGAGGAGCTGTACTGTTGATTGTTGGCAGTGGGCACACAAATTGGTGCACATCAATGCTGCTGAATGAGTGTTTTTGTGCATTGATTTCGAGGCTGATTCTGTTCACAGATGTCAAGAAAGAAGTCAGAGTGAGTTGGCCATACAACTGAATGTACAGAGAATGTATTGACTGCTGTTGTGGGTTTGGCACACTTTTCAAGGTGCTGGTACAATGCATTTAATGCTGTAAGGTACTGCTGTTTTGTATCTTTTATTTCACTCTCAGCTCAATATAATCTCTTGCAACTGGTTTTCACCAGGAAGTGGGGTTTTTCCATGGTCTATGTTTGACCAAAATCACTGTGTTGATTAATTTACAGTCTGCTGTTATGTGATTTTTCCGCTGCTAAAAGTTGCTTTATGAACAGTATATTAACTTACACACATAAATTGATACCAGTGAAATTTGGTTATTTACTTGCCTGTTGGAGGTTAATGTCAATGGTTTGTAAAGTGTTTGACATTTTTTCTGAGTGGCTGTTATGTGAACAGTGGGCAGAGTTTTTGTCATTTTTAACATGGTATCAGAGCTAGGGCTCTGGTTTTTCAGTTGACTGTTGGAGCAGCGGAGAGTGCAAGAGATTTGCTTGAGTTGGGTTGATTTTGACGCAGCTGTGTGAGCAAAAGTGTTGCTGTGTGTGACAGTTGAGGAGTGATTTTTTGACACAGTGGCAGCAAGAAAAATTCCTGAGAGTTGTTGAGTTGTTGAACTTTATTGTTGGTAAACCTTATCTGCAAGTGTTTTGTAGGTGTTGGGCAGAAGTGGGGAAAACTTGTGGTTTTATTTTTTGAACAACAGAAGGAAAATGGCTGTTCGCATCAGATTTGAAGATCGGTTGGATGGCATTTCCAACTATCTGCAATGGAAAGTGAGGATGACTGCCGCGCTCAAGGAAAGTAGACTGTGGACTTTTGTCAGCATAGTACTACCTCTTCCCCCATCAAATATTATTTCTCTTGACATGCATGAAGTGAAAGAGGCCAGAGCACAGAGGATTATTCTGGATGGTATTCGGGACCATCTTATTCCATACATGGCTGAGAAGAAGACAAGTCATGAGATGTAGGACACACTGAAAAACTTGCATGAGGCAAAGAATGAGAGCTAGAAGATGGCACTCAAAGATAAATTGCAGGGGACCAAGATGGTCAAGGGTGAGGTTGTGGTATCCTATTTTATTTGGGTGGTATAGGTGATAGATGAGTTAGATCTGAGGATAGTGGACAAAAGGAGATTGATGAAGCGAATCCAGGCCTTTCTGCAAAGGGAAGGAAGAAGAAGAGTGGCTCGAGCAGTGCAACCAAGTCCAAGAAAGATATGAGCAAAGTGAGATGCTTTGCTTGCTAGGGTTATGGTCACTATGCTTGGCAGTGTCCAAACAAGAAGAACAAGAAGAACAAGAAGAAAGAAAGGTCTGAGGCTGTGGAACAAAGAAACCCAATTTCTTATTGGAATACCCAATGTAGATAAGATAAATAATCCATGTATGGATATTAAAATATATTTGATAAGATAAAGTGATGATATTACAATGAGAATGATGCTTGTATAAATACCCATGTTGGGTGCCCTTTCGTAAAGAGGCATAACCTTTTAAGTTGCACTGAAACGGATACAGATACGGGGAGGGAAACAGATACGACAAATTTTGAAAAATGTCAGATACGATACGGCAAGGAAACGGCAACAGACTTATATATATATATAAAAAGCCACGAGACATACATACTTTAGATTGTGATTCATCAATTAGATTTAAAAGTAGTCATTTTGTTTATAACAATTAAAATCAACAAACTCAAATATTGTCTTAAACAATATTCTTCTATCTCAAGTGCCATATATAAGTCACCCACTGCAAGCATTTAAACAAGAACATGCCAACTACTTCTAAACATCGATTTCAAACCCTAAAATTACTTGATGGATGTATCCAAATGTTACCATCTAACAAATATTACGCTAATTGCACCTCTAGAAAAGTGTTAAAATTTGTGATTAAACACAATTTTTGATGTAAGCCAAGGATTCAACTATGTTGTATTTGGGCTGGTCCATTCACTGACGAGACAATCAACTAGGCAAGTGAGAGTCAATTGACCGACCAGCTGGTTCAAAAATTGACTAACTGACTGGCTCATAAAGGGACTAAATTCACAAGATTCTCTATGATTTGCAACCGACTTGGATACTCAAATTTGACATAATCAACCATTTAAGGGGATTAATTAAGCACTCAAGTATAAATAAGTGAGCTCATGTTTTAGTGCAACTTAGGTGTGACTGTGATGACATGCAATATTGCACTCTATGCCATAATACTATCTCTAGACACCAATGAGTTTCCTTGGATATGTTGTTTACGTTTTATGGTTTATACTAATAAAAAATTTTGAAATAAAATTAAAATATCACATGTATATCTTATGG
The DNA here is from genome assembly GCA_001517045.1 of Pseudotsuga menziesii. Taxonomy (NCBI): domain Eukaryota; kingdom Viridiplantae; phylum Streptophyta; class Pinopsida; order Pinales; family Pinaceae; genus Pseudotsuga; species Pseudotsuga menziesii. Next base: position 1,102,073 of record LPNX010826343.1, read on the forward strand.
AGAACTAGCTAAACGACGCACCATCATAATTCTCTCCACAACATAAGGACAGGGATATGAGTGTACTAGCAACGAAGTAAATAAGGCCATAGGTCAAGGGTTCATACTAATTCAAAAAGGAAAAGAAAAAAACTGAAGTTTGTTGAAAGATTATTGGACATATGTGTTGGTTTATGTAACCCTTCATAAATGCAGTACGCTATTTTGTATGGCTAAAGATGTTATTGTATCAATTTTGATATGCAATTTGTTTTATCACATATACAAGTCATTGGGGTTTATTTAAAACGAAGTTGTGAGGAATTGAAAAACAAACTGAAAAAGAAGTCATTGTACTTCTACACTAGGCAGTGAAACTAACGCTATAGTAGACAAGCATTTGATACAATAAAATGTCCACAGATCAATGATTTTTTGAACCAACGGTAGGCCTCTATCAATTTTGGAAAATTACAATGAAACAAAATCAATGAGACATAAAATGCCAAATTACATTCACCAATTTAGGATTAATGTTTTGCTCTTGATTTCTAAGCTTTGAGGCTTTATATCTAAGTTTTGAGGTTCAATTTAGGGTTAGGGTTTTATAGTTTTCCTTTGGGGTTATTTATTTGTTTATTTTCATGTCAAAAAATCACTATTTTAGTCAAAAAATAGCCCTGTAGTAGCTGAAACGTTTCAGAAAACCAGGAAACTGCTGGAAATGTTTTAGGAAACGACTGGAAACTTTGGAAATGTTTCTGGAAACAACTGAAAACTCTGGAAACGGCTGGAAACGACCTGGAAACGTTTCTAATTTTTGGATACGGCTTGGAAACGTTTCAGTGGCATTTCCAAGCAGTATCCCCTCCGCTTTAGTTTCCGAAACAGGGAACAATATTTCCCCTCCCCTTCCTAGACGTTTTCGGTAACTTAGATAACCTTTCATCAAGGTGTCTCTTCATTAAGTATTAGTTATTTAATTATTAATATTTATTATTGCTTATTTACTATTTATTTTGTTCATTAAATTGCCTTCCTCTTAAGGGAAGCTTTGTCCTCAAAGCTTTATTGAAGACAAGGCTTACGTTTGATTTCTTGCTTGTAATGTCAACTTTCGATCCTTTATTTTAGTACTTGCGACTCTTGATGAAATTAGATGATACGAGTTTCGAACTCCAAGGAAAAGGTTTTGCATCGTCTATGATGTGGTCCATCTGACATCTATTTTCATCGGAGGTGATTGTTGATTGTTTTGTTGGATAAATCTTCTCGTTTTCTGCTTAGGTTGCATATTTTGTGTTCATTTGCTTCTGAATTTATAACTCCTTTGTTTATGTTCATTTTGACCCTGTCGTTGGTCAAAATGTTTTTTGTAGTTTGGGTGTCAGTAAGGAGTTCTTCTTGCTTGTTTTTCTGCTAGACTGACTTCCTTTTGAACTGTGATGGGAACCAAATTTGTATTCGCTTCTTCTTCAACTTGATTTTGTTTTCCGAAAACTCTGGATCCTTCCTTTTGGATTTGTGCTACTTTGTTCTCCACTAGATTTTTATAACTCTGAATCTTCTCGCACATGTGGTCTTGAGACTTTTTGTCCTCCTTTAACTTCTTGATTTGTTTCTCTAGCTCTTGATTAACCTTCTTTAGGGTGGAATTTTCTTCGTCCTTTTCCAGTGATATTTGCTGGAGAGCTTGAATCTTTTCTTGTAACTTTTGACTGCATTGAACTTTATCCTTTGCGTTCTTGATTTGAAGCAGCAATTTCTGATTATGATCTCTTAGACGAGAGATCTCTTCATCTCGTTCTTGTATGTCCTTGTCGAATTTATTTCTCGCAATTTCAAATTCCTTAGTTTGTTTGGTAGACTCCCGAATACGATATTTCAATTTGGTATTTATTAAATCATTAAAATACTTCTCCTTGTCAATTTCAAATTGTAATTTTGTATTGCTTTCCTTGTAGTATCCTAATTCGCTTTCTAGTTTCTGTGATTGCGACTGAGTTACCTTGATCATCTTTCATAATAAAATATTTGCTACATATTGGGGAGGAGCGATTGCCATTCTTAAAAACTGTCGGATATTGGAATTCCAATTCGCAATAGAGACACCTAGTCCAAAATTTAGATTTATATATGGAATTCATACTTTCTTCAATATCTTCCAAAACTTGATTTCTGTTTTTTTTACTAATATCTTCTTTGACTTGGTTTTTTTTTCGATTTTCAATTTTTAATTTTTTTAATAGATTTTTTGACTTTATTTTTAGTAGTTTTTTTGACTTTTTGACTTTTTTTTTAATAGTTTAAATAACTTTTTTTAATTAATAATTGTGAAACAATTATTAAATAATAAGAATTATTATTATTTGTAATAATAATAAATAAGATTTTAGGCTAGTTGAAATAATAATAATTATTTTAATAATACTATTATTATATATTTTTTGGAATTGGCCAAATTATACGTTTTTTTTTAAATAATAATAATGTATTATAAAAAAAAAATATTTTCAAAAAATGTTGTGGTCGAGGAAGCATAGGACCTAGGTTGGCGAACAGGCGGAGGCGGGTCACGGGCGAGCGAGAGTGTGCAGAGGCGTGGGGAATGGGCGAGCAGGCAACATGTGGATGGCGATTGTGGAGTAGTGGGCGATCGAGAGGCAGCGTATGAGCAGAGCTGAGGAAGATGTAGGTGTGGAGATGAGTGCAGTGGCGATGAAGAATGCGGGGTTAGAGCTGGCTGCATGGGTTGGTTGGAGAGGAGGGGGCAGCAAACAAGTGGAGGGAAAAGCTCAGGGGAGAGATGGAGGAAAGGGGCGTGGCTGGAGATGCAAGCGCGGTGGACGCAGCGTGAGGTTGGCGCAGGAGAAGATGGAGCGTAGAGGAAGTGTGGTGTGGTGAGGCACATGTTAAGGAGGATCGCTATTTGGGATGTGTTGGATAGAGGAGTGTGCAACATGGGGAGAATTTGGCGTGGAAGGGAGCAGCAGAGGAGCACGTGGATGAGTAGATGGCTGTGAGAGGACAGTTGAGAGGCAGCGATGAAAACACAAAGAGTAGCGAATGCGGAAAGGTGCATGTAGGTGGAGGAGTGCAGTCACGGGGGTGGTTGGTGGAAGTGGAGAGGAGGTTGTGCAAGCGCGGGAGTGCACAGGGAGTGGAGGGAATGGTGCGAGGAGGTGCGCGGGAGGAGTGAGTGCGCGAGGAATGTTGTGCGGATGGTTGCGCAGGGATGAGCGGAAGGTGGTGGGTGGTAGGGGAGTGAAAGGGCGGAGAGCAGGAAAATGGAGGAAGGGAGATGGAAGTAATTTTTTTATTTTTTAATTTTTTTTAATTTTAACCTATAGTAGGATAAGATGGTCAAAGACCTAATTTTAGGGAAACCCCATAAATTTTAGACAAGGTCTGAATTTAGCCAAAAACCGAAGTAGAGATGCCCAGGAAGGGGCTCTGATACCACTGGAACGGAGAAACTCTGTTTCTTATTGGAATACCCAGTGCAGATAAGATAAATAATCCATTTATGGATATAAAAATATATTTGATAAGATAAGTGATGATATTACAATGAGAATGATGCTTGTATAAATGCCCATGTTGGTTTCCCTTTCGTAAAGATCTCAAATGGACTCTTGCCCGTAGAACTGTGTTGAGCACAATTGTAGCTGTGTTGTATGTATGGAAGGCTATCATCCCATGTTCGACGATGCTTGTGGTTGTACATGCGAAGAAGTTGTATTACCATACGATTTACAACTTTTGTTTGTTCGTCTGTCTGCGGATGGAAGACTGTCGACAAAGAAAGTCTCGTGTCGAGTTGTTGCCAGAGAGTTTGCCAAAAGGTGCTGACAAATCTAGCATCTTTGTTGGAAATAATGGTCGTTGGGAGGCCATGATGTTTCCACAAATGTTCGAAGAAGACCTAAGCAGTCTGCTGTGTTGTCGTAGTCTTCTTGCATGTTATAAGTATAGCCATCTTGTAAAATCTGTCGACTACTACTAAGATTGCGTCATGTTGATGTTTGGTAGTAGGATATCTCGTCAAGTAGTCCATAGCATAGTGGAAAAAATTGGCATTGGCACAAAATCGGCGAGGATCTAGAAAAAATCTTCTTGGCAACATCGATGAAAAAATCAGCAAAAATTGGTAAATTGCGGCAAGCATTAAAAAATGCAAATTTTGTACTTTAATAGGGCCAAAATTTGTTTATCAAATTCCCCCCCTATTTAGCGATTTTTTCTCGATTTTTTGCTGATTTTTCACTGATTTTTGTCGATTTTTCCTGATATCTGATTTTTTGAAAAATCGTGATTTTTTCAGGCCGAAAAATCGGCAACCAGAAAAAATCGTGATTTTTCGGGACATTGTTGATTTTTTGGAGATTTTTTCCACTATGACTCCATAGAAATAGATTCCCATGGTCGACTAGGAACTGGTAGGGGTGTGTAGTCCTTGTTGTCGATTCAACGGTTTAGCAATGGCACAAACTACACACGATCGAATGTACTTGTTGACATCAGATTTAAGTCAAGGCCAGTAAAAATACTTTTGGAGGATTACAAGTGTTTTCGCGACTCCAAAATGTTCTGCAGTCTTGCAGTAGTGCGCATCCTAGATGAGCTTCTGTCGGTGCTCACCGGTCGGTACACAAAGTTGTCCAAGCTTGTATAGCAAGGTGTCCTTCAAGAAGTAGTCGGTAGTAGACAACGTGTTGGTCTGAAGCTGTCGATAAATTGCGGAGAACTCGTAGTCTACCGAATACAATTGTGGCCAAGTAGTGGTGTTGTAACCTTGCATACTCATCACTATAGACAGTAGAGTAATGGGTGGTCGGCTGAGACAATAGGTTGCGGCATTGGCTTTGCCTTTCCGATACTTAATTACCAACTGAAATTGTTGCAGGTAATTAATCCACTTGAGTTGTCGAGTTGTCTGTAATTTCGATTGGGACGGAGCGAGCTGCAAAGGTTTATGGTCAGTGAGGATGACCGTTTCCTTGCCAAGAATGTAGTGTCTCCATTGCTTAAGAGCTTGCACAATGGCGTACTATTCTTTTTCATATGTCGAATACCTTCTAATAGTGTCGTTGAAAGTTTCGGAATGAAACGCGACTGGGTGGCCCGATTGAGTGATCACTGCGCTGAGAGCATAGTCCGATGCGTCCGTCTCAATTTCAAAGGGCGGATGCAAATCAGGTAACACAAGTACTGGTGCAGTCCAAGGCTTGTTTTTGAGTTGTTCAAGAGCTTGTTGTTGTGTCGCTGTCCATTTAAAGACAATTTTCCCTTTTCCTTTCGTCAACTAATTCAAAGGCCATGCGATGTGGCTAAAGCCGAGTATGAACCTTCGCCAAATGAAGAAAAGTTCTTAGTTCGTGAATGTTTTGAGGAATGGGCCAATCTTTGAGGATTTGTACTTTTTCTGGGTCAACATGAATGCTTGCAGAGTCAATTACATACCCCAGATATTTGATGCTGGTCATCGCAAATGAGTATTTGTCCATGTTCAGATATAGTCGATGTTGCTGGAGAGTGTCGAATACTTGTTGAAGCTGTCTGACATGTTCTTCCCATGATCGACTGAAAATCAAGATATCGTCGAGATAGACAATGACACACTTGTCGATGAAGGGTCGTAGAAGGTCGTCCATATATCTCATGAAGGTTGCAGGTGCATTGGTTAAGCCGAAAGGCATGGCTAACTATTCAAACAATCCTTCCTTGGTATTGAAAGTCGTTTTCCATACATCGGTGGACTTGATCGGAATTTGATGATATCCTGACTTAAGGTCGAGCTTCATAAAGAACTTAGCACCTTTCATATTGTCGATGAGTTCATCTATCCTTGGAAGAGGGTATCTTTTCTTTACTGAAATTTTCTTGAGAGCTCGGTAGTCGATGCACATGCGCCAAGTGCTGTCTTTCTTTGGAACTAAGACGGCTGGATTTCCACAAGGAGAGGAGTTGGGGCAGATATGACCTTGCCGATCAAATCCTGGATTTGCCTACAAATTTCTTCATTCTCAAGAATGGATCTTCTGTAAATAGATGCGTTAGGTAATGAAGAACTAGGAACAAGTTCAATGGAGTGTTTTACTTGACAATGCAGAGGTACTCCGTTCGACTCTTGAAATACGTTTCGGTATTCTTGAAGAATGTGGTCGATCTGTTGTTGTTGTCGGGAGCTGCCTTGGTCGGTGAGTCGACTTGTTGCTGCATTCTTCCTGGAATGTTGAGGCTTTATCATAATTAATGCAAATTTCTGAGCATGATTAATAAGCTTCTTTGTTTGTTTGGCAGATATCATAGAAACCGTTGATGTAGGTTGTCGCTCTAGTATGTTGTACCATTGATTCTGAATTTTGACAATCACCTTCTGAGGCCGTGACTGATATGTACCGTGTCCATCCCATAGGTAAGGTTTCCCAAACAAGGCGTCAGCTACGGAAAGCGGTGCCACGTCACAGAGTACTTTATCTTCAAAAGGCTTGATAAAGTAGGTGAGTCTGCCTTGGCGTGTGATTCTTAGTTCCTGTCCATCCTTCATCCAACCGATATTGTAAGGCTGAGGATGTGGAGTGGTGACAAGGCCTAATTTCTTCACAAGATCTTCATAAACAAAGTTCTTCTGGCTACCATTAACATCAATCAGATGTAATGGATTTTTCTGAACCCATATCCATGTATGGAACATGCGTTCTCGTTCCTCCTCATTGACGATAGTTGAGGCTGTCGGAGTGATCGAGTTCGAAGCCAAGAGGGTTGATGCATATGGATTAGATTATACCAGGGTTCTATTGGACAAGTCGAATGTCGACAATTTTGCCAAAAATGTCTTTCGAGCTTTGCATTCAGACGTATCATGCCATGTTGAATTGTGATAATCACACCATTTCTTGGTAGGAACTTGTTTGCTACGATCCCTCCTGTCTTTCTGGAAATTCTTCTTGTTATGATCGGGCTTTGGTAGAGTCGGCTGAGAAGGGTTCTTAAACTTGTCGGAGTTGCCTGGTGGCTTCTTGTCGGATGTTCGACCTGTTGGCTTGTTCGCGAAACGTGCTTTTCCTTTTTGCTTAGCTTCAAGCTTGCTGGCGTAATGAAATGCATTCGCAAGCGTATTGACAGTTAGAAACTCCATCCCTTGCTGAATGTACAGGGATAATCCGTTGACGTACTTTAGGACAAGCAATTTCTCTTCTTCTTTGACGCCAAGTCTAACCATGAATCGATAGAACTCGTCGGTGTAACTCTGTATGGATTGGTCTTTCCATTGCCTTAGCTGCTGCAACTTCTTATACTGCTGTGCAAGATATTTGGGTGGGTAGAACTCCTTTCAGACGTGTTCGACAAATTTTACCCATGTCTCTATGTGGTCGCCTTCCTTTTCCATATTTGTCGATACATTTTCCCACCAGCAGTGTATGGAGGTTGACATCTTCAAGGAAGCAATGGTGATCTTTTTCGCTTCAGAGAGTTGATTCACAGAGTAGTAAGATTTTAGTTGTTGTACCCAATTGTCGACGAATTCCGCGTCAATCTTTCCCTCAAGATTCGTTATGTCCAGATTCATTTGCACTTTGAAGGGGCTGGTTTTATCGGAGTGAGGTCGCGTCGAAGATTCCTTGGAGTTCGATGCCACTTGCATGAGAATCTCGCTGAACTGGGCGAACATTTCGGTCCGCTGGCGAGCCAGTATTTTTCTATGAGTTGTTCTGCCTCGTCAGTTGCATGTCTATTGTCTGCTTCTTCGGCCATCTTTTTTGAAGTCGAAGGAAGTGTCTGCTTGTGTTGCTGAATTTGCAAGCGTGTTTGAACATGCATAAGTTAAATAACTTCGATGGAAGTGCTGATGTAACTTAAGCTCTGAAAAAAGATGAAGCTCTGATACCAATGATCTAGGTCGTTCCTAGGTGCACGCTGGGGACACCAATCGACTGAATGAGTTGAGCACTGTTATGGCGGAAGCATAGAAAAAGAACAAGTAAAGCAGGAAATACACTATATCGACAGAAAGTATGTGCATAGACAATATGCAAGAATTCGAACCAATTTCTATATTACTTCTTTTCTATGAAGGTCGGTCCCTTGTTACAATAATGTACATGTTTATATAGGATGCTGAGACGCTTGGGTGACTACCCATTACGTTCAGTCACAGGAAGTTATAACGGTTAAGAAGTTCAACCGTCGTAGACAATTGAAAGACAGAGACATTCTGTCGATGTTCGACAGGTGCCGGCAAGGCATGTCAAGATGTTGTATGTCCAGCGCAAAACCTGTCGAGATTTGTTGAGGTCAGTTTTGTCGAGGTTCGGACTTGCTGAGCTGATGCTGAACCTGTCGAAGCAGTTGAAGTAGTCGAAGTGCTAGACTTTGGCAAAGTTCGACAACATGCGATCTGCTGGTTGGATCAGGAGGTGTGATCCAAAATGGATTGAGTGCCAGGTTTGGGTTTGAAAGGATAAGAAGAAAAAGTTGGTTAAGCATGTGAATGGGCTGGAAAATGACTAAGTTTGCTGGGTTGAAGACCAAAAATCCAAGAAGTTGGCTCAGTATGTGTATGGATCAGAAAAGGGACTAAGTTTGTTGGTTCAAAGTCCAACAATCGAAGGAGCAAGATAATTCAGAGTTATTTATCCAATTTGAACCATCAATCAGCATAGCTTACTGCCCCAAAGGTTAGTACGCGTTGAGGGCTTTCTAACTAGCTAAAGAAGTCTGAGAAAGAAATCCATATGAGAATTTTATGACATCCAGAAATTATATATATAATATATATATTGCTCAGGTTTCTGCTTTGTTTCATTTATTAAAGAAGGATATCAAATCAAATTCCTCTTGTTTGTACTCTCCATATTAACATGTCTATCCCATTGGCTTTTTTCGATGGGGCCTGTCAAGTCTTAGAACAAAAATGTGGCCTGGGTATATTAGTATTCATAAATGACTCGGTATTTCAAATTCAAGGCATGTCTGGGGTTGGGGACTCTTAATTATGCAGAGCTGATGGCACTTCGATTGTTGATGATGATAGCATCTTTAAAGGAGGTCAACAGACTACTAGTATTTGGTGATTAAAAGGATACAGTATGGACAGCAGATACACAATATCAATATAGAGGCACTTGCTTTTCAAATAAAGGACAATATTGCTCACTTTGAATTGATTAAATTCACACAAATTTATAGGGAGTAAAATGAGCCTGCTGATACTTTATCAAAACAGGGTTTTCAACTGGAACCTGACCTCTTTAGTCTTGCTGGAAGAGATATCTGAAGGGGTTTCATCTGAGTCTAGATTGTCCCTATAACTTTCTGCCCTAGTTATCATGCATAGATCCACAGTTTTTTGTCCACAAAAATTTCTGTTATATACATGTATGTTCTGGAGGACCTATTAGACAGCATGCTTTTGAGAGACCTATAGTATGGGGATCAGGTTTCGATAGGAGTATTTATATTAGTCTACTTTGGTTTTGAAGAGATCTCTGCATCTCTCATCTCATGATGTAGTATGTGCAAGAGCACTTGAAGAATGTGTTTCGTATTCTTATTGAATAGAATATGCGATTTTTTCTTTTAATCTCTCTCCCCCTTTATATATATAATATATATATATATTTGCAGTGTTAGCTGCTTTCTACAACCCAGTATAGGGTAGATGAGTCCTGTTATTTCATAATGAGACTACTATAGCCAAAGTGCAATCCCCATGGGAAGCAGGACCGCTGTAGCACCAAGTGGGAAACCCATCAGTCTGGAGAGGTCAAAGTTGACCTTATCTTGAAAGAAACAAATTAGTTATTTATTCCTGTGAGAGTGAATTTATGACATTTAATGTAAAGTTGGCTACTGGTTATAGCATAGTGGAAAAAATCTCCGAAAAATCGACGATGTCCTGAAAAATCACGATTTTTTCTGGCTGCCGATTTTTCGGCCTGAAAAAATCGCGATTTTTCAAAAAATCAGATATCAGGAAAAATCGACAAAAATCAGCAAAAAATCGAAAAAAACGGCAAAAATCAAGAAAAAATCGATAAGTAGGGGGGAAATTTGATAAACAAATTTTGGCCCTATTAAAGTACAAAATTTGCATTTTTTAATGCTTGCCGCAGTTTACCAATTTTTGCTGATTTTTTCACCGATGTTGCCGAGAAGATGTTTTCTAGATCCTCGCCGATTTTGTGCCGATGCCGATTTTTTCCACTATGGGTTATAGTAATTGGCTAAATCTTTAATAGCTTTATCAAACAAGGCACTTCATGGGTTGATTTAGTCAATGTTGATAGCTTCTCCAAACAACTTCACAAAAGAGTGAAGAGACAAAGCAAAAGGACAATATGGCAAGAGGAACAATCCAGTTTTTCTTTTGAGGACAGTGGAAGGGAATTCTTTACTGTCTGTGTGCTAAACAATCCAGGAGGAAGGCAGAAGCACAATAAGTTACATGGCCAGGAAGCCTTTACAATGTAATTGCTTGGTTCATTAAAACCCTGAACTTTTTAGTTTGGGCAGTGTTTGGGGATTTTTAATTTGCTGCGTGATTAATAAAACAGTGCATTTTAATGTTGGAGTCTTTCTTTGATTGAGGTTTTTTCCAGTGTAAAAATTGTTGTTTGTTTTCTTTTGATTACATTTCCAGGTATTTTCTAATTTATTTTTTACAATTAGTATCTCATGTTGTGAAAAGAAAAAGCTGGTTGTGTATATGAACCCTGGAAGCAGCAGTACAATTATTTTCCAGAAATTAAGATCAGTTGTGATAAACTATCTAGAGGCATAGCTTCAGCATGTTATGGATCAGGAAAAAGTGCTAACAATTCCCTTCATATCTAGTATCCATGTGATTGGTTTTGCTTTCATGATCATTTAATACATTAGTTCTCTGAAATCTTTTATATTAATTATGCATGTTTGGAATTTGCAGGAACTGCAGTTCATGGGATGCAGTATTGTGTAGCTGCACCATTTGTTTCAGGACAACATCCTTATATCCAGTCAGCTCCTGTTTCACATCTTCCTAATACATTACAGCCTTCACCAGGTGTACTTGTTCAACCATCAGTGCCTGGAATTCAAATTCCTCAGGGTATTGTAGCTGGACTAGGACCAACTGCTCAAAGCGGTACTGGCTTAACTGGCAGTAGTGGTATTTGGGTAGGTGGGAAAGGCGCAACTGGAAATTTTCAGCAATAAGAAAGCTGTTGATTGCCAGGCGGCTATAAAGGTCAAAAGTTATTTGTTTGGGTTTGACATCTAATATAATTTGTAATCCTTTGTAAAAAAAGTATTAGTCAGGTTTTCATGATGTGGTTTGTTGTACAACCTTATTTATTGTATTGTTTCCCATTCTTTTCTCAAATAGATGCAATTGGGAGGGATCGTGAAGTATCATGGTATAAAAGTAGCATATATACTAGATAGTGCAGTTACCAGATTTAGTAGCTGTAGTTAGTGAACATATGTGTGTTTTCACTTCCAAGATAAATATGATATGGAATCATAAAGGTTAACAAGGGTTTTAATTTATGTATACTTTATCTCTAATGTTACGGGAAAGGTTGTATGCTGTTGACAATGTAATGCAAATATGCTTGTGACACCCTCTGCTTTCCAACCTTTATTCATAGATAATGAATAAAGGCACACATTGAAAAATTTCTTACTTGTGATCCAAAGAAGTGCAACCTAAATTATAAATGCTGTTTTCTTATGAGAGAAACTCGGGCGAGAGTGAAAATGACCTTAATTATGTATTCGTGATAATGACCTTTGTAAGATATTTAATCCTACATTTAATATGGCATGTTAAGGAGGGTTAGCAACTTAGCCGCCTTACAATACTGGTCATTTTTATATTATGGTTATGCTACTTGAAAAGACAGTTTACAAATCATCGTAAGTCATTCGTGTTGGGAGATGTTAGTTTTATAGAGCTGGTTTTATTGTCACATGTGAGGAAGTTCTTGGAATATACACTGGCAACGTTCATGGTGATGCGAGTTACAAATCTCATAACCAGTTAGAAGTGCACTTATTTATTTTAGTCAGCGTAAGGATTCATTGGCTTTCGAGGACCCACCTACGAACAGGTTTCCTTGGCACCTTAACAAAATGAAGAATACGGATTTTGTCCCAAGTTTGTAAACATGATTCAATAAAGAGGCAAAATCTCGGTGCATAAATCATCTATCTAAATCCATTTATGGTACCGACAATTTAACAGCAATTGTTTTTAATTGAGACTGTTCATGTTCTTGGCATTGATGCTACAAATTTCATGCCCAGGATTTATCGGCCTCTGAGAACCTATCTTTGAAGGGGTTTCTGACATCTGTGGCTTCTTAACAAAATGAAGAATAGGGAGTGTCCCATGGTTGTACATATGATTTAATAAGAGGCAAAATTTGTGTGTAAATCATCTATCTAAATCCATTTATGATATCAACAATCTAACAGCAATTGTTATTAATTGAGCAGACTGACAAATCCATGTAATAGCACATTGAATGCAATATATACAAGGGATTTATGTGCAAGCTGATTTTCTATGTACCTTGAGCATATGGTCATGAAATCTTTAGTGCCCATATGCCAAAATTCCATTTATATGTATTTTTAGGTTATCTTCAATATCAAGGATGATGAGAATCAATTTTTTTTTCATAACTTGCTCTAGATCTTGTGCTATCCATATACTAGTCATTGGAAAAAAACGAAAAGGCTAATGTGTTTTAAATCGTTTTTAGATTGTCAAAATTGCCCGGGATGGTTTTTGATCTCCCAGATTGAATCAAACGTTTAATCGTAACTTGTTCTAGATTTTATGCTATCCTTGTAGCATAGTCACTGGAAATAGTAAAAAGGCTAATGTGTTTCAATAAATTATCTTATTAGATTGTCAAAATTGCCAGGGATGGTGTTTCAAGTTTGCCGTTACCAGATTTAGTAGCTTTAGTTAGTAAGCATATGCGTGTTTTCACTTCCAAGATAAATATATGATATGGAATCATAAAGGAAACAAGGGTTTGAAGTCATGGATACTTTATCTCTAATGTTACGGGCAAGGTTATATGCTCTTGGCGATGTAATGCAAATATGCCTGTGACATCCTCTGTTTTGCCAACTTTATTTATAGATACTGAATTATGGCACACATTAAAAATTATCTGACTTGTGATCCAAAGAAGTGCAAACTAAATTATAAACGCTGTTTCCTTATGAGAGAAACTCGGGGGAAAGTGAAGGTAGTCAATATCTGATAATGACCTTTGTAAGATATTTAATCCTATGTTTAATATGGTATGTTAAGGAGGGTTAAGCAGCCTTACAAAACTGGTAATATTTATATTATGGTTATGCTACCTGAAAAGACAGTTTACAAATCATTGTAAGTCATTCGTGTTGGGAGATGTTGGTTTTATAGCGCTGGTATTATTGTTATATGTGAGGAATTCTTGGAAGATGCACTGGTAATATTTATATTATGGTTATGCTACCTGAAAAGACAGTTTACAAATCATTGTAAGTCATTCGTGTTGGGAGATGTTGGTTTTATAGCGCTGGTATTATTGTTATATGTGAGGAATTCTTGGAAGATGCACTGGTCATGTTCATGGTGTTAAAAGAACAAATCTCGTAACCAGTTTAGTTAGAAGTGCACTGATTTATTTTAGTCAATTCAAGGATTCATTGGCTTTCGACGTCCCACCTACGAAAAGGTTTCCTTGGCACCTTAATAAATGAAGAATAGGGATTGTCCCAAGTTTGTACATAAAAGTGGCAAAATCTCTGCAAAAATCATCTATCTAAATCCATTTATGGTATCAACAATTTAACAGCAATTGTTTTTAATTGAGCAGACTGGTCATGTTCATGGCGTTAATGCTTTAAATCTCATGACTAGAGTGCATTGATTTATAATAAAAAAACACTGCAAGGATTCATCAGCCTTTGAGAGCCTAGCCAGGAATGGGTTTCTGTGGCATCTTATCAAAATGAAGAATAGGGAGTATCCCAAGGTTGTACATATGATTTAATAAGAGGCAGAATTTGTGTGTAAATCATCAATCTAAATCTATTTATCGTGTCAACAATCTAACAGCAATTGTTATTAACTGTCTGACAAATCCATGTAATAGCCCATTGAATGCAACTCTACACTGGGGATTTATGTGCAACTTGATTTTCTATGTAGCTTGTGCATGTCATGAAAACTTTAGTGCCCTTATGTCAGAATTTTATTTATATTTTTTTGGATTATCTTCAGTTTCAAGTATGACGGGAATCAGACATTTTTTCAAAACTTATTCTAGATTTTGTGCTATTTATATACCATGGTCATTGGAAATACAAAATAGGTTAATTTGTTTTAAATCGTTTATCTTATTAGATTGTACTATCCAAATACATGGTTTTAGAAAAAAAAAAGGCTAATTTGTTTTAAATCGTTGATCTTATTAGATTGTCAAAATTGTCTTGGATGATGTTTGATCTTATTAGATTGTCAAAATTGTCTGGGATGATGTTTGACTCCCAGATTGAATCGACTATTTAATCATAACTTGCTCTAGATTTTGTGCTATCCATATACCATGGTTATTGGAAATACAAAAAGGCTAATTTGTTTTAAATCACTTATCTTATTAGATTGTCAAAATTGCTTGGGATGGTATTTGCATTTACCAGATTTAGTAGCTGTAGTTAGTGAATATATGTGTGTTTTCACTCCCAATATAATTATGATATGGAAACATAAAGGGAACAAGGGCTTGAAGTTATGATACTTTATCTCTATGTTAGGGGCAAGGTTATAGGCTCTTGGCGATGTAATGCAAATATGCTTGTGACATCTTATGTTTTGCTAACTTTATTCGTATATACTGTATCAAGGCACACATTAAAAAAATTCTGCCTTTGATCCAAATAAGTGCAAACGAAATTATAAACGCTGTTTCCTTATGAGAGAAACTTGAGGGAAAGTGAAGGTAATCAGTTCCTGATAATGAACTTTTTAAGATATTTAATCATATGTTTAATATGGCATGTTAAGATATTTAATTTTGTGAACTTGAAAAGACAGTTTACAAATCATAGTAAGTCATTCCTGTTGGCAAAAGTTAGTGTTATAGAGCTGGTCTTATTGTTAGAAACGAGGGATTCTTGGAAGATGCATTGGTCATGTTCATGGTGTTAAGAGTTACAAATCTTATGACCAGTTAGAAGTGCATTGATTTATTTTAGAGTCGCAAGGATTTATTGGCTTTCAGGGATCCACCTATGAACATGTTTCCTTGACAAGTTAACAAAATGAAAAATAGGGATTGTCCCATGTTTGTACACATGTTTGTACTAACTTAGTAGATGTTAGTATTTTATAAAAAGCTATTTGATAAATGGGCCTCAAGACAGAAATGTATATCAAAATCAACTCTGAAACTAATCATGATGTAAATCAACTCTGAAACTAATCACATTCTAGGGGATGACAACATCATGTTTTGTTGAGGTGGCATTGGTTGAATTAAAAAAGTTGTCAAATTATCAATGGCGTATGAAAACCCATAGTTAACCACATCAATGTTGTAAGTAAAGTATTCTTAATAAAAAGGGTACTCATAAATTACTTTTGAATATGATATACATCTACTGAATTGCTTACAAAGAAAAGACTTTTACTTTTTACTATAAAATAAATTATTGAAACAAGGAGTAACCCTATATTCAAAATCAAATATAAAAATAACATATAATAAATCTAATAAATGGTTTTGAATGTCATATATGTGGCACCTCAAATTCATTTTTTTTTCAAAACTAAACTATGATATATACCATTCATTATTATCAACTTCTAAAATTAAACTATCATACAGTAACAATTATTATGCTCAAATACGTGGGTATTTATAATTGTTAAATATTTATACAAGTATTAAATGTTTGTAGAAAAATGATTTAAAAATAGTTAAATATTTATATAATGGTGATGTGTTAAATATTTATATAATGATTATATATAAATAGTTAAATATTTATATAACGGTGAAATTTAAATTAATACATGTTAGTTTATTCTTAATGAATATAAAATAGATTTATATAATACTTAGCAAACTTATTAGATTTATATAATAATTAGCAATATTTGAATATAAATTAGATTTATATGGTTAGCACAACCATTTAAGTTGTGCTTGGTGAACATTGATAGGCCACAATTTAAGTGCCACGAACAACTTATATTTTAGTTGTTCTCCATGCATTGTTGTAATCATCAATTGTTTGTGTCTTAGTTACATGTTAGCGCTTGCCTTTTTCTAGGTAAAGGGGTTGTCTGCAACCGGCTACCCATTATCCATGTATCAACTACGAGTTATCCATTCATCAACTACCTGTTATCCATGCAATAACTACTAGTTATTAATGAGTTAGTTGTGTAAAAACCTGATTTTTTTTATTTAAGTAGAGATAGTGGAGCATTTATTGCCCACCTCCATCGGGTATGTGATTAATAGAGGGTTCGATAGGTCATTGAAATATCATGTAAACCCCTCTATGAGTCATTGAGGAGTTGTTGGTGCATAAGAGAAAGGTCAATGAGAGAGTTTTATCACTCCCTACCACGGCAAGGAAGGTTTCTGTAGTTAGTAATTTTATAATAAATAAAATAGATCTGAGTTGGACTTGTGTCTATAGTGCAATTTTGTTGTTAGATTATTGTTGTGTTGCAGAAATATGATTGTTGTAGGTTTTATTTAGTCTATTTGTGTTTCAATTTAGGGTTTTTACTAATAAGTTGTTAGCACATGAGAAGCGTGACAACAATAGCTTTTTGGAGATTCATAATTGATCTTAATAATGGTTAAAAGGACATATCAACTTGCTAAGAAAATTATTAGGAAGTACATTCAATTTACCGATCAACTTAAGAAGAGATTTCCCTCATTTAATTTGACATATATCCCTAAGGAATTGAATTAAGTAGTTGATAATAGTTGTTTTTACTACTAATCCTAACCGACATTTTTCTACTGATAAGCATAACCACTAATTTTCTATTTTTCTTTATTGCCCTTGTGTGCTAGATAGGGATGGATCTCGACACGTTTTTTAGAAAGATGAAGATATTTGTTGCTTTGTAGTTGATGAAGAGATGAGATGTCCAACTCTTTAGGGATCATAAATATTAAACACAATGTCTACCCTTAAGTTCTAGTGACCTTAGAAAATATGCTTTCAACCAAAAATGTACCCATGGATATCAGTTAAAACCATGAGCACTCTAAATGAAAATTTGGAAATTTTTTGTCGATAAACATAGGTTTTAAAGATGATCCCAAGTCTTACATGTAAGAGAGCAGTGTATCAAAAAGGAAAAAGTTAAAATTTTATCTCTTTTATGTGAGTTCGAAGATATATTTGCTTGGGCTTACAAAGGTTTAAGATGTTTCGACTTTGGCATAATCAACCAATCCAATTCCCTTTAGAAGGATGTTAAAATGGCTAGAAAAAGACAAAGGCTTGTGAACCCCAATATGGATGCCCTAATATGGAAGGAACTTGATGAAATGCTACATGAAAACATGGTCTTTTGTTTGCTACTCAAAGTTGGTTTCCAAACTGGTTTCAATTTGGATAAAGAAGAACAACATTTGGCTTTGTGTGGACTTTAGAGATTGGAACTGGTAAGTGATAGGTTATTCCCCTTTTCCCTTCATGGACTCTATCTTACAGTTGGTAGTTGATTTAGAAATGATGTACCTTCTTGATGTTTTTCTTAATTATAGTCATATTAAAATCAATTCCAAGGACCATTTTAAAACCATTGTTATCATAGGGTGGGGTACCTTTACATATCACTTAGTGTCTTTTGGTCTAATCAATGAAGTGGTCACTACCTTTCAACGAATAATGCACATTGATTTTGATGATCTAATAGGTGTGATTATTCAAATTTTCCTTGATGACTTAACTATGCATTCTATGAAAACATTGATCTCTTTAACCATCTCAAACATGTTTTTCTTAGATGTTAGAAGTTTTACATTTCACTAAACCCCAACAAGTTTGTTTTTAGTGTAACAAAATGCAAGATGTAAGTGTCGATCTTGAGAAACTGGATACTATTCAAAGATTGCCATGTTCCACTCCTAGGAAATCCATTCAAGCTTTTATGGGAAAAATGATTTTTGTTTACAAATTTGTACTTAAAATTTCTCAAATTTTCAGGCCAATACATCTATTGTTGAGGAAAGATAAATATTTCTACTTCAACCAAACTGCTCAAGGGACATTTCAGTCTATTAAAAATGTTATCCCTTTATCCCCTTCTTTAGCCAAAACTAAGTTTGTTAGATATTTTCATATTAATACAAATACTATTAAACAAGTTGTCTTAACCATACCAGTGCAGTGTGAAACTGAAAAATTTGAGACCTGTAGTCTTCATGAGTCAGAGCTAAAAATGAGGTTAAATACCCTTTAATAGAGAAACATGCCTTGGCTCTTGTCATTGTATTGAAAAAATACAGACATTATTTCTTGGCAAACACAATTTTTTTAAGGTCCCTCTTCTTGTTGATAAGTGCTTTCTATCCTAAACATTTGTGTACAGAAAAATGACAATTGACTTGCTAAAATCCTACAATTTGACCTTGAAATTACAATTGCTAAGGCTATTCAATATAATGACTTAGACTTAGATTTCTTGATAGCTAGAAATTCTCGTGATGGATATCTTAGTGGCCATGAAGATGGACAATCATTTCTTGCTATTTTTTAGATTGAAAGTATTGATCTAGGTTATGATGTAAATGTTGATCCTTGGTATCATGACATATATATATACATATCATGTGCAATTCCGCCATAATCCGAGGAGCTCTTTATATGTGTTCGTACATAGTTTCCAATACAAGTATGTATTTTTTGATCTTCTCAGAGATCTTTGGAATAATTCCTTTGTTGTGCGAACCAATGGGAACGATCATTTTGGGTTACACCAAGTCTAAAACCAAGAGGATTTATTTTTTGTGCCATACATATCCTCTTTCTTGGGATTCTATTGACATAATCGAATCATTTGATTTGGAGATTTCCTCCTCTGATACCATATATATATATATATCCTTAACCTTCTCTTTTAGTTGGCCATTTGTAGGCCAACTAAAAGAGAAGGTTAAGGATATGAAGCAACAACCCTAAAAATTAATTAGAGATTAGTATTCTTAAACCCCACATTAGCTACAAATAAAGTATTAATATAGTGGAATTTATTCAAATATATAAATAAATAGAGAAATATTAGTAAAGTTAAATTAATATTAATAAAGTAAATTAACAAATTAATCTAGGTTAAGTTAATTAAACTTGATTAGGTAAAATAGGGTGCATGAAGGCCATGTGGCACTCATGCACAATTCTCTCTAATCAAATTAAAAACTTTGAATTTTCTACATAAATGGAGGAAAGTGGAAAATGTTTGGGGGTTCATGATGTTGGTCTTAGAGGTTTATGGTCTGAAATGATTTTCTAGGCTGTTTATGTGAGTGATTGGGTTTGAGTTGGTGGTCTATTCTATTGTGGTGGTATTGTTGGGGTTGTATTCCAAATTTTAGCTATTTTTTGGGAGTTTTTCTTGTTAAGTTTTTAATGGTTATACTAGCATCATAACCATATGCATTAGGATCACTGAAAGAAATACAAGTACAACATGGCAAGGTACACAACAATTTATCTTGGGAAAACCCGAAACGGAAAAACCCAACAAAACTTCCTCAATATAGATTACCAGTTTGCAATGACCAAAGAACAAGGTCTCTTAGATAGAGAGACCAAACCCCAAGCATAAGAGCCAAAACACCGAAGATACTTTTCCTCCTCTTTCTTTGACCTTCCTTCTTTCTCTCTCTTGCACAATACATGAGTGTGTGTATAAATGAGGGAGGGTGCCTCCCTATTTACACTAATCTTCCAACTAACATTTTACCTAACTGAGCCGACCTACCTAGGAAATCTCACAATAATAATTATATTATTCTTTTCGGGGTGTTATTGACCCAACTTTATAATAGAGGGTTTACGCCATGACCTTTTATATTAGTGACATCTCCCAAAGGAGGAATAATAACCATCGAAAGTACAAGTAGAATATTCTTCGTAGTTACATTATTTCAACACTCCCCCTTAACAAGAAGGGTATTCTACTAACAACAACAACAATCAATGTGGCTCGACACAACATCATCAAAAGGAGAGAGAGGAGGCATCATCAACATAGTCTTTTTGAACATTGTTTGGTGCATCTATAGATCATTAGAAGTTTTGAACAACATCTTCAACACGGAGCTGGAGTGTCAATATCTTTAGTACAAAGTTGAAGTATAGTCATCAACATATTCATTACAGAGCTGAAGTATCATCATATGCAACATGGAATTGAAACATCATCAACAACATGGAACTGGAGCATCATCATCTGCAACATGGAGCTGGAGCATCATCTACAGCATGGAGCTGGAGCATCATCATCATCTGCTGGAACATCATCATATGCATCATGGAACTGAATCATCATCTACAGCATGGGACCGGGGCATCATCATATGCATCATGGAACTGAATCATCATCTGCAGCATGGGACTGGGGCATCATCATATGCATCATGGAACATCATCATCTCCATAAAAAATAATACATCACTCACATCGACAACACGAGGCTAGATCATCAGCATACAGATGAAATAACGACAACATGTGACATCATCATCAACAACTCAAGGATGGAGCAACATCATCTATGGTAGGTATAACAACCACCGCGATCCTTCCTTTGGAATTACGAGATCATGGAAAACACATATGTGGTACTCAGACAATCCTTCTTTACGACATCAAGTCTTTGTGGAGGTACCAATACTAATCACACATACATTTGTGGTACTCTGACGATCCTTCCTCTTTCGAGATTACAGTATCAAGTCTTTACGTAGATAGAAATACTAATCACAACTAACACATACATACAAAGGAAAATCATTCCTTTTGGAATTACGGGATCAAGTCCACCACTGTCTGTTGAAATATTGTAACTTTGAAGACTATTCTAAATGTATTTTATTGTTGTAACCTGTCGAGG
Organism: Pseudotsuga menziesii; assembly: GCA_001517045.1. Taxonomy (NCBI): domain Eukaryota; kingdom Viridiplantae; phylum Streptophyta; class Pinopsida; order Pinales; family Pinaceae; genus Pseudotsuga; species Pseudotsuga menziesii. Next base: position 1,123,197 of record LPNX010826343.1, read on the forward strand.
ATGTTTTATTCCTCCGTCAGGATGTTACTATTGTATTTGGTCACCATAGAGTCATGAGGTAAAGCCTCCCTTGTAAGTTGGGTCAATAGAACCCTCCAGAATATAATATTATATTGTTTCATGTCTTCTTTGGAGAAGTCAGCCCAGTAAGTTTGTTGGGGATGACTTGTTACAAAAAAAGTCAAGTGAAAGAAAGAGTATAAATAGAGGAAGTGTGTTCCTCATTTGACACACACACACTTGTGTATAACACATATGAGAGAGAGAGAGAGAGAGAGACATATCACCAAGGTGAAGGAGCACCTATTTGGGGTTTTATCTTTGTACTTTTGATACATCTATATAGAGGAAGTTTTGTTGGGTTTTCTTCCCCTTGAGGGTTTCCCAGGATAAATCTGTGTCTATCTTGTGACTGTGTTTCTTTCAATGATTCTGCATATTCTATTGTTGTGAAATTGAATTGAATACTAATGATATCTAGCTAATAATATGGAATCTTAACATGGTATCAAAGCTAGGATGAATAGAACAACTTTCACAAGGTGAAACTCTCTCTCCTCTCTCTCTGATAAGAAATTATGGTTTCTGTCAAAATTGGAATTTTTAAGATTTGATTGCATAGAAATTTATGCCTCCCTAGTGCACATCTATTAAGCCTTGGATCAAAATTTTTGAGTGGGTAGATCCCCAGGAAAGTAAAACCTTAGTTTGGATTTGGACCAGAAAACTGCAGAAAACCAAAAAACCAGAAAACTGCAGATCCAAATATCGCAAGTAAAATTTTAGAGGTGAAGACTTGGAATCTCCAAAAACCAAGTGTACCAATCAATTCGACTCAGTAAAGCACATCTCTTGGAAAGGTCAGTTTTTCATTTTGATAAATTTCATTTTTAGTGACCTCCTTAATAAGATGGCCCCAAGTACTAAGATTCAGGACAAGCTAGAAAGCATAGAAAAATTTCGAGGATGGAAATATAAGATTGGTCTCATTCTTAGAGAGAATGATCTTGACAAAGACATTAAAGGAGAAGTTACAGAACTTGAAGAGGGTGAAGCTAAAGAGAATAATAAGGAGGACCTAATTAGGGCAATGAGGATCATTGTTGATTCTATCAAAGATCACTTGGTTCCTCAAGTGTCATCCAAAGAGGCCCCTAAGGATATGTATGATTCCCTATCCAGAATGTATGAAGGAGGGAACATCGACATAAAGATGAATTTGAGAGCACAATTGAAGAGTACCAAGATGAGCCAAGGAGAATCCATTCAAGACTACTTCACAAGGGTCTCCTAGTTTAAGGAGCAACTAGAAACCATTGGAGACTCCCTTGATGAAGATGAACTAGTTATGGCTACTCTAAATGGTCTCACTAGACCTTGAGATTCATTCATACAAACTATGTGTTCCTGAAAAGAAAAAATGAATTTTGACATTGAATGGGGATATTGCATCCAAGAGGAGGCTAGAGTATCCAATAGAGAAGCTCTACTTAAAGAAGATGATCAATCCCTAGACACCCATGCCAAAAGAGGAAGAAGTCAATCTAACTTCAAGAAGGAAAGCCACAAGGAGTCTCGACCTCCCAAGAGGTTCCAAAAGAGTAGAGAAAACAATCAAAGGAAAGACTACTCCCACTTTCAATGTTACAATTGTCACAAGATATGACACATTTCTAGAGTGTCCATTGAAGAAAGAAGAAAGTGTCCATTGAAGAAAGAAGAATATAAGAAGAAGAACAACGAACGAAATCATGCACATCTAGCTGAAGATGAAGATGATGAAGAAGAAGCACCACGAAGAAAACAAGCAAAAGAAGAAGATGCAGAAGAGGATGTATTATTCTCTGCACTCTCTGGGTCTTTGACACCTGGAGAAGATACATGGCTTATTGATAGTGGTGCTTCAAAGAACGAGAAATGAGAGAAGAAAACTTTGTCAAAACTTGAAGAGAATAACTCTCCCTAGAAAGTATCATTAGGAGATGACTATCAATATCATATCAAAGGTATTGGTGAAGCAAGCTATAAGCTTGATTCCGAAACTCCCATGAAGATGAAGGAAGTCTCATATGTACTAGATTTGAAGAAGAAGTTACTTTCTATCTCAGCATTATATAAGAAAGGATGTGGAGTTGCAATTTATATATGGAGAAGTACTTATGTGGCCCAAAGGAAAATCAATTGAATATGCAGTTGTCAATGGTGAAGAAAAAAGAGGATTATGTAAACTCAAGGCACATTCGAAAACAACCCTTGTTCATGAGACCACTAGCCCAAGTGAACTATGGCATAGGAGGCTTGCTCACATCAACTACAAGGAACTACCCTATGTGAGAAAAGTAGTAACATGTTTAACATATTTGAAGATCAATCATGAAGGCACTTGCAAAGGATGTACAGGAGGAAAGAATATCAAGAATCCATTTTCAAAGAGTGAAACAAAGACAAGGTACATTGGAATTAATTCATTCAGATGTATGTGGTCCAATTCCTTCCACATCTTTGAGTGGTTATGAATATTATGTTACATTTATTGATGACTATTTAAGAAAGACATGGATATATTTCTTGAAAACAAAAGATGTAGTATTCAAAAAATTCAAGGAATTGAAAGCCTTGATAGAGAATCATCAAGGAAGAAGAATCAAGACACTCATAATAGAAAATGGTGGAGAATATACTTCAAAAGAGTTTGAATCCTTTTGTAAAGAATATTGAATCAAGAGGGAACTAACCACTCCCTACAATCCTCAACAGAATGGTGTGCGGAAAGAAAGAAATGGACCATTATGGAAGCTGTGAAGAAACTGATACATGATCAAGATCTTCCTATGCATCTATGGGCTGAAGCAGGAACAAAAATCAGTTTATGTACACAATATATTATCCTATAGTTCCCTTGGATTCAAGACTACTGAAGAAATGTTCACTAAAAAGAATCCTACGGTAAGCCATCTCAAAATATTTGGTTGCCAATATATGTTCACATTCCAAAAGAAAAGAGAACCAAGTTGGACCCTTCCTGAAAGAAGGGAATATTTGTTGGATACTATGAAGTATCCAATTCCTTTAGAATATATATTCTAGGATTTCATCACATTATTAGAATAAATCAAACCCATAGTTACACTTAGGAGACATTAATTTGTCATTTTTGTCCTATTCCTAGATTCCTTACTAGCTAGTTGGCACCCACTTGCACCTAGAATTCAACAATTGCTAAAACTGGCTAATGGAGCGCTTTAGAAATATCCTAGAAAATATTCTGACAACTCTGCAGTCCTTCCAGAATAGTAAAAGCGCATTTTTGCTTTTTCTGAGTTGTTTTGCTTTTCAGCAGTTTTAAGGCAAAAAGGAAAAGCTAGTCTTGGAGTAACTGCCTTGTTTTTTCCCAATTCATCCTCCTTTTTCTCCATAAAAAATCATGGATCTAATCTCTTTCCATCACTTATCAATTGGTACATCTCACTCAGCCAATTTGTGAGCATCTTGAAAGATTAGGAAAGTGATTTATGCACCTATGGGGGATTTTGACTAATTTAGTAAGCCTTCTTTTTTTCTAATTCGAATAGCATCCTTATGCTTTCAAATATTTGATATAATTATATATTTGGACAGCCTATGAATTCATGAGGTTGTCTAATGTACACTTATTCAATAGAAGTTTGTGTTATGCTCCATATTCAATCTCCTTTTTGTGGAATTTTGAATGTTTGACTAGTAATTTTGTCAGTGTAATTGTTCTACAGTTTGGGATTAATTTCCACATGGTATCAAAGCCTTGGTAGTTCAATTATTCTCCTTCCAAATTTCTATTTCAGGTTCGACATCAATGACTGGGAGTGCATTCTGTTGGTTCAAGGGCGCAATTGATGAGATATGGATCAATCTCACATGATCATCTTGAATCCATTCAACTTTTTTGAATGGAAGGCTGAGATGGAGATTTTTTTGAGTAAAGGACTCTTTAGAGTGACCATGGAAACTGAGGCTGATCCCAATGTAGCAACAGAGAAAATTAAATGGCACAACAAGAGGGATGAGGCCTATGGTCTCTTGTGTCTCAGCATTTCAAGAGACCTCCTTTTCCATCTTGATGGATTGACATCACCAAATGAAGTTTGGGAGAATATTGAGAATCTATTTGGAAAGACAGATGAAATGAGGGGAAGTCAACTCGAGAATGAGATGATCTCATTGATTCCCTATAGCTTTGAATCTTTGCAAGTCTACTTTTCCAAGTTTAAGGCACTTGTTCTGTAGTTAAAATAGTGTGGAATCGAAAAGAAGGATGATCAACTAGTCTTGGGAATAATTTCGAAGCTTGGTACTGACTACTCTGTGTTTGTTTCGACCTTCCATGCCGCCAAATTGATAGCACGAGTCTGGAATATGCCTAAGCTTGCTGACTTCATGGAATCCCTCACTCAGGAGAAAGATAAATTGGTTATGATGGGAACCATCAAACCTTCTAAATACCAAGCTTTGGTTGGTGGAGATTATAAGGTGGATTCCAAAGGCAACAATAAATCCAATTCAAAGAAGCCACTGAAACAAAAGAGAGACAAGTCCAAGTCTCATGAGGAGTCCTCAGGCTCTAAGAAGAACTTCCAGAAGAAGAAGAATAAAGGTGAAATGAGAAAGTGCGCATACTGCAGTAAGGGCTATCATCCTGAGAGCTCTTGTATGAAGAAGAAAATTGACATGTTGACTCAAATCCTGGAGAATAACCCTTCTTGAATGCACAAAGAAGAGGGAAGGAGGATCAAATTCAGATGACAAGGAGAGAGTTCATGCATTGGTTGCCAGCACTTCAAGATCATCTACCTTCATCATTGATTTTGGAGCTTCAAGGCACATGGTTTCGACAAGGGAGAATTTCTCCTCTCTTGATGATTCGAAAGGTCCAAAAATTGTTTGGGGAGATGACTTTGTAATTGATAGTAAGGGGAAGGGTAGGATTTATCTTGACCATGGTTCTTTCAATGATGTTTTGTATACCCTGGGTTTCGCTGCTAACCTCTTGTTAGTGTATAAGATGGACCACAATGGGCCTTCGAAGAATGTTTCCTTCTCTCCCAATGAATTTGAAATCTCAGATATTTCCAATAGTAGAGTCATAGCTAAAGGTGTTGTGGATCACGGTTCGAAAGTGTACAAGTTTTTCCATTTCCTACCCTTCTCTAACCCCTCGGCTCTTCTCACTCATGATAATGAAGCAAGCAAGATTTCGCATGCCAGAGATTTGGCCATCTAAATTACAAATATATTTCATATTTGAGTGACAAAGGCATGGTCACAGGGTTACCAAATATCAAGTTTTCCAAAGGAGTCTTCCAGGGTTGCATCCTAGGAAAATATCCAGAGCATAAGTATGAGAGAGTCAATCATGAGAGAACCTCTCCACCCCTTGAGTTAATCCACAGTGACATTGCTGGTCCATTCCCTCATATGTCCATGAGTCAAGAAAAATATGTCATAAATTTCATAGATGACTTTTCTAGGTATTGCTGGGTTTACTTCCTGAAGCATAAGTTTGAATCTTTTGACCTATTCAATGTTTTTTGAGCCTTGGCTGAGAACCGGTATGGGAGAAAACTCAAGATACTCAGATATGATAATGGTGGAGAGTATGTCAAGTCTAATTTCATCCGTTATTGTGAATATGTAGGTATCTAGATGCAACATTTTATTCCTTACACAACTCAACAAACTGGTGTTGCTGAGAGGAAGAATAGATCACTCAAGGAGATGGAAACTTGCATGATGGAGTCAAAAAAATTTCCACCAAAGTTTTGGGATGAAGCTATAAAATCTACATCCTATATCCAGAATAGGGTGCCTCACAAGAAAATTGATGGAATAACCCCTTTCGAAGCTTGGAGTGGGAACAAGACAGATGTGACCCATTTCAGGATTTCTGGCTCAAGGGCTTGGCCTAGAATTCCAACTGAAAAGAGGAAGGATTTGGAACACCAAATTCAAGAGTGCCTATTTGTTGGGTATTTTGAAGATTACAAAGGGTATAAGTTGATCAACATGAACACTAAAAAATATTTCATTGAAAGGAGTGTTCGGTTTGAAGAAGAGCTTATGCCGACAACAGAAATTGGAGAGTCTTCTTCATCACCACCACCACTGAATGTAAGTGAAGAGACTAATGAGTTTGATGATTATGATATGTCTAGTAATGATGATTTAATTGCATATATTAACATTCCTAGAAGACAAAAATGGGAAGCAAGGATGATTCATGCATCAGGGGAACTAGCTGGGAATCCTAGTGACACTAGGAGGACTAGATCTCAATTTGAGAGTGCCCTTTCTGTGAAAGATCCATTATTTGTTGAGAAGTTATATATAATGGTTGAATCATACCCTTAGAAATATGAATATTCTTTATAATATCCAAGATGGAAAACAACCATGAAGGAGGAATACAACTCGCTCCAGAAGAATGACACATGGGAACTAGTCAATCTCCCCCTAGGGAGAAAGGTAGTCAAGTGTAAGTGGGTTTATAAAACCAAATTTTATTTTGATGGTTCACATTTGAAATATAAGGAAATATTGGTAGCTAAGGGTTACTCACAAGTTCAAGGTTTTATTACAATGAAACCTTTGCACCAGTGGCAAAGATGGACTCCATAAGGCTAGTTTTGGTCATTGCAGCTTCAAGGCAATGGGAAGTGAATCACATAGAGGTGAATAGTGCCTTTCTACATGGACATATGAAAGAAGATATTTATATGAAGCAACTTGAATGTTTTGTTTCTAATCCATCTCTTGTGTGCAAGTTAAATAAATCATTGTATGGGCTAAAGCAAGCCCCCAGGGCTTGGTATGCTAAGATTGATGGGTTTCTACTGTCACAGAACTTTGTTAGATGCAAGTCTGATCCGAGTGTCTATTTGAAGCTGATACATGGTTCCTTAATCATAATTGTTTTGTATGTGGATGACCTATTGATGTGAGGAAGTTCCATGAAATATATTTCCTCCTTGAAGGATGCGCTGAACGATGTTGGAGACATTTACCATCATACACACTCTTTTTGGTCAAATTGGCCTAGTTAAACCACTGTCCTAAGTATAATTGACATTAATTGACATCAGTGGAGCATTAATTGCCATCATCCAGTCACACCCACGCCTTCCTACAGTCATGGATGCTAACTTAGCCTTCTCCTACAATCAAGGAGGCTAACTGGAGCACTCCAGGGGTGATCTGAGTGATATTAATGCACCTAATTGCTAACTGGTGGTTACAATCAGTTCAACCAGTGAGTTAAGGTGCCTCCTCTCATTAAATATATTATTTAATGATTATTTATTATTATTTAATGATCTGGAGTCAACAGGGGCGTCTCCACCAACTTCTGATGATCAGTTCAGCTTCACTTAACCTCATCGGGGTTCATTGAAGTCATGGAGCACTAGCACTTGATGGTTGGATTGCTATGACATGTGTTTGATCTCCTTCAGTTGAGATTCATTCATTTATTTCACTCCGACTTCAGTTAGGGTTTGGTGAGTCAATTAGGGTTTTGGTCAAGTGGTTAACTGAGTGTGAATGAATGGCTAAGAGTCAGTTAAGCCAGACTCACTCATTGATTTCGAATTTCCTCCTTGGGTATTCAAATTCCTCATGGATTCAAGCTATTGGTTGACATTGTTATTGTAACCATTCATTGTTTATTAAATATACAGAGAGGAAACCAATTCCGGTTCCGATTAACACCATTTCTGAGTTATTTGTTGATTATTTCTTGATGAGATTGATTATTTGTTCCTAGATCATGTGCAAGAATTAATATGGTATTAGAGCATATGGCGGGATAGAGATCTATCTCTCAAAACAAGTTTTTTGACATATTTCTCCATGAAAAGTGAGCAATAGCTCAAAATTATAGCACTGCACCAGAAGCCAAGGCTTACCACTCAATATCCAAAGTAAAGAACTTGTTGATCAAGCTTGCTTGATTGACTTTGCTGGGTGTGATGAAAGCCTAGAATGTGCAGGCTGTCTGACCTTATTTTGCCCTTTCTGTTTTGATTTTCAGGTTTCTACAGGTGAAGCATTCGCTACAGCACATCCAGATGGCCTCCTCAACAGATCTCTTGACTCCATACAATTTCCACTCATGGAAAAGTTATATGGAGATTTAGTTGCACTCCAAAGGAATTTTTAGAGTCACCATGGACACTGAAGTTGAGCCTGGATCCGCCGTAGAAAAAGCAAGATCATTGAACAAGAAGGATGAAGCCTTCAGTTTCTTGTGCCTCTCTATTTCCCGAGACCTTCTCTTCCATCTTACGGATTTGAAGACACCGAAGGAAATATGGGATAAATTGGAATCTCTATACGGAAAGCATGATGACTTGAGGGTTTACCAGCTTGAAAATGAACTCATGTCTCTCCAACCTTCCAATTTCAAGACTCTGAATGATTTCTTTACAAATTTCAAGCATACTATTTTACTCTTGAAGCAATGCAGTGTGGAGAAGGAGGATGATCAGCTCATCCTTGCCATTCTCTCCAAACTCGGGGATGATTATTCAGTTTTTGTTTCTACATTCCGTGCGGGGAAGCTCACAACCCTTGGATGGAAAATGCCTACACTCAATGCCTTCATTGAGTCCCTAACTAATGAACATGACAAGCTTGTCCAGATGGGGATCATCTGATCTTACCGTGATCAATCCCTCCATGTCTCGGGGCTCAAAGATCTAAAAGGTAAAGGAAAGCAACAGAGAATCAGAAAACTAAATTTGATGCTCCCAAGCCTAGAGTTGAAAACCAGCAGCATGATGAATCTTTCGCTTTAAGGAAGAACAAATGAAAGGGCATAATGGGAAAGAAAAAGTCAAGTGTTCTTACTGCGGGAAGGGTTTTCACCCTGAACATTCCTGCATGAAGAAAAATCTTGATGAAGCAACCTCTCTCCTTGAGAGGAATCACATCAATATTTCGGAGATCTTTCGGAGGAGAGATCACCAAGATCAGGAACCACAGCATGAGAAAGGTCATGCCCTCATGGCAAGCACTTCGAAGTCCAAAGCATTGTGGATTGAATCTGGAGCTTTGAATCACATGATGGCTGAAAAAGACTCCTTTTCATCCTTGGAGACCGGAAAATCCATCCCCATCCACATGGGAGATGACTCCACCATCATTTCCAAAGGACAAGGTATTGTAGATCTTGAAAATGGTTTTTTCTCTAATGTTTTGTTTGTACCATCTCTAGCAGCAAATATCCTTAGTGTCTATTAGATGACACATACAGGAATGCCTAAGAGAGTCTCTTTTAGCCCAAATGATGTTGAGATAATAGAAATTGCATCCAGGAAACTCATTGCAAAAGGCCTTGCAAATCATCATGCAAAAGCCTATGAGTTCTCTCACTTTGTTGCGGATGCAAATCCCACTGCTCTGCTAACTCATGGAAATGAGGTTAGTAGGCTATGGCATGAGAGGTTTGGCCATCTTAATTTCAAATATTTGCAGAAATTACAGAAAAAATCCATGGTTGAAGGCCTCTCGGTCATCAAGGAAACCACGGGAGTCTGCAAGGGCTGTGTGATTGGAAAACACCCCGAGCACAGGTTTGATCGGGGGAAGGAAAACGGAGCTACAAGCATATTGGGGCTGATACATTCTGATATCAGCGGTCCGATGCCTATCACATCCATGAATGGATCAAGGTACTTCCTTACTTTTATTGATGATTTTTCAAGGTATACATGGGTTTTCTTTCTCAAAAAGAAATCAAAAGTATGTGAATTTTTTTTTGAATTGAAGGCGTTGATCGAAAATGCCTCTAGGATTAAGATCAAGATCTTGAGATCTGATAATGGAGGGGAGTATGTTAGTAATGAGTTGCTGTACATATGCTCTCAAAGTGTTATTCAGGTCCCGCATTCAATTCCCTACACTCCCCAGCAGAACGGAGTAGCGGAAAGGAAGAACCGGTCTCTCAAGGAGATAACCACCTGTATGTTGGAGTCAATGAAGCTTGCTGCAAATTTGTGGGATGAAGCCATGCATGCTGTAGCATACATTTAGAACAGGGTTTCACACTCATCCGTGAAAGGAAAGACTCCTTTCGAAGCATACTTCGGACACAAGCCGGATGTGTCGAACCTACGAGTGTTTGGGTGCACTGCATGGGCCCAGATTCCGCTTGATAAAAGAAGAGCTTTGCAATTGCAAAGCATACAATGTCTATTTATTGGGTATCTTGATGAATCTAAAGGAATCAAGATGCTGGATATCAAGACCAAACAGATCATCATCGAGAGAAGTGTCAAGTTCGATGAGCCTCTTCAGGAGATAGAACTAGTGAAGGAGACAACTGTTGAATTTCCTTCCTATTCTACTGAATATTTTGATGATGAAATTGAAGGTGATGACCCTGATTTGGATCCTCTGATTTCTAATATCAGTGTGCAGCAATCATCAGATGATGAATCAGAACCTGAAGTGAAAAATAATCTTCCTACATGGGCCCAACAGACACTCTCCTCCGCAGGAGACAACATTGGAAATCCGGATGATCCAAGGAAAACCTGGTCTGATTTCCAAAGAGCAAGTATTGCGCTCTCTTGTTCTGATAATTTTCTGTCCAAAACTTGCTATTTGATTATTAGTTCAGATCCAAAATCCTACTACCATGCTCGGAATGATCCGAGATGGAAAGTTGCCATGGATGAAGAGATGAATTCTCTTCAGAAAAACACTACTTGGGAGCTAGTTTCTCTTCCTCCGGGAAGGAAATTGGTTCAATGCGAGTGGGTGCTTCAGACAAAGGTTGCTACTGATGGAAGCACCTAAAAATATAAGGCAAGGCTGGTAGCAAAAGGTTTCTCTCAGATCCAAGGGGTGGACTACCATGAGACCTTTGCACCAGTTGCAAAAATGGACTCCATCCGACTTGTTTTGGCTATTTCAGCATCCAAGCACTGGGAGGTGCATCAGATGGATGTTAAGTCAGCCTTTCTGCATGGAGATATTCATGAGGAGATATACATGAAGCATCATGAGGGATACATCACTGATCCATATTTGGTTTGCAAGCTAAAGAAGTCACTATACGGGTTAAAACAGGCCCCAAGAGAGTGGTATTCCAAGATGGATGCCTTCCTTCTCTCGCAAAAATTTCAGAGATGTAGATCAGATCCAAATGTGTATTTATAACAGAATGATGTTCATATAATTATAATTGTTTTATATCTTGATGACTTACTGGTCACAGGTAGCACAATTGCCTCCATTTTAGCCATCAAAACTGCTCTCCACAATGCCTTTGAAATGAGTGATTTGGGGCTTCTAAAACAATTTTTGGGGCTCAAAATCGAGCAAAATTCTGATGGGATTATGGTCACTCAGTCCAAATGCACTTCAAAACTATTAGTCAATTTTAACATGGCTGAATGTAGGCCTGCACCATTCCCTTTCCTTTCAGGAATCAGCCTTGAAGAAGGAAAACACACATCTCCCATGGACTGCACTATCTATCGACAGCTGATTGGTATCTTGTTGTACTTGGAACATTCTAGGCCTGATATTTGTTATGCCATGAATGTTGTATCAAGATACATGCAACATCCTCTTGATATTCATTGGAAGGCAGCCAAGAGGATCCTCCAGTATATTCAGGGCACCAGGACCTACGACATTCACTATGCTGCAGACTTCGAGCTAGAGCTGGTTGGATACACAAATTCTGACTGGGCAGGTGATTCTATTGATCAGAAGTCAAATTACGGATATTTATTCATGTTTGGTGGTGGCCCTATTTTTTGGTCAAGCAAAAATCAGGCTGCCATAGCACTATCTTTAGTAGAGGCCGAGTATCGAGGAGAGGTGAATGCTTGCATCCAAGCAGTTTGGTTACAAGGCATTCTTTCAGAGTTTGATCTTGGTAGTACTTTGTCTAGTGTCCTGTTTTGTGACAACCAGAGTGCTATTAAGATATCCACGGATCAAGTTACCAGGTAGAGGACCAAGCATGTAGAGATTCACATGCACTACATCAGGGAGCTAGTGCATGACATGACCATCATTCTGCAATACTGCCCGACTGATAAGCAGATTGCAGACATCTTCACCAAGAGATTTTCATAAAATAAGTTCACTTACCTCCGTTCACTGTTGGGGGTGAGTTCATCAGGGTGATCCAGACTACTTTCAGTGTTCAGCTTGAGGGGGGGTTTTTCCGACTAGGTTTTCCCTCTTTTCCTCACTTAGTTTGTTTTGAGCATTGTTTCAGTTTCAACATTGTACAGGGTGACCTATGGCCTTAGTTGTTGGGGCCCTAGCATTTTTATGCATCTATGTTTTTTAACTCTTCCTGAGTATAGCTTAAGGGGGGGTGTTGGAGACATTTACCATCATACACACTCTTTTTGGTCAAATTGGCTTAGTTAAACCACTATCCTAAGTATAATTGACATTAATTGACATCAGTGGAGCATTAATTTCCATCATCTAGTCACACTCACGCCTTCCTACAATCAAGGAGGCTAACTTAGCCTTCTCCTACAGTCAAGGAGGCTAACTGGAGAACTCCGGGGGTGATTTGAGTGATATTAATGCACCTTATTGCTAACTGGTGGTTACAATCAGTTCAACTAGTCAGTTAAGGCGCCTCCTCTCATTAATATTATTTAATGATTATTTATTATTATTTAATGATCTAGAGTCAACAGGGGCACCTCCACCAACTTCTGATGATCATTTCAGCTTCAGTTAACCTCATCGAGGTTCATTGAAGTCATGGAGCACTAGCACTTGATGGTTGGCTTGCTATGACATGTGTTTGATCTCCTTTAGTTGAGATTCAGTCATTTATTGCACTCCGAATTTAGTTAGGGTTTGGTGAGTCAATTAGGGTTTTGGTCAAGTGGTTAACTGAGTGTGAATGAATGGCTAAGAGCCATTTAAGCCAGACTTACTCATTGATTTCGAATTTCCTCCTTAGGTATTCGAATTTCCTCCGTAGGTATTCGAATTCCTCATGGATTCAAGCTATTGCTTGACATTGTTATTGTAACCATTCATTGTTTATTAAATATACAAAGAGGAAACCAATTTATGTTCCGATTAACACCATTTCTGAGTTATTTGTTGATTATTTGTTGATGAGATTGATTATTTGTTCCTAGATCATGTGCAAGAATTAATAAACCATGCCTTCTCCGTGACATATTTGGGATTGTTGAGTCAATTCTTAGGACTCGAAATTTCTCAATCATCCCATGGGATCAAGGTACATCAGTCCAAGTATGTTTCAAATTTGATAAAAAATTTTAGCATGAAGGATTGCAAGCCAAGCAAGCCTCCGTTCCTCTATGGGGTAAGCTTGAAGAAGCAATTTTGACTCCATTGGTAAATAATACAATGTATAGGTAGTTGATTGGGTGTTTTATTTATTTGAATCATACTCGACTTGATATATCTTATGCACTGAGTGTGGCTTCTAGACACATAGATTGACTTCATGAAATCAATTGGAGGCCAGCCAAGAGAATCCTAAACTTTGTTCAAGGAACAACAACTCATGGGATTTTCTATGTAGCAAAATCTGACTTAGAGTTAGTTGGATTTATTGACACTGATTGGGTAGGTGATAAAACTGATAGAAAGTCTACTTTAGTATTTCTGTTTATGCTTGCAGATGGACCAATCAACTGGTCAAGTAAAAAGCAGAGTTCCATTGCACTCTCATCTATAGAGGCCTAGTATAGAGGAGATGTGAATGCATCTACTCAATGTTTGTGGTTGCAGGGAATAATTGGAGAGTTTGGATCGAATCAGAGACTTTCACTGTCATCTATTGTGACAACCAAAGCACCATTCAAATCTCCACTGATCCATTACAGAGACAACGAACCAAACAAATTGATATATATATATATATATGCACTATATCAGGGAGCTTGTGCATGATGGGGCCATTGCTCTACTCTACTGATCATCTTCAAAGCAAGTTGTAGACATCTTCACCAAGGTGTTTTCAGAGAAGACCTTCAATAATATCAAATCACTGATGGGAATTTCTGATCATGTGGTGAAGAATGATTGATAACAATATTTCCAATTTTTTTTTTCATGTCCATGATTAAGGGAGAAATTTTCCCCTTGGGTTTTTGCCTCTTTCCTTGCTTGTATGGACAAGTAGTATGTAAAGGGTGACTAAGCCTTGCTTATAGGCCCTATAATATGATATATATTTTTGATATTTTACATAAATTTAGGCTTAAGGGGGGTGTTATAATAAATCAAACCGTAGTTACACTAAGGAGACATTAATTTGTCATTTTTGTCCTATTCCTAGATTCCTTACTAGCTAGTTGGCACCCACTTGCACCTAGAAGTCAACAATTTCTAAAAATGGCTAATGGAGAGATTTTGAAAGATCCTGGAAAATATTCTGACAACTTTTCCGCCATTCTAGAATTGTAAAAGCACAGTTATTTTTTTTCTGAGTTGCTTTGCTTTTCAGCAGTTTTAAGGAAAAAAGGAAAAGCTAGTCTTGGAGTAACTGCCTTGTTTTATTCCCAACTAATTATCATTATTTTTATCCATATAAAATAATGGATCTGTTATCTTTCCATCACTTATCATTTGGTACATCTCACTTAGCCAATTCCTGAGCATCTTGACAGATTATGAAAGTGATTTATGCACATATGGGGGATTTTGACTAGTTTAGTAAGCCTGATGTTTGTCTAATTTCAATAGCATCCTTATGATTTCAAATATATGATGTAATTATATATTTGGATAAACTATGACTTCATGATTTTGGATGATGTACACTTATTCAATAGAAGTTTGTTTTATGCTCCATATTCAGTCTCCTTTTTGTGGAATTTTGAATGTTTGACTAGTAATTTTGTGAGTGTAGTTGTTCTATAGCTTGGGATTAATTTACACACACATGGAGATGTATGGATGTAAAATTTGACTAAGAAGAAGCTCTAAATATATCCAGAAATTTCCAACATGAATAAGTATATGAAGAAGATGTACCTCCCAGAAATGTAGAAGTTGGACCCTCCCCTGAAAATGAAACATCAGAGGACCATGATATGTTAGAATTGTTAAAGTATTGTAACTTCGAAAGATATTCCAAGATGTATTGAACATGTTCCTCCTTAGGGAGACGATTTTGGTCTTGTAAGAGTCATTGGAAGAGTCAATGTAAACCTCTGAATGGAAGTCCGGTAAATAGTACCCAAGTGTCAATATAATAAATGTTATTTTTGGTATCTTGCTAGACAAGTTGGCCCAGTTAGTTAGACAAGTTAGGCCTGTTAGGTTAGAGTTCATTTCAAATGAAGAATATAAATAGAGAGGTTCTCCCCTTCATTTTTACTCACTCACTCAAGCTGTTTTGCAAGAGAGAGAAAGATTAGTGTGCCCGAAAGAAGAGAGAGGCAGTTGTCTGGGTTTTACACTTCTCTAGTTGAGTTCTATACTGAGGAAGTTTTGTAGGGTTTTCTCCCTTTTAGTTTCACCGAGGAAAATATATGTGTTCTTATGTTTTTGTGCTTACTGTTCTTTCAGTGGTATTTTAGTGAAAATTTGTTTTAAGATATTATCTAAGCAAATTAAGAAAATTTAACATGGTATCAGAGCCACCCTAAAAGGTAGCACTGCAAAGTTAGGGTTTGTTACTCCGAACAAATCCCTCGATAGATCAACCAGAAAAGAGGGCTCTCTCAAATCTCCCTTGAAGATAACATCTTTTTGTGAAGACATAATTGAATTCTGAGAAGTATCAGTTTTGGACCAATTACTGCTGCCGGGACAAACTAGGGCTGCAGTTTTCCTGAGACTCCATCATCAATCTCAGAAAAAGTAAGATACAGTCTACCTCACCGTAGGGATGTGCATATTCTCCATCACTCAGCTTTATTAATGATCCTAGTTGAAAAATTAGGGTTTTTGCATCAAACCCTAGGTCATATAGAAGGAGGTCAGTTAGAAGCCATTTTCTTTAAGTAAGTACTATTCCTCCTTATTCCATTTTAAGTGCTCAGTCTATTAAAGATGACAAAGAATACCAAGCTAGATGAAAATATTGAAGGTGTTGAAAAATTCAGAGCATGGAATTATAGGCTCATGCTCATCCTACAAGAGAATGATCTAGATAGATTTGTAAAGGAGGAAGTGAAAGAACTAGAAGAATTTGAAGCCAATTCCAAGTATAAGAAGGATATGATCATAACTAAAAGGATCATAGCTGAATCCATCAAAGATAACTTGATTCCTCAAGTATCCTCCATGGAGTCTCCAAAAGAAAATTTTGATGCTCTATCTAGATTATTTGAAGGAAGAAACATTAATAGGAAGATGACCCTAGGGAATCAACTCAAAAGTGTAAGAGCTCAAAAGTAAGAGACCATGCAGTCTTATTTTACAAGAGTAGCTCAAATAAAGGATAAGTTAGAAGCCATAGATGATATGGTTGAATAAGCAGAAGTTGTGATGACAACCTTAAATGGTATTCCAATAGATTGGGAAGCCTTTATTTGAGGAATCTGTTCAAGAAGGAAACTAACTAAATTCTGAAAGTTATGGGAAGGATGTGCTCAAGAAGAAGAAAGGATAACAACTAGGGAATAAAAGATAAATGACAATGAGGATCAAGCTTTGAAAACTCATACCAAAGGAAAAAGGAAGAGTCATGACTATCCTCATAAGACTTAAGGGTTTAAGAGGCCCAAGAGAGAATTCTCAAATTTTGAATGCTTCACTTGCCACAATTTGGGAAACATTTCCATCAACTGTCCCATGAAAGAAGAAAGAGTAAAAAAAATGAGAAGATTTCAAGTCCATTCTTTTGAAGATAGTGATCAAGAAGTTGAAGAAGAAGCAAAGAAGGATGAAGACTCCAGTGAAGAATATGAACTGATCTTTGCTCTAACAATATTTGACCCAAGAATTGACTCAGTCTTCATTTCCAGGCTAGTAGATAGTGGTGCCTCCAAGCACATGCCAAGTTACAAGGACTCACTCTCATGCCTTGTACAAAAATAATCTCGACACAAAGTAATGCTTGGAGATGATTCCCAATACCATATCAAAGGAATAGGAGAAGCATCCTATAAGTTGGACTTTGGAAAGCCTATGAAGATGAAATATGTCCTGTATGTCACAGGACTAAAGAAGAATCTTCTTTCTATTTCAGCCTTAGAAAAGAAAGGCTTCAAAGTTGCTTTTGTAGATGTAAAAGTTCTCATGTGGAAAAAGGTAAAACCATAGATGATTCAGTAGAAATTGGACTTGAAGAAGGAGGACTCTACGAATTGAAGGGACATGGAGATTCAACATTAGCAACCAGTACCATAAACCCATGTGAGCTATGGCACATAAGACTTGCCCATATTCACTACAAATCTCTACCAATTGTAAGCAAGGTTGTGACTGGTCTACCATAAATTTAGATTGAACATGAACGAGTGTGCAAAGGATGTGCACAAGGAAAGAATACTAAGAATTCTTATCCAAACAATGACAATAAAGAAAAAGGGATCTTAGATATTATCCCCTCAGACATATGTGGGCCAATGCAAACCATTTCATTAAGCGGGTATGTTTACTATGCTTCTTTTATTGATGACTACTCCCGCAAGACTTGGATATACTTCTTGAAAAAGAAGGATGAAGTGTTTGAAAGGTTTAAGGAATTTAAAGCCCAAGTAGAAAGCCTCTCTGAAAAGAAAATAAAGATATTGAGGTCATGAAGCGTAAAATATTCTTTAACTGCAGTAATTACTCTAAAATGCCCACAAATAATTCGAAGTCCACATTTCGATGGTAAATAAGATATTGATAAAATGATATGATGATATTAAATTACAATGAAGCTCACCTTTATAGGCTTGAGCATGTGTAGTGAAGGGTTACACCCTTTCACTTAATAATTAATAAACTATAATTAGTATATTATTTTCCCCTTAAGGGAAGCTTTGTCGTCAAAGCTGATTAAAGACCAAGGTTATGTCTTGTTTTTTTTTTTTGCTTGAATTGTCATCTCTAGATCCTTTCTTTTAGTATTCGAACACTTGATGAAATGAGGCGATACGAGTTACGAATTCCAAAGAAGAACTGTTGTATCATCTTTGATGTAGTCCATCCTAGATCTAATTTTTATTGGAGCTATTTGATTGCTTTGTGTGGTGGGTCTTTTCATTTCATTTTGACCGTGTCGTTGGTCAAAATGACATTTATAATTGGGGTGTCTATAAGGAGTTCTTGTTATTTGTTTTTCTGCTGGTTTGACTTATTTTTGAATTGTGATGAAGACTGAATTTGAATTTATTTCTTCTTCTTCAACTTGAATTTGCTTTGCAGGAAGCCTGGATGCTTTCTTTTGGATTTGCACTACCTTGTTCTCTAGTAGATTGTTATTACTCTGAATCTTCTCGAACCTTTCATCTTGTGACTTTTTCCTTGTAAGCCCAACAAGGTAAACCACCAAGACGTTTCTATTATCTGCAATTTTTTTTCTACAATTACAATAGTTATTTGCAAGAACCCACTTGTTGGATACCACAATCCCAAAGTTTCTCAGCCACTATTGAAGGATGCACCCACACCCTGGTTTTTTTCCTGCACCTACAGACAAGGATACACAAATACCTTGTTTCTCCAGCCACTACTGGAAGGAGGCCAAGACCTCCTTGTAGGCATGCAGCTTGCCCTAAAACCACCATGCCACCCTTATTGGATATTATTAAACTTTCAAATCTTCTTAGGAACATTGTCACTTGTTACTCTTATTTGGTCTCTGTCTTATGATTTGGCTACATAGATCTGGATGACATAGACACTTTACTTACCTTTTGATCTTCTGTTTATATATCCTTCAATCATCTCTTCAAACCAAGCTCACGCCCTTTCAAATTCTCATGCCCTTTCAATTCTGTATTATGAATCTATAATTTAATTTGTTCTAATTAATTAATTAATTAAAATATATCTCTGTCTACGAGCTTTCCTTTCTCCCAAGTTTTCCTAGATTTATTATCTCTAGCTGCGAGCTTGTTGGCTTCATCATCTCTGGCTGATGGGTATGTTTATTTATCAAAAAGTGGGCTCCTTCATCTTCAGACCTGTAAACTTCTCTCATGTCCTCTATAGGATTCATAGTATTTAAAACTACGAGCTTATGATCTCTATGGTTTGAGGGCACCTCTAAAACCAAGCATATGGGCTTCATCTCCTTCAAAAGTGTGGGCTTGATCTTTCATGGCCAAACTTCAGGCCTGCGGGATTTCCTCACGCCTTCTACAGGCTGATTTAAGCCCCTGTGGGAATCCTTCTTTACTACGGGCATCTTTCCGCCTTTTCACTTTTGCACTGGCCTTCCCGTAGTTGGCTTTCCACACCAAACATTTTGCAACGACCTTCCCACATTTCTCCTTTTCTGCCCTGCGGAATGGGGAAGTTGAAAACTCAACGTTTCCAAAAACAAGCTTATTCTCTTTCGCTTTCTGGACTTTCCTTTCCTCATTTCCCTTTCCGCACTACGGAATGCGAAAGTCAGAAACTCAATTTTTCATGATTTTGACTTATAGCTTTCTGTGGTTCCGTTTTCCAGAATTGTTTTTCCGTGCTTCCTTTTCTGCACTGCAGAATGCGGAAGTCAGAATCTCATATTTCACAACTTCTACTTATAACTTTCTACGGTTCCACTTTCTGGACTTGCCTTTTCGCACTTCCTTTTCCATACTGCGGAATGTGAAAGTTGGAAACTCAACTTTCACAACTTCAACTTATAGCTTTCCGCGGTTCCTCTTTTCAGACTTGCCTTTCCTCTCTGCCTTTTCTGCACTGGCCTTTCCGCACTGCGGAATGCTGAAGTCAGAAACTCAATAATTCATGACTTCGACTATTTTCTTTCTGCCTTTCTGCACCCGCACTTTCGCTCCCGCACGCAAATTAGAAACTTCAAATTTTCACGATTTCGACTCTCTATTTTCCGCAGTTCCGCTTCTGCAATGGTCCTTCTATCGTTGTCTTTTCGGACTTGCTTTTTTCACAGGGAAGAATGCAGAAGCCAGAAACTCAACTTTTCCAGGCTTCGACCTGTTTATTTTCACGGTTATGCACCCACATTTTTATTCTCGCAATGTTTTTTCCATGTCATCGATCTGTTGCAGGATAGATCTTAACCATTGATCTATATTCTTTTGTCAAACTTCACCTTTTTCACCTATCCTTTGCAGAACTGATCCTTAATCGTCGGATCTCACCATGACTTTGTGGATCTTCATTTTGACCGTTGATTTATTGCAGAATGGTTTCTGACCATTGGATCTATGATCCTTTGTGGAACTCGTCTACATTCACTATTCCTTTTTTTAACCCTTAGCCTATTTTAATCTCAACATGCAAACTAACATTTGTCTTTGTTTTGACAGGTTGATAAATCGCATGTGTGAACAACCAAAAGTAAACTGAATCCATGGCTGGATAGCTAGTTCATCAAGGAACCAGACCATGTAATCTGATGAATTTAATCATCAACATAACCCCTCCTTGCAGGCATCTCCAAATGGTCTCTCAAACTTGTGAATTTGACACTTAGTCAAATTTCTATCTTTAAAGACTAAAATACATTTTCTTTATTTTGGAAGATCCATATTTTCTTCCTCAGAGATTCTTTTGACCAACTGGGACCATGGTTGGGAAGAAAAAACACGAGGATACACCCTGGACATATGCTGCAGGAATTTATCTCAATCTATGATTTATGGAGATCATTCTCTTAAGGATGCTGGGACCAATTTTAACTAATTATTCCATAGTCAAACTTGCCATATTTCCCAACTTTGACCATTTTTCCATATTTCTCCAGAGTGAATTGTCATAATGCCACAATGACTTCAACTTTATGCCACCTCATAGTCTATGCCATTCCATGCCTTGTCATCATATCTGCCATCATATCTTTTGTTTATCATTTGTCATTCATGAACTACTTTTGACATCAATGACAGCTATACTCCATATTGCCAACAATATCCCCTGTGGCATTGATGGCAATGCCTAAACCTTATCCCCCTTTGACAACAATGACAAAGGATAACCTGCTATACCATAGTTGTACCTATTTTGATATGGGATTTTCTTTCTTTCTTCTTTCTGACAACTCCCCCTATCATCATATCTCCTCTTTATTAACTGGATTTGGTGCTAACCAATCTTAAAATTTCCTTTCTTGCAACATGTATTTGAATTACACCCATAGACTCCCCCTATCACTGTACTTCCTCTCCTTTGTCAACATTTTTGTGACAGAGTTTATACTCAACATTTTCTTCCACACAAAAAAAATGGTATCATGTAACTTGCTCTTCCCAATAAGTCTTCACAGTATTTATAAGATGGTCTGTCACTAGATTTATTCTGGTTCTAAATTTGGTAGAATCGCTAAATTTAACTAGCCTGACCAAATCCCAGGTAACGCTCTATCAAAGAGCAGATTTCAATTCTATGCTCAACCAAATTACATAAGGGATTTCGCTCACATCTCCTGTAATTAGCCTCCTTGCTAGTTCATCAATGAAATGGACTAACAATTGTCAGATTTAGATCAATGGTGAACTTCAACCAACATAGGGCAGGTTTCATAAACTTTCGCGCCCACCAGTATTTTCTTCCTCCATGCTAGGTCACCCAACGAAATGCCTCACATCCATTGATCTAAACCATGCTTTCATCTGGACCGTCGGATTATGTCGCCCCTACCTAATTCCACAAATCTCCATTCTGACTTTCTCTGTGCTAGTTCACCTAGCAAAATTTTTTCTAGCCTTTGATCAAAATCCTCCTTTAATCTTTGTCGTTCAAACTTTAAGCGCCTACCATATTTCATAGATTTCAAAAGTTCATTAATCCACACTTGTTGAATCAATGGAATTGCTCTCCGTCGTATATCTCATTCCGATTAGATGTCCTCCGTCGAAAGACGCAAGCCTTTAACTAATTTCGCAGATATGAAAAGTTCTTTCATCTGTGCAAGTTTAACTAGAGAAATTATTTTCCACCATAGATTTATTCATCTCTACCCATCCAATGGTCTATTCTGCTTGTAAGTTGACCTGCCTCCTCCTTTACCAAAATTCCTTTAAGCCTATGTATTTAGATCTTGATTACTTGCAGAACCTCATTAACATTTTTTTGATATCGATTGAAATTTTATGACTTCAACTCCCCTTGAGTATATGATCCTCTCTAATGCTTTATTTCAGGGTTCTCTTCTAGGTTATGTGGGACGTTTTAGAGCAAGCATCCATCTTGAGTTCCACCACTATCAATAATTCCTTATTCATCATCTTTATTTCCATCATAATGAATGTCAATCATATCTACAACACTATTAAAACCTTCATCATATTGGAAAACCTTTTTGATATTTGAAATCTTGGTTTCTTCTATATATTTGGAGTCTTCGTTTTTTCTCCAACTCTTTCCATGAGGTTCCTTCTGATTTCTCAAAAAATTGTCATCATCTCCTTTCATGTATTTTGAACGATCACTGTCAACACACCAGAGATATTCTTTATCTTGTGTTTTCAGGGTAGTCAGACATTCCTCTTTTAATGTTCTTTCTTTCCACAACTTATTTTTCTCTTTCATGTCCTTTGGTCTTTCTGAGATTTCCATTAATATGCAATTGCTTGCTTTATTTCCACAGTTACGACAATTGAAGCATTCTAAATTATTTTCTTTTAGAGGTGCAAATGAGTTATAATTTTTTCTCTTAACTTGACCAACTATCTGATTGTCCTTGAGGTTATAGTTTTTAACCTTCAAACTTTTCATTTCATATGCTCTACAATTCATATCTTTGTGTCCAAAGTTAGAGCATGCAAAACAATAACCAAGGAAAATGTGAGGATACTTGTTTTGATAAACCTTCTTTGGAGTTGTCTTGAATTCCTTCTTGATGGGTGGAAATTATCTTCTGGAGTTCTGATCATTCCTTGTCTTTTCTTCCTCTTTCTTCTTGAATGTAATGAGAAGAACAGTTGGATAAGATTTTGAGCTAACTTGATTTCCTTCTTGAGAATAACCTATTCCATTTTTGTTACTTGGATCTCTTTGTGTGGTTATAATCTCATCTAAAATTTTAGAACTATTTTCATATCTAGTTTGAATAAATTTTGCATCAATCTCTTTTCTTAAGTGGACTAATTCTGCCTCCATTATTTCACATATTAGTTGTTTTTCTTCAAGATATTTCTCCAGTATTTCTTCTATCCTACTTGCCTCTTGAATTTGGTGTTTCAGATGGATCATGATTTTCTTCATCTCTTTTTCTTTATGTTCATGCTCTTCATGTTGTTCAACTAAGAAACCTTTCAATTGCCTATATTTTTTTTTTGTATCTTCTTAGTCCATTCAAAGCACTGAATATCTCTTTTTCTATATTAACCTCTGCTTCATCTTCTGACTCTTTCTCATGCTCAATTTATTCTATCTCTTTAGACTCTTCAATACTTAGAAAAATGACTTCATCATCACTAATGTTAGATCAACTGGCGTCTTCTTCTTTTGAGTGAAAATTGTTTTTTCCATAGTAATTTTTCTTACAATGGAATTTTCCCTCTTTCTTGTATTGTTTGTTTTTTTCATGTTCATCTTCAGAGTCTTCCTTGGGATAAGGACACTTGGCTTGAAAGTGTCCAATTCTGCCACAATTAAAAAATTTGAAGGGAAACTTGCCTTTGTACTTCTCTGATCCTTTCTAAATATTTTTAAAAAAATTGGCTTCTTCTTCATCATATTCTTCATCATGGTTGGTCTGAGTTTTTTGCTTCTAATTTGTTTTCTTGATCACCTTGAAAGCTGCTTCTCCTTTTGGGAGATTATCAATCCCTAGTCTTAACTCATAGGTAGTGAGGATTCCATACAATTCATCCATGGTAATATCTTCTAGCTTCTCTCTATCTTCAAGAGTAGATTCTTTGTGATTATATACCATAGGAAGTGTTCTTAGTACCTTTTCAACTAACTCATAGTCTGGTACTTCAACTCCCAAACCTTGAATTTCATTAACAAGATTCTAAACTCTTTCAAAGTACTTTGAAATATTTTCTTCACCCTTCATTTTCAGACTTTCATATTGTACTTTGAGAGATTAAAGTTTTTCCATCTTTACTTTGGAGTCTCCTGCATATATGTTTTCCAATTTGTCCCAGAGCTCTTTTGCATTTTTACAGGTCAATACTTTTGCAAGAACCTTCTTACTTATTCCAGCTTGTAATGTATTTAAGGTCTTTGCATGTTCCCAAAATTTCTTCCTTTCTCCTGCTTTTGTGGGAGTGACTTCTGGAACTTTATATCCTTCTTCAACTAATTCCCAAAATTCTAGACCAATGGACATCAGATAGTTTTTCATTATAATTTTCCAGAAAACATGGTCTTCACCATCAAATATGGGGACTCTAATTGACATATTCATCTACTGATCCATAGTGGTTGGAATAGGATATGTTATCCCTAAAGTTGAACCTAGACTACAGGGGTTCAAGCTTAAGGAAATCTTTTTCAAAAATATAAATCAATGAAGTCAAAATGAAAACTGGGCTGGTATGTCATCAAACCTATAAGAAAATCACAAAATCATACAAGAAATGGGCTGGTATGTCATCAGAGCTAAAAGAAAATTACAAAATCATACAAGAACTGTATAACATAAAACAAGATACAAGATCCAATATCCAAGTAACTATGATCATGAAATTATGAAATGAGATTGCCTCTGTTTTTTAAAAGTATAAAAGATAATTGTATTTCAACATAAGAATCATTGCAATGGAATTCAATGGACCATATACATGATAAATTATAAGAAACACAATTCATAATACACACAGACAAATCATAATCATACTCATATCAAGGTAGAACCTGTATTGAATATGTAGAGTATTTTATGTCATACAGAAAGTCATAAAAAATGGATCTTCATAACTCCAATTTCCAACCTCTGTCTCATCTAGAGACTCTCCTTAAATACAAAATATTTGTTTCTTTAAGCTAACTATAAGATCCTACTTCTATGGATCGAGTCTTCTCAAAAATAGTGAAGTCAATCCCCTTTAAACATATTAAAGTACAAGTGTAATATAAAAAAGACATTTGTCAATAAACAACATTACTTTAAAAGCAAACTATAATTCAACTTCTGAAGACTTCTGGAAGCCTATGCTAATATAGCTAAATCACTCAAAACCTGGGAACGCTTTTGCAATCTGGCGAATTCAGCATCTTTGTTGTCCTCCTTATTCTGAGCTTTGATGAGTTCAAGCTGCTTCTGAATAGTTCTATTTTCCCTTAGAATATCTTTAGATATTTTCAGCAACTTTTGATATTCTGTCTCCTTATCTTCCAGATCTTCACGAAGTCTTTTGTTGGCTATCATCAATTTTTCATTAATGTTTTGCAGATACCTAGTTTGTTCTTTGCATGTCTGCAAAGAATTCTTCACTTGGTTTAGTTCTGGAGATATTTCCAAGTCTTCTTCTTTCATATGGAATTCTTCTTCCTGTAGAGTCCTTGATGCTGAACCATCCTCTGAATTAACCTACTTGTTTGTGTAAAAGGCTTCAGGTATAGACCCTGCAACACCTTGAATATCAATAAACCTCTCAATATCTGCACAATACTGATCCTTTGATGTATGTACAGTTTCTTCACTAAGAGCATAATCTATCATTACAATTTCCATGGCATCTTCATGTGCTGATCTCTTCTCTGTCTGCATCTTCTTTCTTAACCTGGTTCTTGGCTTCATATCCTTGTTCTCTGTATTCAATAACTGATTAGGAATTTCACTTTTTGAGGCTATATTTTTCAGCATAACACTTAGTGTTTCATGGTTTTCATTTGTGCATGAAGCTTTAGGACACAGACCTTCCTGAATGGGTTTCTCTGTAGTATTATTTCCTTCTTCTTCAGTAGTTTGAATTGGTTTTTTGTGACTTGTTATTTGCTGGTCTGAATCTTCCATCATCCTCTTTCCTTTCTCTTTAGGGTTGTCTTTAAACCCTAGCTCTGTCAATAGAGCTTCCCATGTTCTTCCCTCCTTATGAAACTGTGATAAAATCAATAGCTTAATCAAGCCCTGATGATAGACAGATCGAGCAGTATGCTCTGGATGGCCTTGAACCCTTGAAATCATCTTTTGAAGGCTTTTTAATAAATAAAATGGGAGATTGATCTGTATACCTCCATTAATGTCCAACATCAACTTTAAATGGCATTTAAGCACTCTGTCATACCGACCATCGCATGTGATATAGTTTTGTATCATTTCTAAAGGAATCTTCCAGCTTGGATTTATTTTGCTGACATGGATACCATTTTTCCAATCTAACTTCTCAAATACTGGCATCAAAAATTCACTGTAATCCCCTTGGAAATCCTGTTGTTTAAACCATTTCTCCCCCTGTGCCGGAACATCTATTGCTTCAGCAATAGAATCTTCATTCACCCTAACTATTAAGCTTTCAAGTTGAACCTTTTCATCTTTATAGTTTTTAATAAAAGACATGGTTACCTGTGAGTGATAGCCTTGTAATTTATCACAGAAGGTAAGCCATCCGACCTTCTTCATTAATTTAGCTGATCGTGGAAATTTCATTATCCATTATGTATTATTTGGCTCCAACCTGCAAATTAAACGTCCTGGCTTTCTTTTTACCACAACCTCTGGATCTTCTTCCTCTGCTGTCTTCGACATTTTTGAAAACCCTTCAGACTATACTCTTTTAACAAGGAATTTTTACTGAAACCTCTTGCTTTGAAATGCAAGGAAACATATATAATATAATTCGGCCCTTTCAACATACGAGCATTTAGAATTTGAAAACAAACCCCTGCTGCTTCAAACCCTAGTTTTGCTATTCGTGAACAATGAACACTGATAGTATACAAACAACTCTTTGAATGTCCTTCTCCAGGTAACCAGAGTATTTAGGAAAAATAATGAGACAGATTTTTAGGGAAAAGGATGAATTATGTCGACCCTGCCATGATTAGTACTAATACTCACTGCATGGAGTGCTTTTAATTTCAAAATGAAAACATCTGTACAATCCCATGAATGACACGATAAAATTCATAATTTTGTGGACAGGGGTGCTTTTAAAGCATATTCATACCAAGTACCGAATATCATTAATATAACCATAGTTCATTATCCCCTTTATATTCCATGGTACTTATGAATAACAATTTTTTTTTAATAAAATACCCTTTGAAACTATGCTGCCCGTAAGTGAAATGCTGCCAGTTTTAACAATCCAATATATAATATAAAATATCTTGCACATACATAGGTTCATGACTTTAAATGAGTGAAGATTTTGATGATTCAAAAGACTAAAATAAAACCATAATGGCATTCAATAAAAAATAAGGCGTAAAACAAAGTGAAAATTTAAAAATAAAAACTCATCACAATCAAAGATTTTAAGGTAAAAAGGTCAAACAACCTTAGAGATAACAGTATCTCCCTTCCAGTGGTTAAATTGTGGTGAAGGAACCTTGCTCTGATACCAATTGATGGATCAGGTCTTGTCACTGAGAGGGGGCGGAGGTGAATCATCGACATAAATTTAAACACAATTTCTTTTATTTTAGAAAATGTAAAAACAAATTTGAACACACTGTTTTAACGTGGAACCCAATAAGGTAAATAGCCAACATGTTTCTATTCTCTGCAATTTTTTTTTTTACAATTAAAATAGTTATTTGCAAGCACCCACTTGCTGGATACCACAATCCCCAAGTTTCTCAGCCACTACTGAAGGGTGCACCCACACCCTAGTTTTTGCTTGTACCTACAGAAAATGATACACAAATAACCTGTTTCTCTTACCACTACTGGAAGTAGGCTAAGACCTACTTGCGAGAATGTATCCTGCCCTGGCACCACCCTGCCACCCTTATTTGATACTATTAAACTTCCAGATATTATTAAGAACACTATCACTTGTTACTCTTATTTGGTCTCGGTCTTATGATTTGGTTGCATAGATATGGATGAAAAAGACACTTTACTTACCTTTTGATCTTCTATTTATATATCCTTCAATCATCTCTTCAATCCAAGCTTGCTCCCTTTCAAATTCTCATGCCCTTTCAAGTCTCTGTTATGAATCTATAATTTAATTTGTTCTAATTAATTAATTAAATTATATCTATGTCTACGAACTTTGCTTTCTTCCAGGTTTTCCTGGCTTTATTATCTAACTTCAGTCCTACAGACTTTCCTCTCACCCTCTGCAGGTTCCTTTAATCCCCTGCAGGGATCCTTCTTTACTGCGGGCATCTTTCCACCTTTTTGCTTCCGCACTGGCCTTCTCGCAGTTGGATTTATGCACCAACCATTTCGCAATGGCCTTCCCACTTTCCACCTTTTCCACCCTGCAGAATGCGGAATTCAGAAACTTAATGTTTCCAAAAATGAGCTTATGATCTTCCGCTTTCCAGACTTTCCTTTCTGTATTTCCCTTTCCACACTACGGAATGTGAAAGTCGAAAACTCAACATTTCACGACTTTGACTTGTAGCTTTCCGTGGTTCTGTTTTCCGGACTTGTCTTTCCGCACTTCCTTTTTTGTACTATGGAATGCGAAAGTCGAAAAATCATATTTCACGACTTCTGCTTATAACTTTCTGCGGTTCCACTTTCCGAAATTGCCTTTCCATAATTCCTTTTTTCGCACTGTAGAATGCGGAAGTCAAAAACTCAGCTTTCACAACTTTGACTTATAGATTTCTGTGGTATTGCTTTCCGGACTTGTCTTTTCGCTCCGCCTTTTCCGCACTGGCCTTTCTGCACCGTGGAATGCGGAAGTCAGAAACTCAATATTTTATGACTTCAACTATTTTCTTTCCACCTTTTCGCACCCGCACTTCTGCTCCTGCACGAAAAGTAGAAACTTCGACTTTTCACGATTTCGACTCTCTGCTTTCCACACTTCTGCACCCACACTTTTTCTCCCGCAACGGTCCTTCCGCCGTTGTATTTCCACGCTTTCTTTTTCCTTAGGAAAGAATGCAGAAGTTGAAAAATCAACTTTTCAATGACTTCAACCTTTTGATTTCTGCGGTTCCGCACCCCCACTTCCGTTCCTGCAACCCTTTTTCCATGTCGTTGATTTGCTATGGGATAGATCTTAACCGTTGATATATATTCTTTTGCGGAACTTCACCTTTTTTTCCTATCCTTTTTAGAATTGATCCTTAACCCTCGGATCTCGTGCGGGATGCTTGATGACTCTCGATTTTAGATTGAATGCAGATCTCACCATGAATTTGCGAATATTCATTTTGAATGTTGATTTATTGTGGAATGGTTTATGACTGTCATATCTGTGATCCTTTGCGGAACTCGTCTACATTCACTATTCCTTTGTTTTAACCCTTAGCCTATTTTAATCTCAACATGCAAACTAACATTTGTCTTAGTTTTGACAGGTTGATAACTCGTACGTGTGAACACCCATAAGTAAATTGAATCCATGGTTGGATATCTAGTTCATCAAGGAACCAGACCATGCGGTCTAATGAATTTCATCATCAACAGAACCCATCCTTGTGGGCATCTCCAAATGGTCTCTCAAATTTGTGAATTTGACACTTAGTCAAATTTCTATCTTTAAAACCTAAAATACATTTTCTTTATTTTGGAAGATCCATATTTTCTTCCTCAAAGATTCTTTTGACCATTTGGGACCATGGTTGGGTAGAAAAACCACCAGGCTACACCTTGGACATATGCTACATGAATTTATCTCAATCTATGATTTATGGTGAGAATTCTATTAAGGTTGCTAGTACCAAAACTAATTATTTCATACTTACTCAAACTTTCCATATTTCCTGACTTTCACCATTTCGCCATATTTCTCCAGAGTGACTTATCATAATGCCACAATGACTTCAAATTTATGCCATTCCATGCCTTGTCATCATATAGTCCATCATTTATTTTGTTTATCCTTTGTCATTCATGAACTACTTTTGACATCAATGACATATATACTCCATATTTCCAACCAATACCATAATCCCATGTGAGCTATGTCACAAAAGGCTTTCTTATTCACTAAAAATCTCTACCAATTGTAAGCAAGGTTGTGACTGGTCTACCCTAAATTCAGATAGAACATGAACGAGTGTGCAAAGGATGTGCACAGGGAAAGAATACTAAGAATCCTTATCCAAAAAATGGAAATAAAGAAAAAGGGATCTTAGATATTATCCACTCAGGCATATGCGGGCCAATGCAAACCATTTCATTAAGTGGGTATGTTTACTATGATTCTTTTATTGATGACTACTGCTGCAAGACTTGGATATACTTATTGAAAAAGAAGGTTGAAGTGTTTGAAAGGTTTAAGGAATTTAAGTCCCTAGTATAAAACCTCTCTGAAAAAGAAAATAAATATATTGAGGTCATATAATGGAGGAGAGTTCACATCAAATGAATTCAATTAATACTGCAAGGAAGCTGGGATTAAGAGGGATCTCACCATTCCCTATAATCCACAACAAAATGGTGTGGAAAAAAAGAATAGATATATCATGGAAGCTGTGAAAGATATGATACATGATCAAGATCTACTGATGTACCTGTGGGATGAAGCAACCATAACAACAATATATGTACATAATCAAATCTCCCATTGTTCCCTTGGGAACAAAAAACCAGAAGAAATGTTTTCCGGAGAAAATCCTGAAGTAAGTCACCTAAAGATATTTGGTTGTCCTGTATACATACACATTCCCAAGGAGAAAAGAAAAAATTCAGATCCTTCAAGAAAGAAGGGATTGTTCATAGGATATAGTGAGCAATCAAAAGCTTATCGAATATATATCCCAGGATACCATCAAATTGAACTTGGCAGAGATATCACATTTTATGAAGATACAACCTTCAGGATGTCAAAGAAAGATAAGGAAGATGAAGAGGAGCATGAAACTCCCAAAGCTATTGAAAGTCCTAAACTATTTAGGAATGAAGAATAAGTTCATATTCCTCAGGATCATGATATCACATAACCTTAGTTACCTGAAGAAATACCCAGTGAAATTATTTATCAAAAGAGAAAACCTGCCTGGGCTGGTGAAGTAATCGAAGAAGCAAAAATACATGTTGCCCCAGAAGGAACCACCTGAGAAAGAAAGAAGCCAAAGTCACACCCTAGTTATATGGCTTTGATGTGTGATCTAGTTGATAAGGAACCAACATGCTTTGAAGAAGAAATAAAGAAGAAGGATTGGGTTGATGCAATGATCGAGGAATACCAATCCTTTATAAAGAATGATGTGTGGGAAGTAGTACCAAGACCGAAAGACAAATCACTGATATCCTTGAAATGGATCTTCAAAACTAAACACTCAGTAGATGGTAGTATAGAAAAGTACAAGGAAAGATTTGTAGCTCGAGGATTCTCTCAGAAAGAGGGAGTTGACTATGAGGAGACCTTTGCACCAGTAGCTAGGTACACCTCAAATAGAACCATCCTTGCTTTGGCATCCAATATGTAGTGAAAGATGCATCAAATGGATGTGAAGACAACCTTTCTAAATGTCTTGATTGAAGAAGAGGTATATATCAAAAAACCGCAAGGGTTCGATACTAATGATAAGAAAACTCATGTATGTTGACTAAAGAAGGCATTGTATGGGTTAAAGCAAGCACACAGAGCATGGTATGGAAGGATCGATGGATTTCTAATGAGCTTAGGATTTAACAAAAGTAAAGAAGACTCCAGCCTCTACTATAAGATTGAGAATTATTAGATCATGATATTATTACTATATGTAGATGATCTATTTGTGACAGGAGAAGATAAGCCCATCCTCGAATGTAAGAAGAAGCTTGATGCAGAGTTTGAGATGAAATACCTTGGAATGATGCATTACTTTCTAGGTCTTGAAGTATGGCAGTATCTAGACAAGATTTTCCTAAACCAAGGAAAATATGCAGTAGAAATCCTAAAAAGATTTGGAATGATAGATTGAAAGGCTATGACTACTCCGATGAAAACAAGTTTGAAGTTATTAAATGATGATGCTTTGAAAGTAGTTGATGCTACCTTATACAGACATATTATTGGTTCTTTGATGTACTTAACCAATACAAGAGAAAATATGTGTTTTGGTGTAAAAGCTCTATGTCAATATATGGTGAATCCTAAACACATTCACCTGATTGGAGCAAAACATGTTAATGAGGTATCAAAAGGGAACTTTAGATTATGGGCTCAAATATGCATCTAGTGGCAAGATCAAATTACATGGATATACAGATTCAGATTGGGGAGGAAGTGCCAAAGATAGAAAAAGCACCTCAGGATGTTTCTTTAGTCTGGGATGAGGAATGATCTCTTGGTTCCATAGAAAGCATACCAATATTGCACTTAGCACGACAGAGGCTGGATACATTGGAACATGTTCAACATGTATAGCGAAGCAGTATGGATTTAAAAATGTTAGCAGGACTATTTGATGCAAAGATAGATGCTACTGATATCCTTTGTGATAATCAGAGTTGTATTGAGATGACAGAAAATCCTGTGTTTCATGATAAGACAAAGCACATTGAAATCATATATCAGTTCATTCGGGATATGGTTCATAAAGGAGCTGTAAAGCTCAAGTATGTTCCTACAGAGGAACAAGTGGTAAATGTGTTAACTAAGCCTCTGGCTCATGTAAATTTTGAATACTTTAGAGAAAATATTGGTGTAGTCTGAAAGCACATTTCTCGAAATAGGGAGTTGAAGTAGATGGATGATGGATGCAATGGTGAGTAGCCTGGTATAGAGGAGGGTAAGTTTGGCTAGGCTTGTTTGGACCGAAAGGGTTAGTAATTTAGACAAGGCCTGTTGATCCTAGGGGGATTAGTATGTCTAGCTAGGCTTGGTTGGCCAGAAAGGGTTAGTAAGATAAACAAGGCTTGTTTGGTCCCCAAGGAGATCCATATGTTTAACTAGGCTTATTGGCGAAAGGGTTAGTAAGCTAGACAAAATTCCCAGATGGATCTACCAGAGAAATCATCGTGATGCCGCTCCAAGATGGTTAAAGATAAAGATGTATCTTTAGTATTGTTATACTCTTGATTGTTGAGATGATTGCTTTAATATTTTTATACTGATGACTGTTGAGATGTTTGCTTCGGTATTGTTATACTGATGATTATTGAGATGATAGTTTCAATATTATTATACTGATGATTATTGAGTGGATTATTGAGATAGTTTCAACATTGTTATACTAATGATTGTGTTGCAGCTGCAACATTTTTTCCAAAATTTTTAAATTTTAGGGGCCTCCTTTTAATTCACTTCTCTTAGATCTAACCTAGGATTGACCGATTTCCCTAAATCTGCCCTGGAAGTTCATATTATTTGCTCAAAACTTGATCCTTTTCATTGGAAGATTAGTTAGCTATCCTTTCAATATCGGAAGCATAGTCAACTGTCTTTTTGCTGTTGCGGAAGTTAAACGATCTAGTCTATCGAAAGATAGTTGTTTCTCTCGCCGATACCACGAATAATTTTTTCTTCTTTTTATTTGATTTTCGAGCCTGTCGTTTTGACGGCCGGTGAATTTTTTATCACTATCGAAATGATCTATAACATTGAACCGGAGTACTAGTCCTCTACATTGCCGACGTTTCGGGAGGCAAATGATGAATGTTCCGAAAGATAGTTGTTTCCCTCGCTGATTCCTTAGAACTTAGGTGTTCCGAGTTCCGATACCCTTTTAAAGGAATGAAGTCACGATAATACATTTTAGGCCGCCAACACTGTGGAGAATGCTAGGGTTTGAGGTTCCGAGAGTTAGCTGTTTCCGCACCGATGCCTTAAAGGTTAGGTGTTTCGATCTTTGATACGCGTGATGATGGCGTTTGGTGCTACCGAAACTATGGAGAATGTTTAGGTTTTAGGTTATGCACTTAGTGCTTAGAACTTCCAATGTCGACAGACTTAAAGTCTCGTGGACCCATAGTTGTTTTTACATCCGTTGTTGCGGCTACCATCCCGTTCTCTCTCCCGATTGACTTAGCGCTTAGAACTTTCGATGTTGACAGTCTTAAAATTATCGCGGGTCCGTAGTTGGTTTAGCGTCTTCTGTTGCGGCTATCACCCAAACTATTTTTCCGATGGTTAGGGGTGTTGATCACCGATGAGTTTAACTGCCGATAGGGTTTCCCCATTGACGTTTTCCCGTCGAAAGTTCTATATATATGGGGGAGCATTATTTTATTTTTTATTCGTATTGTGAACTCGCCATTGCTCCCATCCTTGTTGTTTGTACTGATTCACATGCCCAGCTGTCTGAATTCGATTCGCTAACGTTTCCATCGTGGATATTTTCCCAGTCCATCGACTACACTGCAGTTTGCCAGGTAGGTGAACCATGACCTTGTTTTTTTTTGGTTTTTATTGGTCGAATTGGAATCGTGGTTTTTCCCTGGTTAGGTGGTCCATGGGTTGGGTTTGTCCACTTAAAGAATATTTGTCTTCGCGGTATGGATGATTTTTTATTTTAGGGTGAAGAATTAACTGTTTACAGTTTTCTTTAGCGAGGTTTTTGAGGCTGCATGACTGATTGGGCCGTTATGTATGCTTTCAATCCATTGCGAAAGAATAGGGCACGGTGCAGATAAGCGTTACACTATCTGCACCGCCCATTATTTGGTTGTTCATGACCGTCCGAGGGGGTTTTAAACTTTTTATGTGCATTTACCTTATTTCATGGGACAACGGAGGTTTTCCATTGTTGGTCGGGTTAGGGTTTTTTTCGACATGAAGCGCTGTATAGGGTTTAATGCTTTGAAGTTTGTTGTTGATGACTAGCAGTAGGAATATATGATTCATACTTTTATATAGTTCGAATTAGTTCGAGTGCGGCCCGGGTTAAGATAGAGAATTTTTTTCGCTTGGGGTTATAAATTTTTACAGACAATGGACTTAGGCAGTTTAAGCCACAACTTGTAGGGTTTTCTTTTTTCCTTGTCATTTTTTCTTTTTCATGCATTGAATATTGTGTGTAGTTCATTTTTCAGAATGCATATGGAAGAGGTAAACAAAGTGATCCAGTTTTTTGTTTTTTTTATTAAAACACTTGCTAAAAGCTCAATGGGTCTAAGAACATGCTATGTTTGTGACAGGGTGGTTGTTGCAAAGAAAATATGTCGTAAAGAAAAAATAAAAAGGCTCCTGTGGTTGAAGGAGAACCTTAGGTTGAGATTATCACCAAGGTTGAATATATATATGAAGATACCAAAGCTTCCACTGGGGTCGAACCAGACTATAAATGGGGAGAGATATACAGGATGATTGCAAATCAAAATGTACTTGATGCAGGATTCGAAGAGCTAACCATTTATGCGAACATTGAGAAATAAACTCTCATGAAAGTGGCCACAAGACCTAAGTTGTTCCCTTGTTCAGAGGTGATAGGTTGGATTCTTCCTAGGATAGATGTAACTACGATGATTCTTGAAAATATTGCTAAGCAGGGCTACGCTGCATATGTCTCAATGGCATATCATTTTCCTCCTGTCCATATTTACTTGATATAGAGCTGGTTGAAAGAGATAGCTATGGATATGGTAGAAAAAGTTAAAATAATGATGACATCGGGGAAAAAATTCTAGACTAGACCTTCTGGAGAGTACGATACCTCTACTCTCTGTACTCCCTATAGATTTATTTCACTGATGCTAAATAGGATTTTTGGAAGAGCTCACGGGAAGAGCTTTAAGATGGGATGGATACCTATTATATTCTATGTGGCTACTCAAGGAACCATATTTAATTGGTCAAACACATTGTCAAATATCCTCTCAGCATGCTTATCCGCAACCCTGGGAGGGGTGTCACAGAAGAAATCAGAGTTCTACATGAGCTCTATACTGATTGACTGTATACTGTGTACTCAGTCTTTTCCAGCCTTGAGATGTAACTAGGAGAGGGGCAGGACCCCAGTATACACAAAATATAGATTGTTTTGGGCCCATAAATATTATAGCTATTATAGGGAAATCTACAAACACTTCATCATGCCCTTATATACCCTAATTTTCTTGACTAAATGCAACTACATGTCTGAAGAAGCATTCAAAGTCATCGAGGAATACGAAGAATATTATTTGACGGAGGAAGGAGTGTATATAAGAATGTATGGTGGTTCTTGTGCACCTTCTCTACTCCCTAAGTATGCCACTGACTATGTACTACACAAAGAGGAAGTTAGGTAGGTATATATTGATGGTGTGGGAAGCTTCTTGTTTGAACATAAAAAGACATCATATCCTGCAATACCTTTCTGGATTGGAGGTTATAAGTTTTAAAAGGTAAAACATACTGTAGAATTTGTGTAGGAGCTAGAGCATTTCCATTTTGGTGAAATGAATTTTCACAGGAATGACTCCTGAAATAAGGTAGTAGATCACTGCAAGGAGGCAAGCATTCATTTTGAATATACCAAATTTTGGGACAAAGACGAGGAAACATTCAGAAGTGGAAAGAACATAACCGCCTTAAAAAAGAGGTTCAAGCAAAAAATAACCACTATGGGTGGAAAGGGAAAAACTTCAGAGAGGACTAAGACATCAAAAGAAGAAGAGGACAAAAAGAGAGAAGATGATGCTAGAAGGTTAGCACAGGAGGTGGAGAGTTGGATGAAGAATGAAGAAGAAAGAAGAAAGCGAGTTGCAGAGGAAGCATCAAGGAAGGAAGAGGAGGAGAGAAAGAGAAACGAAGAAGCAGAGATCAAGAAAAGACAGGAAGAAAGTGAAGGTATGAGATTAACAGGATCTCAAAAGGACCAACAGATTACTGAGCAGGTAGATAGATAGGGGGGATAGGATCACACAGATCAAGGACACGAACAATCTAATCCTGATCCCCAGGAGCCTGCTGCAGCTTCTGGCAGTACACTGGGGCAAGCTTCATTTTCTGGAATAAATTTGATCCCTTTCATGCCTATAGAAGGGGAAGAGGTCCCTGAATTCAGTACTATTTTATATGATAAGGAGAAAAAAAGGATTGTAAAAAGAATTGAGAAAAAGGTTGAAACTGGGGGACAGTCGGGAAAGATAATAATAGATAAAACCTTGGTGCATGGAATAGATGCAGATCCAAGATTGATAGCCAGAGTTGGGGTGGCATTAACCCAAGCAACTAAAGATAATGTAGACAGGCTTATGACATACCTTGAGTAGTCAAGGAAGAATGCAGCACAATTAAAAGAAACATTGAAGAAGGAGAGGGATGAAGGTTAGAAGCTGAAAAGGAAATATGAAGACATGATGAATGAAGTAAGGACTTCAAGAATAGAATTCCAGACTCTACAGGAAAATAAGGAAGCTTTAGAGATTTCTGCAAAGAAAACGGAAAAGAATGCTCAGGATAGCTTAGCTGAATTACAAAAGCTACAGCTAGAGCATCAAGTGTTGAAAACTGAGAAAGATGACCTTTAGGTATCCTATGAAAATCTGAGTGCAGAGAAGGACTAGTTGCAAAGCAAAGTTGCTGAGTTAGAAACAGAGAAGGACACCATAGAGGAAAGAGAGAAGCAATATCAAATGTAGGTGGCAACCTTAGAAGAACATAATACTTCATTGACAGCATCACTGAAAGATGCTATGGAACAAAAGACAGACTTCCAACCTTTGAAAGAACATGTGCTAACTCAAAGAAGGAAGATCCACCAATTACAAATATGCATTGAGGAAGAAAGGTGTAAAATTTTACAAATAGACACCCGATTAGAAGAAATTTTGGACACTACTTCATATTTTTTGGACAGATCTCAAGATATTCTGGAGATCCTAACGGGAAGAATGGTGTGGATAGAAACAAATAAGGAATCTCCTACGGAGTTACCGGTTAAGGACCAGTAGAGTTTAAAACAGGAATATGATTTATTGGAGTTTGCAATTAATGTTGCGGAAGAATTCAAGAAAACTGTAAAGAAAACAAAGGGAGCATGTGCCGAATACTGCAGGAGCGTGCTTGCTACATACAATCGATTCCAGAATTTAGCAGAGAAAAGATTGGACGCGATGCCAGACCATGAATTATTTATAGAACATCTACAGAATAAATATCAGGAAGACAAGCAAGAGATCCAACAGGTAAAGCATCTAGATGAACGAATTTTAAAGAATGCAGTGGCACATGTAGCTATAAGTATATATCTACTAGAGGATGAGCTGCACCTGAGTCCAGCAAGGATAGAAGGAGTAAATAATCAGACTCCTAAAATGAGATAAATATCCATTTTCTTGAACCTTCCGGATTTGAAGGCATAGCAGCAGAGGCCCAGGCATGGAAGAAGTTCATCAACGACTAAGCTGGCCACTCTTCATAAAAGTTCTAAAATACTTTTTGATTTAAAATGTAATATATTGTATTAATTATGTGCACATGCTACGACACAAAATTTTGGAAATAAAAGGTTGGGGAAGCTCAAAAGTCATTGAGGGGTGTAACACCCCGGTTTTGACCCCATTTGAATTAAAAGATACATGATGTATATATTGTAATTAATCGTGGTGAGGAGCTAAAGGAAAAATCGCCACCATCGATTTGGTTGTGTATGTTTCGGCAATAGGGATAGTTGCCGAAGGTATATCGTGCTATTCGGCACATTATAGTTTGGCATCATGTAAATACACACATTAATTAAAATAAACCTACAGCCAGCTACGACGGTGCAATGTTAAAATGAAAAGGGCATGATTCCAAAGGATAAGGGTGGGGGATGTCAAACCTTGGACAATGGGGGGGGGAATCCATGTGTTACCACCTTGTTTGATTTTCCATCTTCCCTTGTCTCATCCAACCACTTTAATGTCTTGTTGAGTAGTTGAGGCAGTTATGGCTGGTAGTGGAGTGTGGAAAGACTTTCAGTCCTTGCCCACACGTACACTCCACCAGTAAGTTGACCTCACATTGGAAAGAAACCTCCATCGCCATCGTCTCCACGACGCCACTCTTCCCAGGTCTGTTCACTCTCACGAAGGGATGCGCAAGAGGAGGTCGGTTCATCTTCCTCACGCAGATTTGAGTGGGAAGGGGGTGCGATTTCTTGCTTGGTTGTTGGTTTCTTCCCCTCTCTCACACTGTTTGTCGTTTTGTGGTGGTATTCCTTCCATTCACGCAGAGAACTGGTTTTCCTTTGGCATTTTTGAGCTGTGTATTGTTTTCCATCCTTCATGGTGGATCGTGAGCTATAGACCGCTATGTTTTCTTCCATGTTTTGCCTGGGCTATGTCTTTTCCTTTGCGCATAGGCTGAGAGTCTGTTCTTTTCCCCTTTTCTTCCTGTGTAAGTTCTCCAGCCATTACATTGGAGAATTCTGTGTGCTGTGAGCTCATGGATGTTGGCTGGCTGTTGATTGCTACATCTTGTTAGCTAAGTTTTCCTCTGTCCACACTGGGAGTTTGGCTTCTCCTCTGTTTTGGGACTGTATAAGATTGCCATAGTTTTCATTGTAAGTTTGGGTTGTTGATGTACCCTGGTTTTGGGTTGCTGTTGAGTTGTTTTGGCCACTCTAGGGCCAAGAACAACCCCGAGTTGTCTTGTGGACCTGAACTGTACTCCACCTTTTGTTTGGGATTGTTACTTGATTGTCTTTGCCTCCTTCACAGAGCTGTGAATGGGTTGTTTTGCTGTGGTATGTAGTGGTTGGTCTTCGGATTGTTGTGAGTGGGATTACAGGCCGGGTATGCATGAGAAGACTGGTGTTGAGGCCACCAGCTTGGCATTTAGCCTATCCTAACTCCTTGATGACCTGGTAAAGCCCTACTGTGTGGGTTTGGCTGATTGGAAAACCTTGGCTATGTGTAAGCCTGCATTGACCCTTATTCCTTGAGGAATCATGCCCAGCTTGAGGGTGGCAGTGTTGTTGAGACACTGATGAGCACGTTGGCCTATGGTTGGGTGGAACGTTACAACGACATACCTGGTTGCGGGGCGAGTTCTTCATCAAAAGATAAGTACTCCTAACTATTTCATCTTTGTAGTTATATCTACTGTTTCATGAGAAATGATGAACATGATGAATGCTGGAATGTATATGTTTTCTTCCGCTGAATGTTGAGTAACTATGTATCCTTGTATGTTATATGCATCTTAGTATGTATTATGTTAAGCTTTTTAATATCAACATTTATCACTGTTCATGTTCATGGGGCTGTTTTCCCACTTGTTTGGTGTTCGTAGCGTCCTCTTTTCCAGACCAAGGGGCAGCCCAAGGGTTTTTGTTTTTGTATAAATATAGGAGAGTTTAGATGTAGAGAGGACTTCTTTTCCAGACCATTTTTGAGAGTGTATTGTAAGAAGAACTATTTCCTTTTACAATAAAGAGTTACATGCTTCTGCTGGAAAAAGTTTGTGGAATGTTTCAAATGTTTTGCTATGGACCAGTTGAATGTGAACTATTTCATTTTTAGCTTATTTCCATTAACTGTGAGATCATTCTAACTCATTGAATTTCTTTTCATGTTATGAATGTACTCTGGTTTATTCTGTGAAATTTCCACTTTGAGTAATGAATGTTGTAATTAACAATAAGCTATCTTGTTGTTTATATTTCTATTAATGTTCATGTGTTTTGAAAAATTTAACAGCTATCTGTGATCTTTCCTAATGCATGCACTGAAATACATTACTCACCATTAATGATAGTTTTGCTCCCTGGGGATAGGATAAGTAGTCTTAGTTAGTTTCTTGTTGTTTGTGATTTAGATACGAGAGAGGTAAGACGAGAGGTAAGAACCTGTGCATCACATTGTGACCCTCCTCGTTATCTCTATCGTTTGCATTTTTAATTAGGCACTTGCACATTATACCTTAAACATAAAAAACTAAAAAAGATACACGATGGACCGGGCCGTAACCGGTAAAACATTTTAATTTGTTACTTGACCTACAGTAGCCAGATCGTAAACCGAACAGATTCCCCATACAAAACAGTAATGGGCTAGTTGGGAACGTTTATTGGGGAGAATCCCTAACTGTTGTTACCTGCGATTTTCCAGGCCTCAACAGATTGTTAAGATGATAGTATTGTTATACTAATGATTTTTGAGATGATAGTATTCTTATACTGATGATTGTTGAGATAGTTCCTGTGTTGTTGCATTGATAATTGCTGATGAACTTGCCTCAATATATATATATATATATTGATGGTGAGGTCGATGTTCCATAATCTCTATGTTGGTAATGCAGATGATGATCTAGCATTATAGATAATTTTGATTTTAGCACTAACATGCTAGTATGACAGAAGATGGCTCAGTATCTACATACTGATGTTGTAGAAGAAACCCTAGAAGATGATTTAGTATTCACATACTGACGTGATAGATGATGATCCAATATCCACATACTGATGCAATAAGAAGATGATCCATAATATGATTCAGTATTCATATACTGACATGATAGATGATGATTTAGTATCCACATATTGATGCTATAAGAAGACGACCCATAACATGATTCAATATTCATATACTAATGCTACAGAAGATAATTTAGAATATTATAGAAGATGCTCGAGCACGTACAGAAGATGATTAAGTAATTCACATACTGATATTATAGAATATGATACAACTGAGATTGTTGATGAATATGTATGATGATGTTTCAAAAATTCCTATGACATATAGAGACTCACCAGTCAATTGTACAGTTGTGGTAGTAGTCGCTGTTGTGGTTGAATTCCTTCCTAGGTAAGAGGGAGTGTTAAAGTATTGTAACTTCGGAATATATTCCAAGATGTATTGAACATGTTCCTCCTTCGGCATATGAGTTTGATAGACTTGTAATAATCATTGAAAGAGTCAATGTAAACCTCTGAATGTAAGTCGAGTTAATAGTACCCCAGTGTCGATATAATAAATGTTATTTTTGGTATCTTGATAGACAAGTTGACCCAGACAGTTAGACAAGTTGGCCATGTTAGGTTAGAGGTCAATTCAACTGAAGAATATAAATAGGGAGGAACTCCCCTTCATTTGTACTCACTCACTCAAGCTGTTTTGCAAGAGAGAGAAATATTAGTGCGCCAAAATATCATGAAAGAATATTATTCACTAGTACGTATTATTCACATATTAAGCTGTTTGCTACAGAAGATAGTTTAGAATATTATAGAATATGCTCGAGTACATATTATCACAAACTAATATTTCTCTCTCTTGCAAAACAACTTATTATTCACATATTATAGAAGATGCTCGAGTACGTATTATTCACATACTGATGCTACAGAAGATAATTTAGAATATTATAGAAGATGCTC
Source organism: Pseudotsuga menziesii (assembly GCA_001517045.1). NCBI lineage: Eukaryota > Viridiplantae > Streptophyta > Pinopsida > Pinales > Pinaceae > Pseudotsuga > Pseudotsuga menziesii. Next base: position 1,165,578 of record LPNX010826343.1, read on the forward strand.
GAGTACGTATTATCACGAACTCCTACTATGAATATATCACGAAAGAGAAATCCTTATTGGGCAAGAGAAATTATAAAATAATGAGAGAAGTATGGAGCTCTAGAAGGCTCCACAAGAGTAAGAAAGAGATCAAAGCCATTCTCCAGTTATGTAGCTTTGAGGTGTGATCTTGTAGATCAAGAACCTACAAGCTATGAAGAAGGTGTACAGAAGAAAGAATGGGTAGAATAAATGACGGAAGAATACCAATCAATAATGAAGAATGATGTTTGGGATATAGTTCCCAAAGTAGAAGGAAAGAGTGTGGTGTATTACAAGTGGATCTACAAGATAAATCATGCAGCTATTGGAAGTATTGAGAAATAAAAGGCAAGGTTTGTGTCCAGAGAATTCTCTCAGAAAGAGGGAATTGATTATGAAGAGAAATTTGTGCCAGTAGTAAGGTACACTTCCATTAGAACCATCATGGCACTTGCATCCATGATGAAGTGGTGTTTAAACCACTTGGATTTGAAGACAATATTCCTGAATGGTGTTATTGAGGAAGAAGTGTACATAGAACAACCACAAGAATTTGAAGTTGAGGACAAACGGACTCATGTATGTAAGTTGAAGAAGGATTTGTATGGGCTGAAGCAAGCTCCTAGAGCTTGGTATGGATGGATAGATAGCTTCTTGAAGAGATTGGGCTTTACCAAAAGTAAAGCTGACCCTAACCTTTACTTTAAGGTTATGGATGATGAACCTGTCATACTATTACTGTATGTGGATGAATTATTTCTGACAGGAAATGAGAAACAGATTCTATAATGCAAGAGGAAGCTCCCTGAATAATTTGAGATGAAAGACCTTGGATTGATGCACTATTTTCTAGGTCTGGAAGTATGGTAGAGTCTAGAACGAATCTTTCTCAACTAGAGAAAGTATGTTGTAGAAATCCTAAAAATTATTGATATGTTGGATTGTAAAGCCATGGCCACACCCATGGATACCAACCTGAAGTTGTTATATGATGAATCATCAGAGTTAGTGGATATGACTCAGTACATACAGATTATTAGGTTATTGATGTATCTGACTAATGCAAGGCCATATATATGCTTTGCTATGAACACCTGAGTTAGTATCTAGTTAAACCTGGAAATGTTCACCTGATAGTTGCAAATCATGTGATGGGGTACCTGAAAGGTATGATAGAATTTGTTTTATACTATGTTGGAGATCATGACTACAGATTGTATGTTTATATAGATGCAGATTGGGTTGTAAGTACCTCAGAAGGGAAGAGCACCTCAGGTGGATGTTATTGTCTGGGATCTGATATGATCTCATGGTTTAGTAGGAAGTAGTCCAGTGTTTCTCTCAGCACAGCTAAAGCAGAGTATATAGCAGCTTGTTCTACTAGTTGTGAAGCCATATGGCTTCGAAAGTTGATTTCAGATCTATTTGACCTGGAGCTGGATACCACGGTGATTCTATGTGACAAACAGAGTTGTATAAAGAAGTCACAGAAACCAGTGTTCCATGAAACGTTGAAGCACATAGAAATGCAATATTTTTATATATGGGATATGGTACAAAAGGGAGCTATAAATCTCCAGTATGTGAGAATCGATGAGAAAGTTGCTGATGTGTTAACAAAGCATCTGTCTCGAGTAAATTTTGAGTAATTCTATGATAAGCTTGGTGTAGTTCAAAAAGACCTTCCTCGTAATGAGGAATGGTGATGATGATATAGACCTTTCTCGTAAGGAGGAACAATGATGATGATGTTGCTGAATTTCCTTGTAAGGAGGAACAATGATAATGTGGACCCTCCTCGAAAGGGGGAGCGGGTTGATGATGTTGCAGTGGGATTGTATCATACCTAGACATTAGTCCTAAAGTGATATGTAGAATTTTGTCTTCATGAAATATGAGGATTGAATCATCCTTGGACTTATGTCCTAAACTGATAGGGATTGACCATCCTGTAAGTGGTTCAGATGAGGATTGCATCCTCCTTTGACTTATTTCCTAAAGTGACAGGGATTGACCATCATGTAAGTTTCTAAGATGAGGATCGCATTGTCCTTGGACTTATGTCCTAAAGTGATAGGGATTTACCATCCCGTAAGGGGCTCAGATGAGGATTGCATTGTTCTTTGAATTATGTCCTAAAGTGATAGGTATTGACCATCCCATAAGTGGCTCAGATGATGATTGAATCTTCCTTGGAATTATGTCCTAAAGTGATAGGGATTGACCATCGCGTAAGTGGCTTAGATTAGTATTGCATCATCCTTGGAATTATTTCCTAAAGCTATAGGGATTAACCATCCTGTTAGTGGCTCAGATGATGATTGCATCATCCTTAGACCTATGTCCTAAAGTGATAGGGATTGATGATCTCGTAATTGGATCATGTGTGTTGCAGGATATGTTGGTGTTGATGATAATGTTGATTGAGAGATCAAGTTTTGCTACAAAGGATCGAGTGATGGAGTGGTGCAGAAGATGAAGACTTAGTGTTGTATAATATGATGTTCAAGTACTGAAGATGTTCCAGTAACTGTTTCAGTTACTGATGATTGTTGAAAAATTCCAATGATGTATAGATGCATCACCTTGATGTTGCTGAAGATGCTCTCTCTCCTTGCTCCTATAGTTGATGTTCTTGTGAGTAGAATACCATTCTCATTAAGGGGGAGTGTTGAAATATTGTAACTTCGAAGAATATTCTAAATATATTTTATTGTTGTAACCTATCATAGATGTTTTATTCCTCTGTCAGGATGTTACTATTGTATTTGGTCATCATAGAGTCATGAGGTAAAAACTCTGTTGTAAGTCAGGTCAATAGAACCCTCCAAAATATAATATTATATTGTTTTGTGTCTTCATAGGAGAAGTCATCCCAGTAAGTTTGTTGGGGCCAACCTGTTAGGAAAAAAATCAAGTGGAAGAAAGAGTATAAATAGAGGAAGTGTGTTTTTCATTTGACATGCACACACACTTGTGTATAGCGCATAGGAGAGAGAGAGAGAGAGAGATCAAAAAGGAGAAGGAGCACCTATTTGGGGTTTTATCTTTGTACTTTTTATACATCTATATACATGAAGTTTCTTTGGGTTTTCTTCCACTCGAGGGTTTCCCATGATAAATTTGTGTCTATCTAGTGATTGTGTTTCTTTCAGTGATCCTGCATCTGTTACTTTTGTGAAATTGAATTTAATACTAATGATGTCTTGCTAATCATATGGACTCTTAACAATGACATCCTGAAATTTCCTTCCTTTCGGAATTACATGATCAATTCCACTTACTCATATTTTGGATAATCCTTCCTTTTGGAATTACGGGATCAAGTACACTAATAACATTCTGGATGATATTTCCTGTTGGAATTACAGGATGAAGTCCACTACTAACATTTTGGATGATCCTTCCTTTCAGAGCTATGGGATCAAGTCCATTACTAACATTCTGGATGATCCTTCCTTTCAGAATTACGGGATAAAGTCCACTACCAACATTATAGATGATCCTTCCTTTCAGAATTACAGGAACAAGTCCACTACTAACATTTTGGATGATCCTTCCTTTTGGAATTATGGGATCAAGTCCACCACTAACATTCTGGACAATCCTACCTTTCAAAATTACAATATTAACTCTAAATATGGTTAGTGCTTCCACATCAACGTTTAAGATCATCCTTCCTTTCAGAATTATAGGATCAAGTATAAGGATGGTTAGTCCTTATACATCAACGTTTAAGACGATCCTTCCTTACAGAATTACGGGATCAAGTCTAAGGAGGGTTAGTCCTTCCACATCAACGTTTAATACGGTCCTTCTTTTTAGAATTACAGGATCAAGTCTAAGGATGGTTAGTTGCAACATATACATATTGGAAAATCCTTCCTTTCGGAATTACGGGATAAAGTCCAGCAAGATCAAAATTTAAGATGATCATTCCTTTTGAAATGACAAGATCAAGTCTAAGGATGATCCATCCCAACATAAAAATCTTGGACAGTCCTTCCTTTCGGAATTACGGGATCAAGTCCAACAAGATCAAAATTTAAGACGATCCTTCCTTTCAGAATTACGGGATCAAGTATAAGGATGATCAATCTTAACATCAACATCTTGGATGATCCTTCCTTTCAGAATTATGGGATCAAGTCAAACAAGATCAATATTTAAGACGATCTTTCCTTTCAAAATTACATGATCAAGTATAAGGATAATCAATCCCAACATCAACATATTGGATGATCCTTCCTTTCAGAATTACTGGATCAAGTCCAACACGATCAACATTTAAGACGATACTTCATTTCAAAATTATGGGATCAAGTCCAACACGATCAACATTTAAGACGATCCTTCATTTAAAAATTACGGGATCAAGTCTAAGGATGATCAATCCTAACATCAACATTAACATATGGGATGATCCTTAATTTTGGAATTACGGTATCGAGTCTAACAAGATCAACATTTAATACGATCCTTCCTTACTGAATTACAGGATCAAGTCTAAGGATCATCAATCCCAGCTGAGCTACATGATGTGAACATGATTCCATAGTATCAATACTACTCCCGCTTTCGAGGGAAGTCCTTACGGACAACACCAAGCTTGTATCGAAAGTGTTCAAATTTCACATGAGACAGAGGATTAGTCAACACATCTACAACCATGCCATGAATGTAGAAGTAACAGATTTCTATGAGCTTCATCTTATCATGGAACACATGGTTCTTTGTCATCTTCATGCAGCTTTGGTTATCATGTAGAATAATGGTAGCATCCATATCTAAATATATAAATAAAAACATAAATATTAGTAAAGTTAAATTAATATTAATAAAGTAAATTAGAAAATTAATCTAGGTTAAGTTAATTAAACTTGACTGGATAAAATAGGGTGCATGAATTCCATGTGGTACTCATGCATAATTCTCTCTAATCAAATTTAAAACTTTGAATTTTCTGCATAAATGGAGGAAAGTGGAAGATGTTTGGGGTTCATGATGTTGGTTTTAGAGGTTTATGGTCTGAAATGATTTTCCATGTTGTTTATGTGAGTGATTGGGTTTGAGTTGGTGGTCTATTCTATTGCGGTGGTATTGTTGGGGTTGTGTTCCAAAGTTTAGCTGATTTTTGGGAGTTTTTATTGTTAAGTTTTTAATGGTTATACTAGATATTTAAAATTTTAGCATCATAACCATATGCATTAGGATCATTGAAATAAATACAAGTACAACATGAAAAGGTACACACCAATTTATCTTGGGAAAACCCTAAAGGGAAAAACCCAACAAAACTTCCTCAATATAGATTACCAGTATGCAATGACCAAAGAACAAGGTCTCATATGTAGAGTGACCAAACACCAAGAATAAGAGCCAAAACACCAAATATACTTGTCCTCCTCCTTCTATGAACTTCCCTTCTTTCTCTCTCTTGTGCAATACATGAGTGTGAATGTGTGTATAAATGAGTGAGGGTGCCTCCCTATTTATATTAATATTCCAACTAAAATTTTACCTAGCTGGGCCGACCTACCTAGTAAGTCTCACAATATTAATTATATTATTCTTTTCAGGGTGCTATTGACCTGAATTATCATATGGAGGGTTTACATCTTGACTTTTACATGACCTTTTTCATTAGTGACATCTCTTGAAGGAGGAACAATAACAATCTAAAGTACAAGTAGAATATTCTTTGAAGTTACATTATTTCAACACTCCCCCTTAACAAGAAGGGTATTCTAGTAACAAAAAAAACAATCAGTGTGTCTCAACACAACATCATAAGAAGGAGAGAGAGGAGGAATCATCAACATCATGTTTTGGAACATTGTCTGGTACATCTATAAATCATCAATTTTTTTTAACAACATCATCCTCTTCAGCACAGAGCTAGAGTATCAATATATTCAGTACATAGATGAAGGATCATCATCATCAACATCTTCATTACAGAGCTGAAGTATCATCATATACAACATGGAACTAGAACATCATCAACAACATGGAGATCGAGCATCATCATCTGCAGCATGGAGCTGGAACATCATCTACAACATGGAGCTAGAGCATCATCATCATTTGCTGGAACATCATCATATGAAGCATGGAACCAAATCACCATCTATAGAATGGGATTGGGGCATCATCATCATCATAAAAAATAATGCATCACTCACATCGACAACACGAGGTTGGCTCATCAACATAAAGGTGGAATAACAACAACATGTGAAATCATCATCAAAAGCTCAAGGTTGGAGTAACATCATATATGACATATATAACCATACAACCACCATGATCCTTCCTTTTGGAATTACGGGATCATGGACAACACATATGTGGTACTCAGACAATCCTTCTTTACAAGATCAACTCTTTGTGGAGCTATCAATACTAATAGCACATACATTTGTGGTACTCAGACGATCCTTCCTCTTTTGAGATTACAACTAACACATACATACAAAGGATGATCCTTCCTTTCAGAATTACAGGATCAATTCCACCACTAACTGTTGAAATAATGTAACTTAGAAGAATATTCTAAATGTATTTTATTGTTGTATCATATCAGAGATGTTTTATTACTTCGTTAGGATGTTACTATTGTATTTGGTCACCATAGAATCATGAGGTAAAAACTCCGTTGTAAGTTGTGTCAATGGAACCCTCCAAAATATAAGATTATATTGTTTTTTGTCTTCTTAGGAGAAGTCAGTGTAAGTTTGTTGGGATTGACCTGTTACATAAAATGTCAAGTGAAATAAATAATATAAATAGAGGAAGTGTGTTCCTCATTTGACACACATACACTTGTGTATAACACATATGAGAGAGAGAGAGACATATCAACAAGGAGAAGGAGCACCTGTTTGGGGTTTTATCTTTTTACTTTTGATACATCTATATAGAGGAAGTTTTGATGGGTTTTCTTCCCCTTGAGGGTTTGGCAGGATAAATTTGTGTCCAGCTTGTGATTGTGTTTCTTTCAGTGATCCTGCATATGCTATTGTTTTGAAATTGAATTGAATAATAATGATATATAGCTAAGAGTATGGAAAATTAACATGGTATCAAATCTATCCTAAATAAAACAACTTTCACAAGGTGAAACTCTCTCTCCTCTCCCTATGACAAGAAATTAGGGTTTCTGTCAAAATTGGAATTTTGAAGATCTAATTTCATGGAAAGTTCTTCCTTCCTAGAGAACATCTATTAAGCCCTGCATCAAAATTTTTGAGTGGGTAGATCTCTAGGAAATTTAAATCCTATTTTGGTTTTGGACCAGAAAACTGCAAAAAACCAGAAAACCAGAAAGCTACAGAAACTGCAAACCATAATATCACAAGCAAATTTTGAGAGGTGAATATTTGGAATCTCCAGAAACCAAGTGTACCAATCAACTTTCCTTAGTCAAGCACATATTTCGGTAAGGCCAGTTTTTCATTTTGAGAAATTTCATTTTTTAGTGACCTCCTAGATAAGCTAGCCCCAAGTAGTAAGCTTAAGGACAAGCTAGAAGGCATAAAAAATTTATGAGCATGGAAATATAGTATTGGTATAATTCTTAGAGAGAATGATCTTGACAAATAAATCAAAGCATAAGTTGTATAACCTAAAGAGGATGAAGCTAAAGAGAAGCAAAAGAAGGACCTAATTAGGGAAATGAGGATCATTGTTGATTCTACCAAATATCACTTGATTCCTCAAGTGTCATCTAAAGAGTCCCCGAAGGAGATATATGATGCCCTATCCAAAATGTATGAAGGAAGGAACATAAACATAAATATGAATTTGAGATCTCAATTGAAGAGTACCAAGATGAACTAAGGATAATCCATTAAAGACTAATTCACAAGGGTATCCTAGTTTAAGGAGCAACTAGAAGCCATTGGAGACTCCCTTGATGAATATGATCTAGTTATGACTGCTCTCAATGGTATCACTAGACCTTGGGATTCATTCATACAGACTATGTGTGCATGAAAGGAAAGCATGAAGTTTTACATTGTATGGGAAGATTGCATCCAAGAGGAGGCTAGAGTATCCAATAGAGAATATCTACTTAAAGAATATAATCAAGCCCTAGCCACAAGGAGGAATAAGTCAATATAAATTCAAGAAGGAAATCCACAAGGAGTATCAACCTCCCAAGATGTTCCAAAGGAGTAGAGGAAACAATTAGAGGAAAGCTTACTCCCACTTTCAATGTTACAATTGTCACAATATATGACACATTTCCAGAGTGTCCATTGAAGAAAGAATAATATAAGAAGAAGAACAACAAAAGGCATCATGTAGATCTAGGTGAAGATGAAGATGAATAATAAGAAGAAGGACCTTGAAGAAAACAAGCAAAAGAAGAAGATGCAAAAGCATATGTATTATTCTCTACACTTTTCGGGTCTGTGAAACCTGGATAAGGTACATTGTATTAGAATTTGAATGCCATTTAGATATTCAAGTAGATAGTTTGAATAATGTTTGCAGAAAAGAGATGGAGAATGAAGATACAAACTGAAAAAAACAAACCACATAGGAATCAGATAAGTATTGCTCAGGAATTTATAGTATCATTCACAATAATAAAATCTGGTGTTACAATAGTTTACATAGGAAAATAATTCGAGTGCATGACATGAAATTTGAATCTATCCACTGGATCTGACTGTAGCTAACTGACCATCTAACTCATGGTGTCTCAATCAATGTCGGAGTCTAACATATCAACTCCTAGATGTCCAACAACTCAAACAACTAGTGACAGCTAGTTAACTCAGTGCAATTGAGTGTGGTAGGTGGGAAAAGGCACTTACTCCACATGCAGCCATGCATTATCCATGGAAATATTGCACTGGATAACTGATTGTGAACTAAATAAAATTAATTTGGGGCTAACTGAGACTAACTAGTACTAACTCCTACTAACTGTAGTAGGTTGGTGCTGGGACTCCCAATGGCTCCTAAAATGCAGGGATTGGTTTAGGAGGTGCCCAAACTGATGCATGTACATGCAGTAAGTGGAAGTTAACCTATAGCAATGTTCCCCACACTCCAGTGACTAGTACATGTGTCCCCATTAGGCCAAGTGGACCCAATGGTACTAGTGGACCCAATTAATTAATTAAGGTTCCTAAGTTAGTCTAAATAATCTAATAGACAATATGGTCAAGTGAGTATTAATAATCCTAAAACTCCCCCTGAATCCTAAATTTGACAACTATGGGCCCTGGTAACAAGACCATAGGTCACCCAAATACAATATAAAAGACAGAATGCTGATTAATACAACCGAGGAAATAGGGGAAAACCTCATGGGACCCCCCCCCCCCCTCAAAATAAGCAGGAATACAAATTTTGAAAAAACTTGTGAAAATTTTTGCTACTATTTGCAGCACTCTGCAACAACAGTATCTTGGTTCTGTGCAGGTGAACCCATGAATCCAAACAAATTGCTTATGTCTGGAGGAATCTTCCTCTTTGGAAGAAGAACAATGCACTTAACTGAATCAGAAATATAAACAACTGCACGATGAAAATTGGACCCATGTAGAGCAACTGAAATCATCTGAAGAGAGAGCAAAGGTTCTTGGAAATTTGAACCATGTGAGGAACACCCAAGAAAATGATATATTGCAGCCTTGAACAGAAAACCATGAGTGGTAAAATCAACCCTAAGTGTTAGGAAAAAGTGTCCAGGTGAATGCAGAATGTCTTCCTCTTTACTAGTTCTGTGAGGAGATGAGCATGTGACCAAAGGTAGAGAATCCCAGGGACCATGGAGAGTGAATTCTCTAGCTCCATAATCTGATATAGCTTCATAAATATCCAATAATTCACAAAATATAATATCAGCAATCTCATAAGAGAAAACTAACATCGAATCCTCAACAACAAAATTGAACGAGACTTGCGGTGCTTGATTTGTCACACCAAAATTGATGAAACATGTTACAAGCAATACTGTAAGCTCTTGAATCTCAAAACTTGAACCAAATATTATCAGATCAGAAAATAAATCAGACCCAAAAATTTTCATATCAGATCCAAAACTGTGAAGTGAAATCAAATCCCTAGCAACAATTTTGAAGGAGACTTGCGATACTTGATTCGTCACACCAAAATTGATGAAACTAGCTACAAGCAGTACTGAAAGCTCATGAAACTGAAATATTGAACCAAGTAATATCATATCAGATCTAAATAATATCATATCAGACCCAAATAAGTCCATATCAGACCCAAATAAGTCCATATCAGATCCAAAAGTGTTGAATGAAATCAAATCCCCAACAACAATTTTGAAGGAGACTTGCGGTACTTGTTTCTTCGAACCAAAATTGATGAGAACATCTACAAGCAGTACTGAAGGCTCATGAAACTAGAATCTTGAAACAAGTAATATCAGATCATATCCAAATAATATCATATCATATCCAATAAAGTTCATATCAGATCCAATATTTTGCTCCACCGAGATGGTAGATGCACAATTTTCTCCTTCTTCAAAATTTTGAATATCGGTGCATGCAATCATGTAGAAATTTGATGGAAGATCAATATAAATGAGAGTGAATGGATCAATCCTACAACTTTAAATTTTTTCCAAAATATCCAAATATTTACAAAATCTAATATCGGCAAACTCATGAGAGAAAACTAACATCAAATCCCCAGCAGAAATTTTGAAAGAGATTTTTGGTACTTGTTTCTTCACACCAAAATTGATGAGAACAGCTACAAGCAGTACTGAAAGCTCTTGAACCTTAGAACCAAGTAATATTATATCATATCCAAATAATATAATAACATATCCAATGAATTCCATATCAGATCCAACAGTGTGCTCCACCGAGCTGGTAGATGCATAGTTTTCTCCTTCTTCAAAACCTTTGAAATAGATTTTTGGTACTTGTTTCTTCACACCAAGATTGATGCAAACAGCTACAAGTGATACTGAAATATCTTGAACCCTAGAACCAAGTAATATCATATCAGATCCAAATAAGATCATATCATACCCAATAAAGTCCATATCAGATCCAAGAGTGTGCTCCACCGAGATGGTAGATGCACAGTTTTCTCCTTCTTCAAAACCCCAAGTATTGATGCATGCAATCATGTAGCAATTTGTTGTAAGATCTAGATCAATGAAAGTGAATGGATCACTCCTAAAATCTGAAATTATTTCCAAAATATCCAAAGAATTACTTGTTTGCACACCAACAATATCATTAGAGACAAAGAAATCAAATTCCTCTCCCTTTCTTGGAGCAATCACCGGTAAACTATGCAAATAATTTGTAGTAGAAGAATCACTGGAGAATTTTTGCATAGAATGTGTTAGCACTATGTTTGAAGTTTCAAGTTATGGGATTGGAAGGATTCAAAAAGGATCCTGTTCAATGACTAATTATATGATCACCTCTCAGGTTATCAAATCGACAGCTTCCATCAGCTAAGACCGTCAGATGGAGAAGGGATCTCGATCGATGGTGGTAGATACTTCCAAAGGTCAAGACATGCAGCAACGAAAATGAAATAAAGGGGCATAGTGGATCAATGATCCAGAGTCACAATGAAAAATATCAATGATGGAGTGTGATCCCATGGGCCAAATATGCAAGGAAAAATTTAAATTGGGCATTTACGAGGCCTGTTAAAAGGGATAAGTGATGAAAGGCCGAGATCAAGGCAAAGCCCAATCGATGTCCTAAGGCGATTCTACTGGGAAAACGTGCAAAAAAGAAGGAGCTTTTTCAAATCACGAAATAGATTAAAGGACAGAGATATCTGACGGCAGAGATAAGAGTATGAGTAGATCCACAGCCATAGATGATTTCATGGTCCGAATTGGCGCGGATAAAATCACAATTCCAAGTCGCGAAAAGTGGTACTGGCTGCAGAGATAAACGGTCATGAAGAAGGGTCGGGATTGATCAACGGACGTGGAGGATTCCGTAACTTGAAAGTGCTCGATCGATTAGACAAGGGAATATTGGCCAAATGTTAACGTGCACATGACCGGACGGTCTCGATGAAGGCTGATCATGAACCGATGGCTGAAGTTTAAAGAAATGTGGACGGCAGATGTGAAAGGTGCCCAAATCGAAGGGTTGAGAAGGTCTCAAGGTTGTAGGTATCACATCCATGACAGATCTAATAGTAGAGGAGATGTTCCCACACATGATTATCCTCCCAACAGATTGATTGCTTCTCCGAGCTCCATTTGTAGCATACGTACAGGAGAAATCATCCCTGTGGTGGAGCCATATCACCTAAAGATGGGTAGCATCCGTGTGGTTTGGCATGCGGAAGTAAGGAAGTTGCCGGTGAATCTGATCTTCACATGGCGTAAGGCAAGCGCAACAAGGGAGACCATTATGTTTCCTACGTCACAGGCGTGAGGGAGTGTGAGAACATCCACTTCATGTGCTTTACAGCATGGGGTCGATTATACAGGATGACACCCACAAATATTTCCCACAACAAATAGTAAAGTTCCACAGCCGATGAAGTGACGTAACTAGATCTCCAGCAGGTAAAATATCACTCAGATCATGCCCTCACACATGTCAACACCGAGACACTCAATGACAGAATCTGCAGGAATGTTGATCAGTCATTGCAGAGTCTAGTCTCTTAGCCTTATATATATAACACCATATTCCAAATCCTTTGTAATACTGGGAATGACCTAGCATACTTTTAGATCCCGAGGTTTCATTTTTTTGCGAGTCCATAGAAGTTCGAGAAGTTGGAAATGGCAATTTGGTTCAAAAATATTGTCCGTATGTGTGTGTTGATGGTTGGTGAGTCAGTTTCTACACTTACCTGTCGCCTTGGTTTTCAATACCAAGGATGACACCAGCCATCGAGGTGCAGACGTGAATAATTTTGAGAGATATAATTGTCTTCATATGCCCACACCTCCAGTGGTGCATTTCCTGGACACTCATGTCCCGTGGGTGTTTTTCTAGGAGCCCATGATACCATCACTGCCTCCAAAGCCTCCGCACAAGAAGATAGTCCCAGGCTGCGCCCTGTGGGAGCAGTTGTTCGGATGGGAGCATCAGGGTTCCAATGCCTACACATCACTATTTGTGAATTCCACTTGCGAAAGTTGATGGGGCTGGTGGAGGTACACTCCACCGTATTGCCTGTGGGAGAGCCCACCTCACAAAAGGTGAGGAGTACAAGAATGACAAGCCACTACAAAGGATTTCCTTTGTAATGTCCCGGTTTTGACCCCGTCACATTAAATGTACATGATGTATATATTGTAATGATCATGGTGTGGAGCTAAAGGCCAAGGCCCCACCATTGATCGGTTATGCTATGTTTTGGATTTAAAAATTTGTCACCGATTGAATATCGGGGCATGCGGCACATATTATGTTGGCCATTATGTAAATATGCATCATAATTAATTAATGGACACAACCAGCTACGGCCGCGGCAACCAAATCGAATGGGGCATGATTTTCTAAGGATAAGGGGGGTGAAGTATTTAACCTATGGGTCAATGGGGAAAATCCAAATGTCTATGAGAGAACCCATCAAGCTGTCAACTACCTTTCTTGTCTTTTTCCCCAATCATTTAATTCTGCCAGAATGTGGTTGAGTTAGTTATTGCATGGAAGGGGAAGAGTATGGGCAACCAAAATTCGAATTGGGCAGAGACCCATTTTTGAAAATCGTGTTCTGACTTCCTTGGCAAGAAAACTGCCCAAAAAAGTATGCCATTCTGCTGGGCATTCACGTTTTCAGTTTTCCTCACGTTTTGGGGAGCAGCTGGAGTTTCCTGTGTGATTTTCCTTCCACGTTTTTGGCTGTGGCTTCATTTTTCCCATGGATGGGAGGTCGTTTTTGTAATGCCAGGGGCTGGGTTGTCTTCCTCAAGTTTTTGGAGCTGCTGGTGCATTTTCCATTCACGTTTTTTTGTGTTTCCAGGTGTTTTTACCATGGCTGTGAAGAGCCATTCACGTTTTTGGCTGTCTCACTGACTTTTGGGTCTCACGCACTGGCTATTTGGGACGTTTNTTCCCTGCTGTGATTTGGTCTCCCTAATAAGCTTCGGGACTATGTGTTTTCCCCACGTTGTGAGCCGTTTTTTACTGTTTCATTGGGGCTGTGTAATTCGTTTTCCTGTTTAAGCTGTGAGAGCTGAATTAATTGCCGGAGTGCAATTGTTGGTCTTCGGACTGTATTGGGAGCAAGGATTTTGGCTTGGTTGCTTGATAAACCTGGTGCTAGAGACCACACAGACAAAACTAGAGGGCTGGCCTTCTTCTCCATCACCCCTGAATAGCACTGGAAGGGAATGCAGGGCCTGAGGGATTGTGTAGCAGAGAAGGGACTGATTCCTTGTGTTGGGTGTGTTTGGGTGTCTTAGAGGTCAGGCTAGTTTTGGTGTAGGTGTTCTTAGCTCTGTAATGAGCTCACCAGCATAGCAATTAGCCTTCTCCAGCTCCTTAATGGCCTGATAAACCCAACTGAGTTGGCTTGGCTGTGTTTTGGTTACCTTTGGCTATGTGTCAGCCTGCTAGTTCCCTTATTCCTTGGAGAATCATGCCCAGCTCGGGGGTGGCAGCGTTGCTGAGAGATTAAGGAGCACGCTGGCCTATGGTTGGGTGGAACGTTGCAGCGACGTAGCTGGTTGCGGAGCAAGGCGTTCATAAGATAAGTGATCTGTGTATTTTACCTCTGCAACTATATTTCTATTAATTAAAATGAAATGAACATGTTGGATGAATGCATGTATAAATGTTGTTATTTTCCGCTGTGTATGATTAATTAAAATGCCTCTGTGTATAGTAAACATTCCTGTGTGCATGTTTTTTAGTTCAAATTCTCTTTAAGCATTCTGTTCATGAATTTTATTTGAGCCTGTACATGTTCATGGGCGGTTAGCCGGTCTGTAATAGCCATTAGATCGCGTCCTCTTTGCCGGTCGGAGGCATGGGGACGTGACATCCTTGGATAGAAGCAATATGCCCTTTCTTTCAGACCCCATGTCTAACAGTATTACCCAGAGAGGGAGGGGCTGCAAAGAAGGTTGAGAAAGTAGGGGGCACAAAATTCCCTGCCAGTTTGCGTCCATGCAGAAAGGTGACTTTGAACACAGAGGAGACATAAAGAAAGGGGCAGAAAGGGCACTATGCTGACTCAACAAACTGGCTAGAGAGTCCAAAACCCAGTCAATGGTGACTCACCTGAAAGCGACCGGAAGGCATCGTCCTTGAGGTCTGCAAACGCAGCAACAGAAACGTCGAGATGCCATCCAGGATGAGCACACCCACTTATTCCATAATGTCTGTTAATATTTGTAAATCAAGGAAATAGTACCACACTCTAAACTCTTAGTGTCTGCTTGTGACTAAAAATAGTTTCCAGGTTTTGTTTCGGGGATTAGTCTCACGTCTAAGATAGTATAAATATACTCCTGGTAGAGGGAGATAGGGGTTTTTTTGGTTGGGAAACTTTCAACGGCCGAGGCTCTCCATTGTGATTTGTTTCTGGATTTCTGTGATGTGAATAAAATTGCAGAGGAATGATAATTCTTCATGGTAGAGATTCCTGCGTCATCTTTTCTTTCAATATGTAATTTCCTTACGTGAATGTTTATCCTGTTTTTCATTCCAGTTTGTTATTTGATTTCATGTTTGGACAGTACTGTATAAGGTCCAGAATTCATCCTGTATGCTCTTGGCCCTTTGTTTCAAAATTTTTTAAACAATTTATTCTAAAGTCACACAAAATTCATCATGTAAATTCTCTGCGTGATGGAGTGTTTCCTCTCATCTACTAGTCACCTGCTAAATATCTCCTGATTGAAAGATGGGAGGCTACCTTGCCTCTGTCTATAAATTTCCACAATTCTTTACCTCTTGCAACTTGTTCCATACCAGGACTATCGACTCCACTACCCAATGGTCTCCCTCTCTGATCATCCAACCTACACCTTATAACAACATATCTGCCCCATTTAGAAATCTGACCTCCTGACTGTTCTTAATTGAATATCTTGCGTGAGGAAATTTGGTAAGTAAATGAGAGATTCCTCTCTGACTGTGCTGGGCAAGAAGAACAGTCTAAAGTGATTCTGCTGTTACTTGGGAATGAGCCTTCTGCAACCTTTGGTTCAATTCCAGTGCTAACAAACTGGTGCCATTGCTGGGGACGAGATTGAAGATCATCCCTGGGTATGAACGACATAATTTCATATTTGGTTGTTGATGGTGAACAACAATCAGACATCAAGAAGGTTGTGCACTTTTCACTTGGTGACTCCACTCTTAAAGGAGTTAGACTTCAGTGACTCCGCTGGTGGTATGATCCAGAAATCAAATTTTCAGAAAGAATTGGCAGACTCTGCTGGGAAAATGAGCTCATTGTGAAACAGAAAGGTAAGATAAGGTAAGGTAAGATAAGATAGCCTAAAAATGCATGGTGAAAGGATAAGATAATCGAGTTTCTGTTTCTTCCAAGATTCCTTATCTTGCCTTGTAAGTTTTTTCTTATCTTTTCCTAAATTTATCAAAACAGCCTTCCATGGTTCATTTCGCTCGGAATAGGGATATGAATGTATTCCTGTATATCCTTCTTTATGAACTGAAAGCATTGCGTTGTCTTTTACATTTTATTTTGACCAAGATATTTCACCTGAAACTCACAACATTAAAGGTCACCCCTGTGAACCTCATGAAACCACGGTTGGTAACATATCTATTTCACCTAACCTAGTATCTCCCAGTATTCCAAGCCGATACAAGCCACTACACTTGCCTCCTATCCTCCATGATTTTCCTGTGAAGCATTACAAGTACCTCCCCAAATTTGATGGAGAATCCAAAGAACTCACTGCTGAGAAACATTTACAAGCTTTTGAACATTTCTTTGACCTTTTTGAAATAGAACATGATGATGTTTTCATGAGGGATTTTGACCAGACCTTGCAAGGAGATGCTAAATAATGGTTCAAACACTTGCAGCCTAAGTCCATCAGTACCTAGGAATATTTTTCTTACACCTTTTTGAAATTTTGGGGTAGGAGAAGGCCACTAGACCAAATACTTTCAGAATTTTATTCTTTAAAGAGGCAGGAGGGTAAAGCCATGTCTAGTTTTAACAGAATATTTGCAAGCTTTTATTATAAAATGCCAAAGGAAGTCCAACCTCTTGAAAACGCTGCAAAAATATATTATGCAACTACCTTTCCTCTTGAACTATCATTACTTCTTTTTGAAAGAAAAACAACCACTCTGCAGCATATGTTTACTGATTGTTAGGAAGTTGAAGAAAACCTTAAAATGTCCCAAAAATTGTCAGGTCAAGATAGTGGTGGTGAAATAAAAGATACATTAAAATTGGTTGGGCCACATAAATGAAAGGGGATAGTCCCTATTCGGCTAAAGCTTTCCCTTACTAGACAGGAAAACGATCAGCCTGATATAGAAGTAGATGGTTCTACCATTTTGTTTTCTGATGGTTGCAATCTTCTTAGCACCGAATCCGTTAATGATGATTTTAAAAGGGATTTCGGTATACCCAGGTACGATGAGTATGAGGAGGAATACCTGGAGGTTAGACCTAAAGAGCCAGCTATAGAACCAAGGTCTGCTAATGGATAAAATCAAGCTGCAATCCAAAGTCAGAGGGCTGAGATAGGAAAGGATAATAAGTGTGCTGAAGGTGACAGTCTACCCTTGTGTTATTCCTCATTTGAATTAATAAGGTACAGACTTAAAGCCTCTAAGCGGAAACAAAAGTTAGAGGATATGGTGCATTCCATAGACTTGTTTGGAACAGACGATGATAAAGAGGAATAGTCATGCTGTCCCTCTCAGCTTATAGATACATCAGGAGTTTGTGATGAGGCATTGGGTCACAAAGAAGGAGGTAATGGTTCTCAAATAAATTCCTTTTTAAACTTTTCACCTTCAGGAATATCATCCCATAAAGAAGGATTTTGCTTGCTCGATTCTGTTGAAGAAAAAGATGATCTCCATGCTGAGGCATATAAGGAAGGTGAGTTCTAGCTTCAGAAGTTTTGAACGAAAGGGTGGAAATTTAATTTGAAAACAGTCCTGGGAATCCCTTTCAAATATCTTTCAAATATTAGCCTGATAGCTCACCAGAAGAAGGGTGTTTTGGACAGCTTTCCCATGATAAATAGAGGACATAATATGTTGGAGGTTGCCGTGCTTTCTATGACCCCATAGTAGTGTACATGGAGAGGCTGGGTAATGGTAATGACTGGTTATATATCAGTTGTAAAGATCAGTTTATTTGTTATAGCCTTCTTCCATTATTCATTTCATCTCTATTCTTAATCAAACATGAAAAGAAAACAAAATTATTGGATAATTTGCTTGATTGGATTCATTGGAAGTCAGAATTCACTTGATTAGGCATGCATGCTCAATTAGGTAGAGTAGGTAGGTACAAATAAGCTTGAGGTCTATCAATCATTTCCTTCAGTGCTGTTTAGTTTATTTTAATTTTTAGTTGTAAGTACAGGTTTGCAGTCACAACTATTCTCAGTTTCAGAGTATGGTTAAGAGCATAGTTTGCAAATTGACATAAATTTGTTACAGAAATATCTCAGAGCATGTTGAAGATTTCAAAGAAGGACTAGGGGCATCCCAATGGATCTGGCACTTGGTTGATGGGGTTCTTTGCTACCTCACTGGGAGGATAACATCCCTCGTGGAGCCAACTGTTAGCACTATGTTTGAAGTTTTGAGTTATGGGTTTGGAATGATTTGAAAAGGATCCTGTTCAATGAAGAATTATATGAGCACCTCTCAGGTTATCAAATTGACAGCTTCCATCAGCTAATACTGTCAGATGGAGAAGGGATATCGATCTACGGCGGTAGATCCTTCCAAATGTCAAGACATGTAGCAACGAAAATGAAATAAAGGGGCATAGTGGATCAACACTCCAGAGTCACAACGGAAAAGATCAAGAATGGAGCATGATCCCACGGGCCAGAGATGTGAGGAAATATTTAAATTGGGCATTTGCAAGGCGTGTTAAAAGGGATAAGTGATGAAAGGCCGAGATCAAGCTAAATCCCGATTGACGACATGAGGCAATTGTGCTGGGCAAAGGTGTGAAGAAGAAGGAGATTTTCTAAATCATGAAATGGATTAAAGGACACAGATATCTGACAGTGGAGATAAGAGTATGAGCAGATCCATGACCATAGATGATTTCACGGTCCGAACTGGCGTGGATAAAATTGCAATTCCAAGTCGCGAAATGTGGTACTGGCTGCAGAGATCAATGATCATGACGAAGGGTCGGGATTGATCAACGGACGTGGAGGGTTCCACAACTTGAAAGTGATTGCTCGATTAGACAAGGGAAGATTAGCCAAATGTTAACGTGCACACGATTGGATGGTCCCGATGAAGGTTGATCATGAGTCGACGACTGAAGTTTAAAGAAACATAGACGATGGATGTGAAAGGCACCCAAATCGAAGGGTTGAGAAGGTCTCAAGGCCATAGGGATCACATCCATGACAGATATAATAGTATAGGAGACGTTCACATGCATGATTTGCCTCCTGGAAGATTGATTGATTCCCCGTGCTCCATTTGTAGCATACGTACAGGAGAAATCATCCCTGTGGTGGAGCCATATCACCTAAAGATGGGTAGCCTCCATGTGGTTTGGCATGCGGAAGTTAGGAAGTTGTTGACGAATCCGCTCTTCACATGGGGCAAGGCAAGCGAAATGAGGGAAACCATTCTGTTTCCTACGTCACAGGAGCAAGGGAGTGTGAGAATTTCCACTCCATGTGCTTTGCATCATGGGGTTGACTATACAGGGTGACACCCAAAAATATTTCCTGCAGAAAATAGTAAAGTGCCGCAACCAATGAAGTGACGTGACTAGATCTCTAGCAGGTGAAATATCACTCGGCTCATGCCCTCACACATGTCAGCACCGAGACACTCGATGATGGAATGTGCAGGAATGTTGACCGGTCATTGCAGAGTCCAGTCTCTCAACCTTATATATATAACACCATCTTCCAAAGCCTTTGTAATACCGAGAATGAGTTAGCATACTTTTAGAGCCTGAGGTTTCGTTTTGTTATGATTCCATAGAAGTTTGAGAAGTTGGAAATGGAAATTTGATTATAACAACTAGTCCATATGGGCATGTTGATGGTTGGTGAGTCAGTTTCTACACTTAACCGTCGCCTTGGTTTTCCATACCAAGGATGACACCAGCCATCAAGGCACAGACGTGAAGAATTTTGAGAGATATACCCATCTTCAGATGCCCACACCTCAAGTGGTGCATTTCCTAGACACTCATGTCCCATGGGTGTTTTTCCAGGAGCCCCTGATACCATCGCTTCCTACAAATCCTCTACACAAGAAGACAGTCCCAGGCTATGCTCTATGGGAGCAGTTGTTTGGATGGGAACATCAGGGGTCCAATTCTTGCACAACCCTATTTGTGAATTCCACTTGCCAAAGGTGATGGGGCTGGTGGGCGTACACTCCACCGTATTACCTATGGGAGATCTCACCTCATAGAAGGTGAGGATTACAAGAATCAAAAGCCACTACAAAGGCTTTCCTTGGCCATAAGCAATACGACCCTTCTTCTAGACCCCACATCTAACAGTATTACCCGGAGAGGAAGGGGTTTCAGAGAAGGTTGAGCAAGTAGGGGGCACAAACTACCCTGCCAGTTTGCGTCCATGCAGAAAGGTGACTTTGAACACGAAGGAGAAAAAAAGTAAGGGGCAAAAAGGGCACTATGCTAACTCGACAAACCAACTAGAGAGTCCAAAACCTAGTCAATGGTGACTCGCCTGAAAGTGACCAGAAGACGTCATCCTTGAGGTCTGCAGAAGCAGCAACAGAAACGTCGGGCTATCATCCAGGCCAAGCACACCCACTTATTCCATAATGTTTGTTAATATTTATAAATCATGGCAATAGTACCACACTCTAAACTTTTAGTGTCTGATTGTGATTGAAAACAGTTTTCAGGTTTTGTTTCAGGGATTAGTCTCAGGTCTAAGATAGTATAAATATACTCCTAGTAGAGGGAGATAGGGGTTTTTTTGGTTGGGAAACTTTCAAAGGCCGATGCTCTCCATTGTAATTTATTTCTGTATTTCCATGATGTGAATAAAATTGCATAGGAAAGATAATTCTTCATGGCAAAGATTCCTGCGTCGTCTTTTCTTTCAATATGTAACTTCCTTACGTGAATGTTTATCCTGTTTTTCATTCCAGTTTGATATTTTCTTTCATGTTTGGACAGTAGTGTATAAGGGCCAGAATTCATCCTGTATGCTCTCGGCCCCTTTTTTCAAACATTTTTAAACAATTTCTTCTAAATTCACGCAGAATTCATCCTGTAAATGCTTTGCGTGATGGACTATTTCCTCTCATCCACTGGTCACCTACTAAATATCTCCTGATTGAAAGATGGGTGGCTACCTTGCCTCTATCTATAAATTTCCACAATTCTTTACCTCCTGCAACATGTTCCATACCAGCTTTGTCGACTCCATTGCCCAATGGTACCCCTCTCTGATCATCCCACCTACACCTTATAACAACATACCTGCCCCATTCAGGAATTTGACCTCCTAACCATTCTCGATTGAATATCTTGCATGAGAAAATTTGGTAACTAAACGAGAGATCCCTCTATGACTGTGCTGGGCCAGAAGCATAGTCTAAAGAGGTTCTACTGTTACCTGGGAACGAGCCTTCCACAACCTTTGGTTCAATTCCAGTGCTAAAATAATGGAAGGAGATATTTTCTTCAACAACAGAGATTCAAATGTCTTCTTCTTGATCAATCATATGAGGAGATGAGATATCATAGATCTCATACACTTCTGGAGCAATAGGAGAAGGAGTCACTCCAAGGAGACTTTCTTCAATTTGAATTGATTGCGAGGAAGATTCTGCTTCTTCTTCATCTTGAACAACTTCATCAGAGAGAGTAGAGGCCGGGACTTTTGAGTAAATAACTCTTGTAGTTCTGAATGTGCTCCCCATATTTCTATAACAATCCTCATTGTGCTTCCCAAAGATTCTATCCAGTTCTATCCAGAGATCCTTTGGGTATTATGCAAACTCAATAAGGTCTATAAGCAAGCTTCGAGAAAAAGTCCCACATATTGCTCCATAAGCTATATCACCGTCATTTATCCAGTCTTTCTCATATTCATAAGACTCTTTACCAAGTCCCATAGATACCTCATAGAGACCTTGTCTCTTCACAGATGCAATCATCTTCGACTTCCATTCTGAATATATTGTGGATGGAGTAAGAATAGGAATTGATAATATCAAATCCATATGAAGTTGAACTTGCAAAATATCACTGCAAAATTGAAAATATATGAACTGTTAGAATCATGATTTTCCTCTCGGCATGAACATATTTTTAGGGTCCGTCACGCCCTATTTGTTGCTCTAAATAAATTCATAGCTAGCAAATTTTCATAGGGGACTTATGTGGAAACCCAGCTGCTTTTGATGTTCAATGGAGAGAAACAAACATGAAACCTTCTTGAGAAGGCTCTGATACCATATTAGAATTTGAATGCCATTTAGATATTCAAGCAGATAGTTCTAATAATGTTTGCAACAAATAAATGGAGAATGAAGATACAAACTGAACAAAACAAACCACACAGGAACCAGACAAGTATTTCTCAGGAATTTAAGTATCATTCACAATAATAAAATTCAGTGTTACAATAGTTTACATAGGAAAATAATTCAAATGCATGACATGAAATTCGAATCTATCCAATGGATCTGACTGTAGCTAACTGACCATCTAACTCATGGTGTCTCAATCAATGATGGAGTCCAACATATCAACTCCCAGATGTCCAACAACTCAAACAATTAGTGACATCTAGTTAACTTAGTGCAACTAAGCGTGGTAGGTGGGAAAAGGAGCATACTCCACATGCAACCATGCATTATCCATGCAAATATTGCGCTAGATAACTGATTGTGAACTAACTGAAAGTAACTGGGGGCTAATTGAGACTAACTAGTACTAACTCCAACTAACTGAAGTAGGTTGGTGTCGGGACTCCCCATGACTCCTAAAATGCAAGGATTGGTCTAGGAGGTGCCCAAACTGATGCATGCACATGCAGTAAGTGGCAATTAACCTCTAGTAGTGTTTCCCACACTTGAGTGACTGGTACATGTGGCCCCATTAGGCCAAGTGGACCCGATTAATTAATTAAGGTTCCTAAGTTAGGAAAAATAATCTAATAGAAAATATGGTCGAGGGAGGATTAATAATCCTAACACATGGATTATTCATAGTGGTGCCTCAAAGAACATGATAGGACAAAAGAAAACTCTGTTGAAACTTGAAGAGAAGAAATCTCCGTAGAAAGTATCATTAGGAGATGACTATCAATATCCTATCAAAGGTATTGGTGAGGCAAGCTATAAGCTTGATTCTGGAACTCACATGAAGATGACAGAAGTCTTATATGTACCAAGTTTGAAGAAGAACTTACTTTCTATCTCAAAATTAGATAAGAAATAATATATAGTTTCATTTATAGATGGATAAGTACTTATGTGGCCCTAAGGAAAATCAATTGAATATGAAATTGTCAACGGTAAAGAAAAACGAGGATTATATAAACTCAAGGGACATTTGAAAACAACCCTTGTTCATGAGACCACTAGCCCAAGTGAAATATGGCATAGGAGGATTTCTACATCAACTACAAGGAACTACCCTATCTGAGAAAAGTAGTAACACGTTTACTAGATTTGAATATCGATCATGAAGGCACTTGTAAAGTATGTGCAAGAGTAAATACTATCAATAATCCATTTCTGAAGAGTGAAACAAAGACTAAAGGTACGTTGGAATTAATTCCTTCAGATGTATGTGGTCCAATTCCCTCCACATATTTGAGTGGTTATGAATATTATGTTACATTTATTGATGACTATTCAAGAAAGACATGGATATATTTCTTGNAAAAATTCAAGGAATTCAAATCCTTGATAGAGAATCATTCAGAAAAAAAGAATCAAGACAATCAGAACATGAAATGGTGGAGAATATACTTCAAAAGAGTTTGAATCCTTTTGTAAAGAAGATGGAATAAAGAGGGAACCTACCACTCCCTACAATCCTCTATAGAATGGTGTTGCGGAAATAAAGAATAGGACTGTTATGGAAGCAGTGAAGACAATGATACATGATCAAGATCTTCCTTTGCATCTATGGGTTGAATCAACAAGAACATCGGTTTATGTACACAATAGATTATCCCATAGCTCCCTTGGATTCAAGACTCCTGAAGAAATGTTCACAGGAAAGAAGCATGAAGCAAGCCATCTCAAAATATTTGGTTGTCCAGTATATGTTCACATTCCAAAAGAAAAGAGAACCAAGTTGGACCCTTCTAGAAAGAAGGGAATTTTGTCGGATACTTTGAAGTCTCCAAAACCTTTAGAATATATATTCCAGGATTCCATCACATGGATATTAGTAGGGATGTAACATTTGATGAAGAAGCAGCTCTCAAGAGATCCAAAAAGTGCATACATGAAGAAGTATATGAAGAATATGTACCTCCCATAAATGTAGAAGTTGCACCCTCCCCTAAAAATGAAACATCAGAGGACCATGATATGCTAGAACTGTTAAAGTATTGTAACTTCAGAAGATATTCCAAGATGTATTGAACATGTTCCTCCTTCAAGAGATGAGTTTGGTCTTGTAAGAGTCATTGAAAGAGTCAATGTAAATCTATGAATGTAAGTCGAGTAAATAGTACCCAAGTGTCCATATAATAAATATTATTTTTGGTATCTTGCTAGACTAGTTGGCCTAGTCAATTACACAAGTTGTACCTGTTAGGTTAGAGGTAAATTCAACTAAAGAATATAAATAGGGAGGGGATCCACTTCATTTGTACTCACTCACTCAAGTTGTTTTTTAAGAGAGAGAAATATTAGTGCACCATAAAGAAGAGAGAATCAGTTGTCTGGGTTTTACTCTGCTATGGTTGAGTTCTATATTGAGGAAGTTTTGCGTGGTTTTCTCCCTCATGGTTTGTACAAGGAAAATATTTGTGTTCATGTGTTTTTATGTTTATGTGCTTTTTGTTCTTTCAGTGATATTCTAGTAACAATTTGTTTTAAGATATCATCTAAGAAAAATAAGAAAATTTAACCTGGTATCAGAGCCACCCTGAAAGGAAGAAATACATAGTTAGGGTTTTTCACTATGAACAAATCACTCGATAGATCAACCAGAAAAAATGGTTCTCTCAAATCACCCCTGAAGAGCGCATATTTTGGTGAAGACAGAACTGAATTTCAAGAAGTATCAATTTTGGACCAGTTACTGCTGCCGAGACAAACTAGGGCTTCAGTTTTCCTGAGACTCCATCATCAATATCAGAAAAATCAAGATACAATATACCTCTCCCTAGGGAGGCACATCTTATCCATCACTCAGCTTTATCAGTGATCCCAACTAAAAAATTAGGGTTTCTACATCAAACCCTAGGTCATCCAGAAAGAGGTCAGTCAGAAGTTGTTTTCTTCAAGTAAGTTGCATTCATCCTTATTCCATTTGAAGTTATCGGTATATTAAAGATGACAAATAATACCTAGCTAGATGAAAAGCTTGAAGGTGCTGAAAAATTCAGAGCATGGATTTCCCATCCTACAAGAGAATGATCTAGATAGATTTGTAAAGGAGCAAGTGAAAGAACTAGAAGAAGCTGAAGCCAAGTCCAAGTATAAGAAGGATATGTTGATAGATAAAAGGATCATATTTGGATCCTTCAAAGATAACTTGATTCCTCAAGTATCCTCAAGGGAGACTCCAAAAGAAATGTTTGATGCTCTATTTGGATTTTTTGAAGGAAGAAACATTAATAGGAAGATGACCCCGAGGAATCAACTCAAAAGTTTAAGAGCTAAAAGGTCAGAGACCATGCAGTATTACCTTACAAGAGTAGCTCAAATCAAGGATCAGTTAGAATCCATTGATGATATGGTTGAAGAAGCAGAATTTGAGATGAAAACCTTAAATGGTCTTCCAAGAGATTGGGAATCCTTTATCTGAGGAATTTGTTCAAGAAGGAAACTAACCAAATTCTAAAATTTATGAGAAGAAAGTGTTCAAGA
This sequence comes from Pseudotsuga menziesii, assembly GCA_001517045.1. Taxonomy (NCBI): domain Eukaryota; kingdom Viridiplantae; phylum Streptophyta; class Pinopsida; order Pinales; family Pinaceae; genus Pseudotsuga; species Pseudotsuga menziesii. The sequence continues at coordinate 1,191,803 of LPNX010826343.1, forward strand.
AGAAGAAAGGATAGAAGCTAGAAAATAAAAGATAAATGAAAATGAGGATCAATCTTTGACAACTCATACCAAAGGAAAAAGGAAGAGCCATGACCATCCACAAAAGACTCAAGGGTGTAAGAGGCCCAAGAGAGACTTATCAAAATTTGAATGCTTCACTTTCCACAAATTGGGACACATTTCCATCAACTGTCCCATGAAAGCAGAAAGAGTAAAAAATATGAGAATATTTTAGGCCCATGCTACTGAAGATAGTGATCAAGAAGTTGAAGAATAAGAAAAGAAGGATGAATACTCCAGTGAAGAATATGTACTAATCTATGCTCTAACATGATCAGTCTCACCAGGAAATGACACTTGGCTAGTAGATAGTGGTTCCTCCAAGCACATGAAAGGTTACAAGGACTCACTCTCATTCCTTGTACAAAAGGAATCTCCACACAAAGTAATGCTTGGAGATGATTCCTAATACCCTATCAAAGGAATAGGAGAAGTATCCTATAAAATGGACTATGGAAAGCCTATGAAGATGAAATATGTCCTGTATGTCCCAGGACTAAAGAAGAATATTCTTTCTATTTCATCCTTGGACAAGAAAGGCTTCAGATTTTCTTTTGTAGATGGAAAAGTTCTCATGTGGACAAAAGGTAAAACCATAGATGATTTAGTAGAAATTGGAGTTGAAGAAGGAGGACTCTACAATTTGAAGGGACATGCATATTCAACATTAGAAACTAGTACCATAAACCCATGTGAGATATGGCACATAAGGATTTCTCATATTCACTACAAAGATCTACCAATTGTAAGCAAGGTTGTGACTGGTCTACCAGAAATTCAGATAGAACATGAAGGAGTGTGAAAAGGATGTGCACAAGGAAAGAATACTAAGAATCCTTATCTAAATAGTGACAGTAAAGAAAAAGGGATCTTAGATATTACCCACTCAAACATATGTGGGCCAATGAAAACCATTTCATTAAGCAGGTATGTTTTGTATGCTTATTTTATTGATGACTACTCCCGCAAGACTTGGATATACTTCTTAAAAAATAAGGATGAAGTGTTTGAAAGGTTTAAGGAATTTAAGGACCTAGTAGAAAACCTCTCTGAAAATAAAATAAAGATATTGAGGTCAGATAATGGTGGAGAGTTCACATCAAATGAATTCAATTAATACTGCAAGGAAGCTGGGATTAAGAGGGAGCTCACCATTCCCTATAATCCACACCAAAATGGTGTGCAAAAAATAAAGAATAGATCTATCATGGAATATGCAATATCTACTGATGTACCTGTGGGACAAAGCATCCAGAATAACAATATATGTACATAATTGAATCTCCCACAATTCCCTTGGTAACAAAACTCCAGAAGAAATGTTTTCCGAAGAAAATTCTGAAGTAAGTCACCTAAAGATATTTGGTTGTCATGTACACATACACATTCCCAAGGAGAAAAGAACAAAGTTAAATCCTTCAGGAAAGAAGGGATTGTCCATAGGATATAATGAGCAATCAAAATATTATCGAATCTATATCCCAGGATACCGTCAAATTGAACTTAGCATAGATGTCACATTTGATGAAGATACAACCTTTAGGAAGTCAAAGAAATATAAGGAAGATGAAGAGGAGCAAAAAACTCTCAAATATGCTGAAAGTCCTAAACTAGTTAGGAATGAAGAAGAAGTTTAGAGTCCTGAGGATCATCATATGAAAGAACCTCATTTACCTGAAGAATTACCCAGTGAAATTATTTCTCTAAATAGAAAACATTCCTGGGCTTGTGTAGTAATCGATGCAACAAAAAGACATGGTTCCCCTGAAGGAACCATCCAAGAAAGAAAGAAGCTAAAGTCATACCCAAGTTATATGGCTTTGATGTGTGATCTAGTTGATAAATAACTGATAGGATTTGAAGAAGCAATAAAACAAAAGGAGTGGGCTGATGCAATGGTCGAGGAATACCAATCCATTATAAATAATGATGTATGGGAAGTAGCACCAATACTGAAAGACAAATAAGTGGTATCCTCTAAATGGATCTTCAAAACTAAACAATCAGCATATGGTAGTATATAAAAGTATAATGAAATATTTGTATCTCAAGGATTCTCTCAGAAAGAGGGAATCAATTATGAGGAGACCTTTGCACAAGTAGCTAGGTACAACTCAATCAAAACCATCCTTGCCTTGGCATCCAATATGAAGTGGAAGCTGCATCAAATGGATGTGCAAAAAACCTTTCTAAATGGATTGATTGAAGAAGAGGTATATATCGAATTAATGCAAGGGTTAGAGAATAATGATAAAAAAACTCATGTATGTAGAGTAAATAAGGAATTGTATGGGTTAAACAAAGCACCTAGAGCATGGTATGGAAGGATCGATGGATTTCTAATGAGGTTAGGATTTACCAAAAGTAAAGCAGACTCCAACCTATACTATAAGATTGAGAATGATGGGATTATAATATTATTATTATATGTATATTATTTGTTCGTGACAGGAGAATATAATCCCATCATCGAATGTAAGAAGAAGATTGCTACAAAGTTCGAGATGAAAGACCTTGGAATGATGCATTACTTTCTAGGTATTGAAGTATGGCAATATTCAGACGATATTTTCCTAAACCAAGGAAAATATGCAGTAGAAATCCTAAAAAAGATTGGAATGATAGATTGCAAGGCTATGACTATTCCGATGACAACAAGTTTGAAGTTATTAATTGATGATTCTTTGAAAGCAGTTGATGTTACCTTATACAGATAGATTATTGGTTCTATGATGTACTTAACCATTATAAGACCAAATATATGCTTTTCTGTAAACACTCTAAGTCATTATATGGTGAATCCTAAACACATTCACTTGATTGGAGAAAAACATGTAATGAGGTATCTAAAGGGAACTTTAGATTGTGGGCTTGGATATGCATCTAGTGGCGAGATCAAATTACATGGATATACATATTCAGATTGGGGAGGAAGTGCTAAACATAGAAAAAGCACCTTAGGATGTTGCTTTAGTCTGGGATCAGGAATGATATCTTGGTTCAATAGAAAGTAGACTAGTATTGCACTTAGCACGATAGAGGCTGAATACATTGCAACATGTTCAGCATGTAGCAAATAGTATGGATTCAAAAGATGTTAGCAAGACTATTTGATGTAGAGATAGATGCTACTGATATCCTTTGTGATAATAATAATTGTATTAAGATGAGTGAAAATACTGTGTTTCATGATAGGACAAATAACATTGAAATCATATATGATTTCATCCAGGATATGGTTCAGAAAGGAGTTGTAAAGCTCAAGTATGTTCCTAGAGAGGAAAAAGTGGTAGATGTGTTAACTAAGCCTTCGACTCATGTAAAGTTTTAATAATTTTGAGACAAGCTTGGTGTAGTCCGAAAGGACCTCTCTTGAAAGAGGGAGTGACAGTAGATGGATGGTGGATGCAGTTGTCAGTAGCGCAGTCTAGAGGAGGGTAAGTATGGCTAGGATTGTTTGTCCTGAAAGGGTTAGTAAGTCAGATGAGGCCAGTTGATCCTAGGGGTATTAGTATGTCTGGATAGGATTGGTTGGACCAAAAGAGTTAGTAATCTAGACAAGGATTGTTTGGTCCCTAGGGAGATCCATCTGTCTAACTAGGATTGTTGGCGAAAGGGTTAGTAAGCTAGACAAAATGACCGAATGGATCTACAAGAGAACTCACCATGATGCTACTTCAAGATGTTTAAAGGGAAAGATGTATCTTCAGTATTACTATACTGTTGATTGTTGAGATGATTGCTTCAGTATTTTTGTACTGATGACTGCTGAGATGTTTGCTTTAGTATTGTTATACTGATGATTTTTGAGATGATAGTTTCAGTATTGTTATACTGATGATTGTTGAGTGGATTATTGAGATAGTTTCTGTATTGTTATACTGGTTATTGTTGAGATGAGAGTATTGTTATACTGATGATTGTTGAATTGATTGTTGAGATATTTCCAGTGTTGTTACATTGATGATTGTTGATGAGCTTGCCTCAATATTTATATAATGATGGTGAGGTTTATTTTCCAACATCTCTATGCTGGTAATGCAGATGACGATCTAGAATTATAGATGATTTTGATTTTAGCACTAACATGCTAATGATATTGGTGTTGATATTTCAGTATCCATATACTAATGTTGTAGATTATGAGGTTGTAGATGATGTCTCAGTATTCACATACTGATGTTGGAAAAAGATGATTTAGCATCCACATGCTAGTATGACATAAGATGATTCAGTATCCATATATGCTGTAGATGTTATATTTTTAACATTAAGCTAGCATTATATTAGGATCTTTAAGTGAGAATATAACAAGCACAACAATAAAACACAATAGACAATGAACACAGTGTTTTTCCTCGAGGAAACCATAAATGGAGAAAACCCCGCAACTTCCTGAGAGATAGAATCAGCACCAAAAGTAAAACCCAAAATAGTAAGATGATCTCTCGACAGCAGTAGCCTCTTTCTTTCTATCCCCAACAACTTCTTCTCCCTCAGCTATGCGCTACAACTGAGTGTGAGTGAGTGTGTGATAAATATAGAGACTCTCTCTCTATTTATACTAATTCATGGATTGAAAATGACTCACTAGGGCCGACTTCACTAGGTGAGTCTAACAACCCTAGGGCCCCAGAACTGTGGGGAGTTTAACCCTTGGACAATAGGAGGGTTACCCACATTGACTTGACATGACTTGTTTCTATTATAGAAACTCCAGATCGAAACATTAGGGCATGACATGACTCAATTACATTACAAGCACTTCTCGGAATAACATCGGGGTACAATACATAAGAAATACAAGTGAATACATTTCGAAGTTACAATTACATCAACACTCCCTCTTAACTAGGAAGGTATTCTCTCAACACAATTTATCTGCATAAGTATTCTTCTCTGTATCATCTGGATCATCATCGAGTCCTCATCATCTTAAAGTCATCCTCATCTTCAAGTCATCTTCATCTGGATCTGGATCATCACTTGATTTGGATCATCATCACTGGATATGGATCATCACTGGGTCTGGATCATCTTTGGTTTTGGAACATCTCTGCTGGATCATCATCAAAGGTGCTATCTCTTGATTCTTCTCATCACACAAATTTCTACATAGCCAGCACTTTTTCATGCTGGTTGTAGGCCTAGCCTCCATGTAGGTCTTTTTCAGCACTTATATCTGACCCTAACTCAGAATGGCCTGCCGAGAACTTATATCTGATCATGTAGGAACCAATCCTATAATCATATCAGAAAGGCATGCCCAACACTCACATATGACCATGTGGGAACACATCCCACAACCCTGTCAGAAAGGCCTAGCACTCACATTTGACAACCAATGTCAGAAAGGCTCAGCACTTACATTTGACCATGCGAGGAACCAATCCTCCATGCCGAAAGAGCTCTGTACTTACATCTGATCATTGTAGGAACCGATCCTACAATTGTCTCATAATGGCTCTGCACTTACATCTAATCACTGTAGGAATCAATCCTACAATCACCTCAGAATGCCTCGGCACTCACATCTGATCATGTAGGAACCAATCCTACAGTCACATCAGAATGGCCCTCAGTCCTAGACCGAGCTTTCCTAGTAGGAACCAATACTACAGTCACATCTGATCATGTAGGAACTAATCCTACAGTCACATCAGAATGGCCCTCAGTCCTAGACTGAGCTTTCCTAGTAACTGACCAGGTGCCTCCATTCCAAGAATGGAATTTAGTGCTTATATATGATCATATAGGAACCAATCCTATAGTCACATCATAATGGCTCAGCACTCACATATGACATGGAAGGAACCAATCCTATCACAATGACAGAATGGCTCAACCCTTACATCTGACCATGGAAGGAACTAATCTTCTCACCATGTCAAAATGGCTCATGGACTCATCACTTCCCTTTGGAGGGAACCTCGATCTGGAGAACACCAAGCTTCTCTGTGAATTACTCAAACTTAACTCTAGCCAATGCCTTTGTCAACACATCAGCTATCTATTCATCTATCGCAAAATACTAGAGCTTCACTGCTCCCCTCTGCACCATATCCCTGATATAGTGATACTTGATCTCGATATGCTTTGACTTGTCATGGAACACCGGGTTATCCAACAACTTCACACAAATTTGGTTGTCGCAATGTATACAAGTAGCATCCAACTGGAGATCAAATAAATCAGACAACAAATTCCTTAGCCATACTACCTCACAACTAGCTGAACAAGCTGTGACATACTCTACTTCAGTTGTACTCAGTGCCACATAGGATTGCTTCCTGCTAAACCAAGATATCACAACTGATCCCATACTGAAGCAACACCCTGAAGTGCTCTTCCTATCGATGGCACTGCCTGCCCAATCTGAATCAACATAACCCTCTAGGTTAATATTCTGATTCACCTCATACTTGAGCCCATAATCAACTATACCCCTTAGGTACCTCAGAATATGCTTTGCAGCAATAAAGTGAACATGTCTCAGATCTGTCAGGAACTGGCTCAAGGTGTTCACATCAAAGCACATATTTGGTCTCGTGCTCATCAGGTACATCAAGGAACCAATCATCTGACGATACATCATAGCATCAACTACTTCTGATGAAGCACCACTCAATAGCTTCAGGTTCGATGCCATAGGTGTGGTCATGGCCTTGCAGTCTATCATCCTGAACCTCTTTAGGATCTCTACTGCATACTTCCCTTGTCCGAGGAAGATTCCATCCACATTCTTCCACACCTCCATGCCTATAAAATAGTGCATCATACTCAAGTCCTTCATTTTGAACTCGGCAGCAAGCTTCCTCTTCGTATCAGCAATCAACCCATCCATACCTATTACAAAAAGATCATCTACATATAGTAAAAGTATCACTGGGTTTCCATCTTCAACCTTGTAGTAAATATTGGAATCTTCTTTACTTTCGGTAAATCCCAAACTGGATAGAAAGCCATCAATTCTGCCGTACCATGTCCTGGGTGCTTGTTTCAAATCGTACAGGGCTTTCTTAAATCTACACACATGAGACTCCCTATCATGTGTCTCAAAATTGAGTGGCTACTCTACATACACTTCCTCTTCCACTACATCATTCAAGAAAACCGTCTTGACATCCGTTTGGTGTATCTTCCATTTCATTACTGCAGCCAGAGCAAGTATTGATCTAATGGAAGTGTATCTGGCTATAGGTGCAGAGGTTTCTTCATAATCTATTCCTTCCTTTTGTGAGAAGCCACGAGCCACAAATCTTGCTTTATATTTTTCTATGCTGCCATATGGAGCATGCTTGATCTTGTAGATCCATTTGGAAGTTACAACAGAATTCCCTTCTAGTCTTGGGACAACATCCCAAACATCATTCTTCATGATCGATTGATACTCTCCGATCATAGCATCCTTCCATTCTTTCCTTTATACTACTTCTTCATAGTTGGAAGGTTCTTTATTGATAAAGTCACATAATAAAGCTACATACCTGGAGCAAGACCTGGTCCTCTTTCTTTCTCTGTGATTCTCTTTTGGAGCCCCTTATCTTTTCGCACCTTGGATAGCTTCTCGTACCCAAGCAAGTTTCCTCTTGTGAGGATTCTTCACCTGAGGTGGATCTACAGGTTCTTGAGGTTCTTCAAATTCTTGATCTTCTTCTTGTGTTTCTTCATTCGTTGTTGTGTCATGAATTTTGGATGCTTCTGATTCTTCAGGATCTTCAACAACTTTCTTTTTGGATTTGTTGTAAGCTGAGTCTTCGTCAAATGTTACATCCCTACTGATGTCGATCTTCTTGAATCCTGGGAAGTATATTCTGTAAGCCTTCGAGCTTTTAGAGTATCCCACAAATATACCCTTCTTTCCTGAAGGATCTAAATTTGTCCTCTTTTATTTTAGAATGTGTATGTACACTAGACAGCCGAATATTCTGAGATGGCTGACTTCTGGTTTCTTGCCGGAAAAGACTTCTTCAGGTGTCTTGTTATCGAGTACTCTGTGTGGAGTACGGTTCCGTACATACATCGCTATTTTGGCAGCTTCTGCCCATAGATACATGGGAATATCTTGATCATGAAGCATTGCTCTTGCAGCTTCCATGATAGTTCTGTTCTTCCTTTCTGCAACCCCATTCCGTTGTGGATTATATGGAGTGGATAACTCCCTCTTAATCCCCGAATATTTGCATAACTCTTTGAATTCATTTTATGTGAATTCTCCACCATTATCTGATCGAAAGGTCTTGATCTTATTTTCTGTGTGGTTCTCGATGGATGCTTTGAATTCCTTGAACTTGCTGAAAACTTCATCTTTATTCTTCATAAACTATATCCATGTCTTCCTAGAATAATCATCAATAAAAGAAACATAGTATACATACGAGCTTAAAGAACTGGATGACATTGGACCACATACATCATAATGAATGATTTCCAAGATTCCTTTTGATTTTCTTTTGCTACTTGGAAATGTCTTCTTTGTGTTCTTTCCTTTCGCACATCCTTTGCAGACTCCTTCATGCTTTGCTTGAATTTATGGAACACCTTCAACAAGTTTTCTTACGAGTGGTAGTGCTCTGTAATGCACATGTGCAAGCCTTCTATGCCAAAGTTCATTTGGCTCTACTGTGTCATGGACCAAAGCTTGTTCTGGATGGCCCTTCAATTTGTATAATCCTCCTTCTTGTTCTCCAATTACTATTGCATCGTCAATAGTCTTTCCTCTTGTCCACATGAGGACTTGGCCATCTACAAATGCAACCCTCATTCCTTTTGCATCTAGTGTTGATATGGAGAGAAGATTCTTCTTTAGTCTTGGTACAAACAAGACATCCTTCATTTTCATAGACTTTCCAGAGTCTAGCTTTTAGGAGGATTCACCACTACCTTTTATGGGATATTGGTAGTCATCCCCAAGTTTCACCTTATGGGGTGAATTATGTTCGGATAGTTTCTCAAAATATTCCTTGAATCTTGTCTTGTGTTTGGAAGCCCCACTGTCAATAAGCCAATCTTTGCTTCCATGAGTGATAGTTCCTGTGAGAGCGGAGATCAGAATATATTCTTCATCACTTGAAGAGTCTTCACTTTCTTGTTTTACTTTCTTCCTAGGAGGATCATCATCCTCAGCAGTGTGAGTAGGATGTCTTCTTTTGGAGTTCTTCTTCTTCTTGGATCCACTCTTATTCATGGAACAATTTCTAGCAAAGTTTCCTCTTTCATCACATGTATAACATCTGAGTTTGGATGGATCCCTTCTTACAAAATTATTTTTTTGATGAGAATGCTTACCTTGGTGATGATGATTTTCCCTTCTGCCTTTCTTGGAGTGTACTGTAAGAGCTTGATCTTCACTTCCCATCTTTTCTTCTTGATCTGCTATTCAAGATTCTTCTTGTGAACATTCTTCCCATAGTCCACTGAACTTGATTAGCTTCTTCCTAGCACAGATTCCTTGGATGAAAGAATCCCATGACCTAGGGAGACCATTCAAGGTTTTCATTACAATTTCTGCATTCTCCACTTCTTCATCTACTACTTCATGTTGTTCTTTGATCTGGGATACCCTTGTGAAGTATGACTGGATGGTCTCCTCATTCTAGATCTTTACATTCTTCAACTAGTTCCTTAGAGTCATCATCCGGTTTATGTTCTTCCCTTCAAACAGTTCGGTTAGGGCATCAAACATAGCTTTAGGTGTCTTGAGGGAGAACACCTGTGGTATGAGGTGATCCTTGATTGAATCAGCAATAATCCTCATCTTCCTCTGAAACTGGAACCTCCTCATTGATGAGGGAGTCCAACTCATTTTCTTCCAGTACCAGGGAGATCCTATACTTCCAGGCTCGGAAGTTATTAGCTCCCTCAAGATTTTCATCAAGCTTGGTATGATGAGACATATTAACTGAGAACCTCAAATGGAAATACAAAAGATTTATATCTTACCAGGTCAAGATGTCGGATCTGGATTTGGAGCTGAATTTTTGTAGTGTTGGTTCAGGAGCATATTAGGGTTTGACTTTACTGGATTTCTATCCAACCAAATGCTTTGATCTTGATCTCTAAAATTCAATTTTGAGGAGGAGATCAATCCAGGATTGGGCTCACTCAAAAATTCCACTTCTGTGGAAAGCCCTAATTTTCGACAGCAGTGTCGAGTCCAAAACTGAAAAAGCTCAGAATCAGATTCTGCTTCGACAAAAAGATGCACCCTAGGGAGGAGAGTTATCCCAACTTTATTTTGCTGAAAATCTATAGAGAGAGATCCAAAAAGTAGGAATCCCTAGTTCCCACGGCTGTAGAGTGTCTTCTTCTTAGGTTAGCTCTGATTCCATGTTAGATTTTTAACATTAAGCTAGCATTATATTAGGATCTTTAACTGAGAGAATAACAATCACAACAATAAAACACAAGAGACAATGAACATAGTGTTTTTCCTCAGGGAAACCATAAATGGAGAAAACCCCGCAACTTCCTCAGAGATAGAATCAACACCAAAAGTAAAACCCAAAACAGTAAGATGATCTCTCGACAGCAGTAGCCTCTTTATTTCTAGCCCCAACAACTTCTTCTCCCTAAGCTATTTGCTACAACTGAGTGTGAGTGAGTGTGTGATAAATAGAGAGACTCACTCTCTATTTATACTAATTCCCAACTTGACAATCACTCACTAGGGTTGACTTCACTAGGTGAGTCTAACAACCCTAGGGCCCGGAACTATGGGGACTTTAACCCTTGAACAATAGGAGGGTTACCCACATTGACTTGACATGACTTGTTTATATTATAGAAACTCTCGATCGGAACATCGGGGCATGACCTGACTCAATTACATTACAATCACTTCCCAGAATAAACATCGGGGTACAATAAATAAGAAATACAAGTGAATACATTCCAAAGTTAAAATTACATCAACAATAGAAGATGATCCATAAGATGATCCAGTATTCTTATACTGATGTGATAGACGATGATCCAATATCCACATACTGATGCTATAAGAAGATGATCCAAAATATGATTCAGTATTCATCTACTGATGCAATAGACGATGATTCAGTATCCACATATTGATTCTATAAGAATATGACCCAGAATATGATTCAGTATTCACATACTGATGCCACAGAAGATAATTTAGAAGATGATATAAGATGCTCGAGTACATACATAAGATGATTCAGTAATTCACATACTGAGATTGGAGAAGACGATCCAGCTGAGATCAATGATGAATATGTATGATGATGTTACAAAACTTCCTATGACATATAGAGACTCACCAATCAGTTGTACAGTTGTGGTAGCAATTGCTGCTATGGTTGAATACCTTCCTAGTTAAGAGGGAGTGTTAAAGTATTAAAGTATTGTAACTTCAGAAGATATTCCAAGATGTACTGAACATGTTCCTCCTTTGAGATATTAGTTTGGTCTTGTAAGAGTCATTAAAAGAGTCATTGTAAACCTATGAATGGAAGTCAGGTCAATAGTACCCAAGTGTCAATATAATAAATGTTACTTTTGGTATCTTGCTAGACAAGTCGACCCAGTCAGTTATACAAGTTGGCCATGTTAGGTTATAGGTCAAGTCCACTGAAGAATATAAATAGGGAGGAGATCCCCTTCATTTGTGCTCACTCACTCAAGCTATTTTTAAAGAGAGAGAAATATTAGTGCACGAGAAACAAGAGAGAAGCAGTTGTCTGGATTTTACACTGCTCTGATTGAGTTCTATACTGAGGATTTTTTGCGAGGTTTTCTCCCTTATGGTTTTCCCGTGGAAAATATTTGTGTTCTTGTGTTCTTATGTTTCTATGCTTGTTTTTCTTTCAGTGATCTTATAGTGACAATTTGTTTTAAGATATCATCTACGCAAATTAAGAAAATTTAACAAGAACCTCAAGAACCTCCTACTATGAATATATCACAAAAGAGAAATCCTTCTTGGGTAATAGAAATTATACAAGAAGCATAGAAGTATGGAGCTCCAGAAGGATCCACAAGAGTAAGAAAGATATAAAATCCGTTCTCCAATTATGTAGCTTTGATGTGTGATCTTGTAGATAAAGAACCTACAAGCTATGAAGAAGCTGTACATAAGAAAGAATGGGTTGAATTAATGATGGAATTATACCAATCAATAATGAAGAATGATGTTTGGGATATAGTTCCCAAACTATAAGGGAAGAGTGTGGTGTCTTCCAAGTGTATCTACAAGATAAATCATGCAACTAATGGAAGTATTGAAAAATACAAGGCAAGGTTTGTGGCTAGAGGATTCTCTCAGAAAGAGAGAATTGATTATGAAGAGACATTTGCGCCAGTAGAAAGGTACACTTCCATTAGAAAGATCATGGAACTTGAATCCACGATGAAATGGGGTTTACACTAGATGGATGTGAAGACAACCAACTTACTGAATGGTGTTATCAAGGAAGAAGTGTACATAGAACAACCACAAGGATTTGAAGTTGAAGACAGATGGACTCACGTATGTAAGTTGAAGAAGGCTCTGTATGGATTGAAGCAAGCTCCTAGAATTTTCTATGGATGGATAGATATCTTCTTGACGAAACTGGGATTTACCAAAAGTAAATCCGGCCCTAACGTTTACTTTAAGGTTATGGATGATGAACCTGTCATACTATTACTATATGTGGATGAATTATTTCTGACAGGAAATGAGAAACATTTTGTAGAATGCAAGAGGAAGCTCACTGAAGAATTTGAGATGAAATACCTTGGATTGATGTAGTATTTTCTAGGTCTGGAAGTATGGTAGAGCCCAGAAGGAATCTTTATCAACTAGGGAAAGTATGCTGCATAAATCTTGAAAATATTTGATATGTTGGATTGTTTTATCACCTGGTAATTTTCCTATGGTTGTGGTAGTAAATCATTGAGGTAACCATTTAAAACCAAACTTTAGGTTGTATTCTATCCTATATATCCAGAGAGGGCTCTCTTAGTGTCACAAGATCATTCACATACACATATGTCTCGCATCAAGCATTCAGAAGGATATATTTTTGATGGGAACAGGTTGTTTGTATTTTGAAGGGTGTAAGACACACAAACATAAAACACCATTGGGAAATGGAGTCAAAGATTGAAACATTCAAGGGGATTACAACAATAATGATAGGTGATTATCCTTCACAAATCTGAGGCAACATGAGAATTAACATTTGTTCAAATAACTTTAAGAGATAGCAGGGGGAAAGAGAAGAAGCCCAGTGAAACAAGAGGCACCGATCTGTGGATGAATATCCTAAAACACCTTTAAAAGAAGCAATAATAAAGGTTGATAACTGAAATGGAGAACCTAAGAGTGGATTAATTCCATAACATTCATCACAAACACATAACAAATACGATTTCTGACAAAAGGAGCGCTTAACAGAGAACAAATTCCTTGCATAAAACTAGAAATGTATTAGCAAAACTTCACACATACATGGAAATGGAGCATACAGGAAAACAAAGACTGAACATTGAAATCTGTGATGAATCTCAGACATGTAGGACATACCTATGCATTAATTACTTCCAAGAAAATTTCAAAGCTACAAAATCAAGAACTAAAGATTCCAAAATGAATGTCGAACCCCCCTTTTTATTCTCTATTGAGGTTACATTTATAGGTCAATTTTCTCCCGAGACCAACCTAAAAAAAAGCACCAAAATTAGTTACTTTATGGGAATCAAACCCGATCGTACAAAATCCTAACAAATTCTGAGGTGGAGGATTCGCCATGATCATATAAAAAATCGAAAAAGCATGTTGGGGTGTGCGTGACTGACCGAAATGGAAAAAAATTGACATCTGGGACTCAGGATCGCTTGATGAAAATGACAGTTCAGAGCATCTTCAATGACCTTCTGCTATGGAGGTGAAGGAGTGGTTCTGATACCTGAGTAGGGGCTCCTTAACCCGTTCCTTCTTTGACTAGGTAGTGACTGGTAGGAAAACCACTATATACTTTGCAACCTCTTCCACATTCTGCAAGCTCGTTCCTGCAAAATCACAGATTTTGGATCTCATGTTCACTAACTTTAATAACCGAACTTCCATCTTTTTGCTTCCTCCCTTTTGTTTCTGCCTTTCCTCTTCCATAAAATTGCAGGTTGTGGGGTGTGGTTTTTCCAACTTTCTCGAATTTCAATTTCTTCCTTTTTGCTCCCGCCCTTTCGTTTATTCCTTTTGTGGATTTCGGGTTGTGGGGTTTCCAACTTTCACAACCGAATTTCTACTTTTCTAGCTTCCTCCCCTTTGCTTCCTCCTTTTCCTGGACCATTGATCTCTTTGCGAGTGCATCCCTATCCATTGATCTCAAATCAAACGCAAATATTTCATATAAAGCTTACTTCGAAGGTTGTGACTAAGGGTTTTTTTGCTATTCTTATACTTCAGACTTATGTACAAGCCTTCTAAACAACTTCAAACCCTTTTCTACATACCTCTAGGTCGTAAGATATGTACTTTTAGACCTCACCTTACATTTAGTCTGTTCTGACCCCTTTCCCAACCATTTAGCCCAAACATGGTGCTAACAATGACTTCAATTGGGGATGTTATTCTCCCTGCGAGGTAGCAAAGAACAACATACCAAGTGCCTAATCCATTGATCTGGTCCCAAGCTTTCCTGAAATATTCAACATGTTCTAAATAGTGAACACAACTATAGACTGCAAATCTAAACTTGAAACTAAAACTGAACTAATACTGAAATCAAACTAAAAAATTTCTAAGAGAAATGCTCGCCATGTCGAGCTTATTCACACCTACATATCCTACTTACTGAGCACCAATGCCCAACCAAGTGCAGTCTAACCTCCAATGAATCCAACCAAGCAATTGATGTAATTATTGAGCTTCTTCATCATGCTTGATCCAAATCAGAAAGGAAGAACTTAATGGAAAAAGGATATGATATAAGGCCCGATCTTTACTGCACACACATAACCCACCATTCCCACTGCAATGCTTCTCCATATATTCAGCTACTGGATCATGACAACCTTCAAATTTTTCTATCATTTGTTTTCCATGACAAGGTTGCTCTAACTGTAACTTCTCTAGTACCCTGTCAAATTGTTCTTCAGGAAAACCAGGCAAGGAATGCTCATGACAATTTGAAAATGAGACATCAACTTCTTCATTCAAAATATCAGAATTTAAAACTTGGTTCCTTCCAAGTGTTTCAAAGGAAATATCATTGTGTTATTCAATAGAATCAAGCAAAATAATTTGTAAATTTGAAAAACACAAAGAAACAACCCATTTGGAATCCTCCTCTTCTTCTTTGTGATTTAACCCTTCAGGGAAAACTGCTAGTTTTTTCATAGGTTGGGATTGATTCCATGATCGCTCATCCTTTTCATCCTCCACAAGAAAAGAGGGATTTACATGCTCTTGTAAATATTCAGGTGAAATTTGAGTTTGATAAGCATACAAAGGTCTTTCTTCAACCCTTAATTCAAGGCCTGATCCCTCATTACTTACAATTTTAGAAAATAAACATGCGGAAGGAATATAAGACTGAGATTTTCCAGAATTATATATATCTATATAATCAACCACATAAATATTATAACTTTGAGGAAACTGTTGTTGTGACCGGTTATTTTCTGATTGGTCATGGGAAACCTCTTCTTGAAACCAAGTTTCAAAAGTTGAATGATATGAGGAAAAATATGATTGACAATCCCAACTTCCTTCTTGGTAACACAAATATTGACAAGAATGCTACAAACTATCATTAGTTTTAAGGAAAGAAATGTAACTGGTTGAATCAGAGTTTTGGATTATGTCAATTTAGGTCAAGGAAGACATTACCAACTGCTGGGAATTTTCTTGAGTATCATGGCAACTGGTTTGTATTTTTTTTTTGAAATGAGTATTCATGTAAAATTTCTAAAAGCTCTTCATCCATAAACTAATCATCATCGTACATGTCTTTCAAATTTTCAATGAAACCTTTATCATGCATGCAACAGTCTTGAACTATCAGCAAAGAAGGATATTGATCTTTAAAATGTTCATGAAATAATGTATGAAAGTCTCTAAGGGAATATAAAGTCTCTGATGGCAATCCCTCATATCATGACCTTGCATCTCCTTCTAAAATAACCATGAACATTTTCATTAAAGAATCCTCATGCAATTCAACTCCCAGCTTATATATATGCTTATGAAATCTAAGCAAATGAAGGGCGTCATCATCACCCTTTTGATCTTTGAATCCTGGAAGATATGTTTGCCAATCTATATTAGGTATTTGATTTGGAAAACCAGGAATGTGAGCACGATTTATAGGAGCATACCTTACATCTATAGAAATCATCTTGATAATGAAGAAACCGAATCAACTCTTCAAACTTTGCAACCTTTTGATAGTGGAGTCACCATACAATATTATGAAAACAATATTCGTTGAATATGGAGTCGTCAGGTGAAAGATGCACAACCTTCTTGATGTTTGAGAATCGTTCACCATCAATAGTCAATTCTGAAATTTTGTAGTTCATACCCAGGGAATATTTAAACCCTCATTCCCTAGAGTGGTCACCATTATTCCCAGTGGAGTCACCTTCCAAAATCTTTGATTGGAGTCACCAGAGCATATACAACCAACATGTGTCTATTACTGGCTTCTCAACTAGGTCGTAGAACTAGAAAAATGTCTTGTCCCTGAGGAGATAATAGAAATTAGTCCCTGGCAATGGCGCCAAGATGTTATCACCCAATAATTTTCCTATGGTTGTGGTAGGAAATCACTGCGGTAACCATTTCAAACCAACATTTAGGTTGTATTCTAGCCTATACATCCAGAAAGGGATCTCTCAGTGTCACAAGACCATTCACATACACATATGTCTCGTAGAAAGCATTCATAGGGCTATATTTATGATGGGAACAGGTTGTTTGTATTTTGAAGGGTGTAAGAAAGACAAACATAAAACACCATTAGGAAATGGAGTCAAAACCCGAAACATTCAAGGGGATTACAACAATAATGATAGGTTTTTATCCTTCACAAATCTGAGGCATCGTGAGCATTAACATTCAGTCAAATAACTTTAAGAGATGGCAGGGGGAAAAGAGAAGAATCCCATTGAAACAAGAGGCACTTATCTATGGATGAATATCTTGAAACACCTTTAGTAGAAGAAACAATAAAGGATGATAACTGAAATGGATCACCTAACATTGGATGAATTACATAACATTCATCATACACACATAACAAATACGATTTCTGAAGAAAGGAGCGCTTAACAAAGAATGAATTCCTTGCATACAACTAGAAACGTATTAGCATAACTTCACACATACATGGAAATTGAGCATACAGGAAAACAAAAAATTAACATTGAACACTATGATGAATCTTAGACACTCAAGAAATACTTCTGCATTAGTTACTTCCAAGAAAATTTCAGAGCAACAAAACAAAGCACTGAGGCTTCCAAAATGAATGTTGAACCCCCCTTTTTCTCCTCTAGTGAGGTTACATTTATAGATCAATTTTCTCCTGAGACAAACCTCAAAACATAGCGCCAAAATTAGTTTACTTATGGGAATAAAACTTGATTGGACAAAATCCTAACAAATTCTAAGGTGTCAAATTGTCCATGATCATAAAACAAATGGAGAAATAACATTGGGGTGTGCGTGACTGACCAAAATGGAAAAAATGACATCTAGGACTCAGGCTCACTTGATGAAAACGACTGTTTAGAGCATCTTCGATGACCTTCTGCTATGGAGGTGAAGGAGTGGTTATGATACTTGAGTAGGGGATCCTTAACCCCTTCCTTCTTTGACTAGGTAGTGACTGGTAGGACAACCACTATATGCTTTGCAACCTCTTCCACATTCCACAAGATCCTTCAAGCAAAATCACGGATTTCAGATCTCGAGTTCACCAAATTTCATAACCGAACTTCCACCTTTTTGCTTTATCCCTTTTATTTCTTCCATTTCGCTTCCACAAAATCACGGGTTGCGGGGTGTGGGTTTTCCAAATTTCTTGAAGTTCAATTTTTGTCTTTCCGCTCATGCCCTTTCCTTTTCACATTTCATAAATTGTTGGTTGTGCGTTTTCCAAATTTCACAACCAAACTTCCACTTTTCTCGCTTCCACCTTTTTGCATCCACCCATTTGATTCTGCCTTTTCTTGGACCGTTGATCTATTTGTGGGTTCATCCTTAGTTGTCGATCTGAGATCAAACGCGGATCTTTCATATAAGGCTTACTTCGAAGGTCACGACTAAGGTTTTTTTTTCTATTATGATACTTCAGACTTAGGAACAAGCCTTCTAAACAACTTCAAACCCTTTTCTGCATACCTATAGGTCATAAGATATGGATTTTTAAACCTCACCTTGCATTTAATCTGGTTTGACCCCTTTCCCCACCATTTATCCCAAACATGGTGCTAACAGATTGTAAAGCCATGGCCACACCCATGGATACCAACCTGAAGTTGTTGTCTCAAGAATCATCAGAGTTAGTGGATATGACTCAGTATAGATAGATTATTGGTTCGTTGATGTATCTGACTAATATCAGGACATATATATGCTTTGTTGTGAACACTGTGAGTTAGTGTCTAGTTAAACCTAGACATGTTCACTTGATAGCTGCAAAGCATGTGATGAGGTACCTGAAAGGTATGATATAATTTGTTTTATACTATGTTGGAGATCATGACTATAGATTGTATGGTTATATAGATGTAGATTGGGTTGGAAGTACCTTAGACATGAAGATCACCTCAGGTGGATGTTATTGTCTAGGATTCGCTATGATCTCATGGTTTAGGAGGAAGTGGTCCAGTGTTTCTCTCAACACATTTGAAGAAAAGTATATAGAAACTTGTTCTGCTAGTTGTGAAGCCATATGGATTCGGAAGTTGACGTCAGGTCTATTTAACTTGAAGTTGGATACCATGGTTATTCTATGTGACAACTAGAGTTGTATAAAGATGACGAATAATCGAGTGTTCCATGACAAGTCAAAGCACACAGAAATCCATTAATTTTATATACATGATATGGTACAGAAGGGATCTATAAAGATCCAGTATGTTAGTATCGATGAGCAAGTTGTTGATGTGTTGACCAAGCCTCTGTCTTGAGTAAAGTTTGAATACTTCTGTGACAAGCTTGGTGTAGTTCAAAAAAACCTTCCTCATAAGGAGGAACGGTGATGATGATATAGACCTTCCTCGTAAGGAGGAACAATGATGATGATGTTGCATAATTTCCTTGTAAGGAGGAACATTGATAATGTGGACCCTCCTCAAAAGGGGGAGCAGGTTGATGATGATATGGACCCTCCTCGAAAGGGGGACTAGGTTGATGATGTTGTGGATAGTCCTCGAAAGGGGGATCATGTTGATGATGTTGTAGTGGGAATGTATCATCCTTGGAAATTAGTCCTAAAGTGATACATAGAATATTGTCTCCATGAAATATGAGGATTGCATCTTCCTTGGACTTATGTCCTAAAGTGACAGGGATTGACCATCCCATAAGTGGCTCAGATGAGGATTGCATCATCCTTGGACTTATGTCCTAAATTGATAGGGATTGACCATCCCGTAAGTAGCTCAGATGAGGATTGAATCGTCCTTGGACTTATGTCCTAAAGTGATAGGGATTAACCATCCCTTAAGTGGATCAAATGAGGATTGCATCGTCCTTGGACTTATATTCTAAAGTGATAGGGATTGACTATCTTATAAGTAGCTTAGATGAGGATTGAATCATCCTTGGACTTATGTCCTAAAGTGATAGGGATTGATCATCCCATAATTGGATCATGTGTGTTGTAGGATATGTTGTTGCTGATGATGATGTTGATTGAGCGATCAAGTGTTGCTAGAATGGATCGAGTGATCGAGTGCTACAGAAGATGAAAATAAAATATGAAGACTCAGTGCTGTAGAAGATGATGTTCTAGTACTAAAGATGTTGAATATGTTCCAGTAACTGTTCCAGTTCCCGATGATTGTTGAAAACTTCCAATGACGTATAGATGTATCACCTTGATGTTGTTGAAGATGCTCTCTCTCCTTGCTCCTATAGTTGATTTTGTTGTCAGTATAATACCCTTCTCAGTTAAGGGGGAGTGTTGAAATATTGTAAATTCAAAGAATATTCTAAATATATTTTATTGTTGTAACCTATCAGAGATATTTTATTCCTCCTTCATGATGTTACTATTGTATTTGGTCATCATAGAGTCATGAGGTAAAACCTTCGTTGTAAGTCAGGTCAATAGAACCCTCCAGAATATAATATTATATTGTTTTGTGTCTTCCTAGGAGAAGTCGACCCGTAAGCTTGTTGGGGTCGAATTATTAGGGAAAAAAGTCATGTGGAATAAAGAGTATAAATAGAGGAAGTGTGTTCCTCATTTGACACACACACACACTTGTCTATAGAGAATAGGAGAGAGAGAGAGACATTAGCAAGGAGAAGAAGCACCTGTTTGGGGTTTTATCTTTGTACTTTTGATACATATATATAGATGAAGTTTTGCTGGGTTTTCTTCCCGTTGATGGTTTCCTAGGATAAATATGTGTTTATCTAGTGATTTTGTTTCTTTTAGTGATCCCGCATCTGTTATTTTTGTGAAATTGAATTGAATACTAATGATATCTAGCTAAGCATATGGAAGCTTAACAATGACATCCTCAATTATCATTCCTTTCGGAATTACGTGATCAAGTCCACTTACTAATATTTTGGACGATCCTTCCTTTCCAAATTATAGGATCAATTCCACTACTAACATTTTGGATTATCTTTCCTTTCGGATTTATGGGATAAAGTCCACTACTCACATTTTGGACGATCCTTCCTTTTGGAATTATGGGATCAAGTCCACTAGTAACATTCTGGACAATCCTTCATTTTGGAATTGCGGGATCAAGTCCACTACTAACATTCTGGATGATCCTTCCTTTCAAAATTACGAGATGAAGTCCACTACTAACATTTTGGATGATCCTTCCCTTTGAAATTATGGGATCAAGTCCATTACTAACATTCTGGACGATCCTCGCTTTCGAAATTACAAGATTAAGTCTAAGGATGGTTAGTGCTTCCACATAAACGTTTAATATGATCCTTCCTTTCATAATTACAGGATCAAGTATAAGGATGGTTAGTCCTTCTACATCAATGTTTAATATGATCCTTCCTTACATAATTATAGGATCATGTCTAAATATGGTTAGTCGTTCCAAATCAACATTTAAGACGATCCTTCCTTTTCGAATTATGGGATCACGTCTAAGGATGGTTAGTCCCAACATCTACATATTGGAAAATGATTCCTTTCGGAATTATGGGATCGAATCCAACAAGATCAACATTTAAGACGATCCTTCCTTTCAGAATTACGGGATCAAGTCTAAGGATGATCAATCCCAACATCAACATATTGGACGATCCTTCCTTTCGGAACTACGGGATCAAGTCTAAGGATGATCAATCCCAACATCAACATCTTGGATGATCCTTATATTAGCACTATTTTATTTTTGCTGTAGTTAGCCTTATTGCTTGAAATTTCTGAGTTTCTCTTGAGGATCAAATGGTTTTCAAACTTTCCTCATTAAAGCGGTTTATAAAAATTCCAAGGAGGGGAGAAGAAAGAGATTGAAGAGTTTTGGGTAAAAGAAAGAGAATTATATATAAATCAAAGTTTTATAAAGGTGACTTAAAAGTTTAAGTTATAAAGGAAAGAGTTTATATTTTTATAAAAATAAATTTGTTTTTATAAAAATATTAAACAAAAATCTTTATGAAAAGGTATTGGCCTAAATCCCATCTCCAAGAACCAAGTCGAATGTGGGCCGCAATTTATATTTATATTATTTTATTAAACAGGAAAGGGTTTATTTTTGGAAATGGCATGAATTTTTTCCATACTAATTTCATATAAAAGATATTTACTAGACCAATCTTGTTTCAATATCGAGAGCCACCAATCCAAGAGCCAACCTCTCACAAGAATTATCATGTTCACTTTGTTCCTTGATATATGTGGAGACTCTTAGCCCATATAAATAACGGAAAGGTAAGATATCCAACACATGTGGGATATTACCACGAGAGTTAAAAATATTCCTTTGAATTTTGTCTTTGGAAAAGAATATAGAAATTGGGACGTCAATGCAACCACGATATAAGGAGGCGGTTAAGACCTTTGCAATATAAGGAGGCGATTAAGACCTTTTTACAATTCAATATGTTTAGCATTGCAAGTGTGCCATATTTTCCAACTTGTTTTTTAATTTCAAATCTAAAGTTTACGATACCCTCAAATAAATTTTCATTGTTTCAAATCATCAATCAGAATTCGATCCTGTTGTCATTGCGCTAATGCTGAAAACTAGTAATCCGATATAGCAGAGGAGGTAACATATGTAGCGCTAGATACAAAGAAATGGATTCCGATTGAAAGGAAAAAAAGTGATAGCGATAATGCCAGTGCTGTGTGCTCTCTGCTGAAGGAATTGTGTATAATTAAAGCTCATACAAATTAAAAATTGATCAATGATTCATATTAGAGCACATTTCATCCGACAACGAGAAACAATTCCACCACAACAACAAGCAAGGAAAAATTAAATTTTCCAATTTGCGAAATCGTTTAAAATATGACATGTTTCAATGATGATAATTTGACGTAGAAACAAATCCACGGAGAAGGTTAATTTCACAAATACAACTTGCAAGGAGAAAGTAGGTTTTTAGATTAGAGGAATTTTATATAGCAAGCAGCTTGAGACACGTGCTTTCGTATCCGTGGTTTGGAAAATTGATCAACAACTTGAAATAATTCTGTTGGGTGAATGTGAAGGGAGGTTTTTCTAAAACATTATGACCATAAAAGTGAACAAATGATGGACATATATGCAGTTGGAAAAACAACGCTCACAAAAATTGTACTGATTGTGGATCAAATCATCTCAATTCATAATTAAAGCAGTCGAGCATGGTTTTTTTTTTATGAAAATGACTTTTTTGGGTCATTATATTCAATCAATTGTTGCCGGAAAACCTAGATGTATTTTGAAAAACTGAGAGATTTTTGTATTTATAACATACCCATATACAATAGCCTATCTCAGTTTTTACACATCTATTAAGGATTGAGAGAAACGAGGTCATCTTTAGAGGGAAAATGTTCAAATTTCAAAATGACTGTTCTAGTCATCAGATGTAAAGAATTGTTTCCATCAAATTAAGCTGAATTTTTAGAAACTGAGAGAGAATTTTCTTCAGAACATGCTTATCCACAATAAACTCTCTAAATTTTCACACAGGTGCTATGGTTTAGGATAAACAAATGAGTTTTACAGGCAATGTGTCAGGTTTTCCAAAGGACTGTTTCAGACATGCAATTCAAAGAATTGTTTCAGACAAATGGAGTTGAATTTTAGGAAACTGAGAGAGTTTTTTCTTCATCACAGTCCTACCTTCAAAAATATCCTTCAGTTGTTACACATGTATCACAAGTTGGGATAATTTAAAATATATTCATAGGGTATTGTTCCAGAAATTTACAGGTTTACTATCTGAGTCATCAGTTTCAAAATCAGATCACGAGGAGGTGGAGCTAAATCAGAGGAAAAGAAGACATGGGTTTTGTCAAGAACATGGCCAGTTAAAAAAAACTCTTTCAGGTTTTGCACAACTATCACCAGCTGGGATATGCAGGAGGGGCTATTTAAGCATATTTGTCAATGGTCTGCATTATATTTCTGTTTTATGTAAATCGTGGCAGATATGCCACATTCGAGTTTGTTAGAAGATTTTCTTCAGTTTGTAACAAATTGTGTTTCTAATGTCGTTTTTGTAGGTCTGAGACACTATAAATTTACCTCCTGAAGAAGGAGAAAGGGTTGGAACTAATGTGATTTTTTCATTGTATGATTTCAAGAGCTTTCTAAGAAAGTTGCAGAGCTGAAGTTGGTGTTTTCACAGGGATTCATGTGTCGTTTCATGTTATAGTCTGTTACTTTCTTTCTCATGTGAATTTTTTCTAGTTTATCTCCCCCATTATGTTTTATTTCATGTCCGAAATAAGTGTATAACAGTTTGGAATTCATACATACTATGCTCCGTCTGTTGTTTCAGATATCCATTGAAGCTTTATTCTAAAGTTAATACAAAATTCATTCTTTAATGCTTTGTATTAATGGTTTGTTCATGTTCTTCTTTTCCACCAGACAATTATAATTTGACTGTGACAGAATAGCTATCTTGCCTTTGTGTTAAAATCACCTTGCATAAGTTCTGTTATCTCCATTGCACATCTTGACTCCATCGCCCAATGGTCCTATGTTCCATTTCAAACAATATTACAAGCAATTCATATTTTCATTTGTACATATCTGGAATTCTTAATATCTGGTGAGAGATCCCTCTTGGAAGAGTAGAAATCCAATTCTCTCTTCGAAAGTGGTTCTGTTGTTGCCTAGGAATGATTCTTCACAACCTTTGGTTAATTTCCAGTGCTAACAAATTGGTGTCGTTGTTGGGGACAAGATTGAAGATCATCCATGGGAAGAACGGCAAAAAAAAAAGGATAAAGGGTTTCTGTGGGCAAGCATAGATTCTTACATGTGAAAAAAGTTGTATCATTTGCCTTGGCGACTCCACTGAAAGATTCTAGAAGGTGACTCCACTGGGGAGAGGAATTATCCTTCTTTGTTATTACTTCAAGATTGTTGCACACACTATAGAGAGTTGATTGAAAATGTGAAAGATGAGTGTGGCGATGATTAGTATTTGGATGAAGACGTTTTAGAGATCTTACATGAATATTCAGCTCAAAAAGAAAGACAATCCAATTGCCATGATATTCAAGAAAAACCCCAGCAGTCAGTATTGTCTTCCTTAACTGAAGTTGACATAGACCAAATCTCTGTTTCAACCAGTTATATCTCTCTTCCTGAAACTGATGATGATTCACAACATTCTTGTCATTCTCTATGTGACCAAGAGAGGGGTTGGAACTATCAATCAAATCCTTCCTCATATTATTCAACTTCCAAATTTTTGTTACAAGAAGAGACCTCCCCTTCCCAATCAGAAAATTCCTTTTCGCAACAACAATCTTGAAAGTTATAATGCTTGCATGATTGATTACACAGAAGATGATAATTTTAGAAAATATCAGTCTTGTAGTCCCTCCACATGTTCATTTTCTGAAAATGCAGGTAAAGAGAAATCAAATTTTGAAATAGTGGTTGAGGGAAGGCCTCTGCATGTTGAGCAAATTCAAATTTCACCTAAATATTTACATGAATATATAAATCCCTCTTTGCTTGTAGAAGATGATCAAAACAATGATTTGAAAGGAGATGGTTGTACTGATTTGTTTTCTGAAGAATGAAATCGGCCTGTCACAATTTCTATTAGTGAATAAAATATCATTGCAATCCAAGACCAAAAATATGAAAACAAAGTGGAAACTAAACATGTTGAAAGTGACTGTTTGTTGTTGTGTTCTCCTTCATTTGAGTGGTTAAAAAAGAGACTTAAAGTTTTTGATCAAAAACAGAAATTTGATATTGTACATGGATGTATAAGTTTCCTTAGAATAGATGATGAACGGGAAGGACAGTTATGCAATAAATCCCAAACTTTAGAAAAACCAGCAGTATGCAATGAAGAATTGAATAACGAAGGAGAAGATGGGGGTTCTCAAATGGATGTTTCTTTTTGTTTTTCAAATTCAGAAATCGTTTGTCGAAAAGAAGTATGTTTTCCTGATCATGTTGAGGAACATAGTGGTATTTTGTTTGGAATGCATGGAAAGAATGAAATTGCAAAGTCATAAATTTTGAACGAATTTGTGGAGGTCTTGGTTGAGGAGTGTCATGAACATTCTTGTCAAGGATCTTTTAAGAGGAAATTTAATAATTTGCAAAGGGAGTTACTTTTTGAGCAGCCTTCTCATGGTAAGCAAATGACAGAATTTTTTGAAGGATTTCATGTTTTTTATGATTCTTTGGTAGAGTACATGGCGAATTTTGGAAGTGGTAATGGTTGATTATATCTCTACTGTAAAGATCAATTTCTTTATTATAACCTTGTGCCATTAGGTATTTCAGTTCTATTTTTTATCAAGCATGAAGAGAAAGTCAGTTTATGGAATCATTTTCTTGAGTGGCTTCATTGGAAGTAAGAAGTTACTTGATTGAGCATTGATTCTTAGTAAGTAAGGTAGGTGAGTAAATATGAATAAGCTCGACATGGTGGGCATTCCATTCAGTAGTTTTCAGTTTGTTTTCTGTTTTAGTTTTGATTTCGGTTTCGGTTTCAAAGTTCAGGTCTGCAGTTACAGTTGTCTTTAGTTTCAGAGTATGGATAGGTGACAGTTTACAGATTGACATGAATTTATTTGCAGAATGATTTCATTTTATGGTTATATGTTAGAACAAGTTGAGAATTTCAGGAAAGGTTGGGAACATCCCAATGGGTTTGGCACTTGGGCAATGGGGTTCTTCGCTACCTCGCAGGGAGGATCATTAGAGGAAATTTGGGGTCTAAAATGGGACTTATAAGAAAACGTGCCAAAATAAGTTTTTGTGATTTGGAATTCAAGAACCAATAGAATTTCAATAAAATAAGTCAACCATAATGGTTGAATTGACATATTTGTCATTAAAAAAACTACTTTTTTGTTTGTATTTTCGACATATCTCATTGTGTTTTTACTCAAATTTCGATCGGGAGAGCTCGTTGGATGCGGAATTTGATTCCACATCCAATGAGTACCCACACTGCATACTTTTGACGGACCCCGCTACCCCAAAAACAAGAAATACCTGAAAAAACGTGATGATGACATCATCATCATGTTTTTTTTAGGTATTTCTTGTTTTTGGGGTAGCGGGGTCTGTCAAAAGTATGCAGTGTGGGTACTCCTTGGATGCGGAATCAAATTCTGCATCCAACGAGCTCTCCCGATTGAAATTTGAGTAAAAACACAGGGAGATATGTCGAAAATATGAACACAAAAAGTAGTTTTTTTCTTCCTCCAAAATTAATCAATATTATTTTATTATTTTAACTATTATTTTATTATTTTCCTTAGGAGGCCCATTTTAGACCCCAAAATTCCTCTAATGAACATCCCTAGTGGAGCTAGCTGTTAGAACTATTTTAGTTTATCTGCAAGTAGCCTTATTGCCTGAAATTTCTGAGTTTCTCTTGAGGATCAAATGATTTTCAAACTTTCCTCATTAAAGCGATTTATAAAAATTCCAAGGTGGCGAGAAGAAAGAGGTTGAAGACTTTTGGGTAAAGGAAGAGAATTATATATAAATCAAAATTTTATAAAGGTGACTTAAAATTTTAAGTTATAAAGGAAAGAGTATATTTTTATAAAAATAAAATTTGTTTTTATAAAAATATTAAACAAAAATATTTATGAAAAGGTATTGGCCTAAATCCCATCTCCAAGAACCAAGTTGAATGTGGGCCACGATTTATATTCTTTTATTAAAGGGGCAAGGGTTTATTTTTGGAAATGGCTTGACTTTATTCCATACTTATTTCGTATCTTTTAAGATATTGACCAGACCAATCTTGTTTCAATATCGAGAGCCACCAATCCAAGAGCCAACCTCTCACAAGAATTATCATGTTTTCTTTGTTCCTTGATATATGTGGAGACTCTTAGCCCATATAAATAATGGAAAGGTAAAATATCCAACACATGTGGGATATTACCACGAGATTTTAAACTATTCCTTTGAATTTTGTCTTTGGAAAAGAATATAGAAATTGGGACGTCAATGCAGCCATGATATAAGGTGGCGGTTAAGACATTTTTGCAATTCAATACGTTTAGCATTGTAGGTGTGTCATATTTTCCAACTTGTTTTTTAATTCCAGATCTGAAATTTACAATACCCTCAAATAAATTTTCATTATTTCAAATCATCAATCAGAAGTTGATCCTATAGTCATTGCGCTAATGCTGAAAACTAGTAATCTCGACATAGCAGAGGAGGTAACATATGTAGCGCCAGATACAAAGACATGGATTCCGATTGAAAGCGAAATAAGTGATAGAGATAATGCCAGTGCTGTGTGCTCTCTGCCAAAGGAATTGTGTATAATTAAAGATCCTACAAATTAAACATTGATCAACGATTCATATTAGAGAACATTTCATCCAACGTGGAGAAACAATTCCGCCACAACAACAAGCAAGGAAAAATCAAATTTTCCAATTTGCAAAATCGTTTAAAATACATAATGTTTCAATGGTGATGATTTGACATAGAAACAAATCCATGGAGAAGGTTAATTTAGTGAATACAACTTGCAAGGAGAAAGTAGGCTTTGAGATTAGCGAAATTTTATATAGAAAGCAGCTTGAGACACGTGCTTCCGTATCCGTGGTTTGGAAAATTGATCAACAACTGAAAATAATTCCATTGGGTGAATGTGAAGGGAGGTTGTTCTAAGACATTATGACCATAAAAGTGAACAAATTATGGACATATATGTAGTTGGAAAAACAACGCTCACAAGCATTGCACTGATTGTGGATCAAATCATCTCAATTCAGAATTAAAGCAGCTAACAATGGTTGTTTTTTATGAAAATGACTGTTTTGGATCAGTATATTCAATCAATTGTTTTCACCAAAATGAGTTGTATTTTGAAAAACTGAGAGAGGTTTGTATTTATAACATACCCATATACAATAACCTATCTCCATTTTTACACATCTACTAAGGATTGAGATAATCGAGGTCATCTTCAGAGGGAAAATGTTGAAATTTCAAAATGATTGTTCTAGTCATTAGATGCAAAGAATTGTTTCCATCAAATTAAGATGAATTTTTAGAAAATTAGAGAGGCTTTTCTTCAGAAAATGCTTATCCACAATAACCTCTCTCAGGTTTTACACAAGTGCTATGGTTTAGGATAAACAAAGTGAGTTTTATAGGCAATTTTTCTGGTTTTCCAAAGGACTCTTTCAGACATCAAATTCAAAGAATTGTTTCAGCCAAATGGAGTTCAATTTCAAGAAATTGAGAGAGATGTTTCTTCATAATAGGCCTACCTTCAAAAAACTCCTTGAGTTTTTACACAGGTATAAAAGGTTTGGAGAATTTAAAAGATCTTCACAGGGTATGTTTCCAGAAATTTACAGGTTTACTATCTGAGCCATCAGTTTCAAAATCAGATCCTGAGGAGCTGGAGCTGAATCAGAGGGAAAGAAGACATGGGTTTTGTCAGGCACATGGCCAATTACAAAAAAAAATCTTTCAGTTTTTGCACAGTTGTCACCAGCTGGGATATGCAGGAGGGGTTGTTTAAGCCTATTTTTCAATGGTTTGCATTATATTTATGTTTTATGTAAATCATGGCAGATATGCCACGTTCAAGTTTGTTAGAAGATGTTCTTCAGTTTGTAACAAATTTTTTTGCTAATGTCGATTTTCAAGGTCCGAGACACTATAAATGTACCTCCTAAAGAAGGAGAAAGGGTTGGAACCAATGTGATTTTTTGCGTTGTATGCTTTCAAGAGCTTTCTAATAAAGTTGCAAAGCCGAAGTTGGTGTTTTCACAGGGATTCATGTGTTGGTTCATGTTACAGTCTGTTAATTTCTTTCTCATGTGAATGTTTTCTAGTTTATCTCCCCCATTATGTTTTCTAGTTTATCTCCCCCATTATGTTTTCTTTCATGTCTGAAATAAGTGTATAACAATTTGGAATTCATACATCCTATGCTCCGTCTGTTGTTTCAGATATCCACTGAAGCTTTCTTCTAAAGTTAATACATAATTCATTCTTTAATGCTCTGTGTTAATGGTTTGTTCATGTTCTTCTTTTCCACCAGACAATTATAATTTGACTGTGAAAGAATAGCTATCTTTCCTCTTTGTTAAAATCACCCTGCATAAGTTTTGTTATCTCCATTGCACATATTGACTCCATCTCCCAATGGTCCTATGTTCTGTTTCAACCAATCTTGCAAGCAATTCATATTTTCATTTGTACATATCTGGTGAGAGATCCCTCTCGGAAGAGTAGAAAGCCAGTTCTCTCTTCGAAAGTGGTTCTGATGTTTCCTGTGAACAAGCCTTCACAAACTTTGTGGTTAATTTCCAGTGCTAACACCTTCCTTTCGGAATTAAGGGATTAAGTACAACAAGATCAATATTTAAGATGAGCCTTCCTTTCAGAATTACGGGATCGAGTATAAGGATGATCAATCCCAACATCAACATCTTGGATGATCCTTCCTTTCAAAATTATGGGATCAAGTCAAACAAGATCAACATTTAAGATGATCCTTCCTTTCGGAATTACACGATCAAGTCTAAGGATAATCAATCCCAACATCAATATCTTGGATGATCCCTCCTTTTAGAATTACGAGATCAAGTCCAACAAGATCAACATTTAAGAAGATCCTTCATTTCAAAATTACGGGATCAAGTCTAAGGATGATCAATCCCAACATCAACATCTGGGATGATCCTTATTTTCAAAATTACGAGATCAAGTCCAACAAGATCAACATTCAAAACGATCCTTCCTTTCGAAATTATAGGATCAAGTACAAGGATCATCAATCCCAATTAAGCTACCTGCTATGATCAGGATTCCATAGTATCAATACTACTCCTCCTTCCATGGGAAGTCCTTACGGACAACACTAAGCTTGTATCGAAAGTGTTCAAACTTCACATGAGACATAGGATTAGTCAACACATCTGCAACCATGTCATGAATGTAGAAGTACCGAGTTTCTATGAGCTTCGTCTCATCATGGAACACACGGTTCTATGTCATCTTCATGCAGCTTTGGTTATCACGTAGAATCACAGTAGCATCCATATCTAGATCGAATAGATCTGATAGAAAATTATGAAGCCATATGGATTCACAATTGGAAAAACAAGCTGCAATATATTCTACTTATGTAGTGTTGAGCGCAACACTGGACTGCTTCATGCTTAGCCATGAGATCATAGATGACCCGAGACTGAAACATCCACCTGAAGTGTTCTTTCTGTCTGAGACACTTCCTTCCGAATCTAAATCTATATAATCGTACAGTTTGAGGTCATGATCTCCAGTATAACTGAGACCATAGGTACCTCATCACATTCTTTGCAACTACAAGGTGAACCTGGCTGGGCTCAACCAGATACTGACTCAAGGTGTTCACAATAAAGCATATATCTGGCTAGGTATTCATCAAATACATTAATGAACCAATAATCTATCTGTATAGTGTCACATCCACTAACTCTGTTGAAGCATCAACCAACAACTTCAAATTTCTATCCATGGGTGTGGTCATGGATTTACATTGCAACATATCAAGCATTTTCAGGATTTCTACTACCATTAGGGGAATTGTGAGGTCTAAAATTGGTCCCATAAGAGATATAATAAAATATTGTAAGTTTTTCATTTTGTGGATAAGGTGTATTTACAACTAACCTTTTGCAATGCAATCCATGTAACTATGGTTAAGTTAAAGTAAAAATATGTGTACAATAAAATTAATAAAAATAATCTTTGACATAACTAGAAATATGAGTACTTTTGAATACATAAAATACTAAAACAAAGTACTCATAAAAGACAATTGGTCATAATGGGAAAAAGAGAAAGGCAAGCTAGAATCGTTGGGGTTTCTTAGTATGTCATAATGGACAATGTCGACTTGGATAACAGAGTATGGTAGCCAGTGTGGAAGAGAGTATACACTGGTAGTGCATGCAATGGCCATAAAATGCAGACATGGAGGCATACCATTATTATATTGATCATTCAAAGGGGGGTTCTGTTAACTCTGTATGCCGATCCTCCAACAACAGTTTGCGATAGAAAACCCACAAAGGTATAGGTGTAGGCAGGGGTAAAGATGATTTAGCTTTAGAATCTGTCATTAACTAGAAAGAAAGGAATCATGAGATATCCTCTCGGAGATGCATGACCATTAGGTCTGTTAGATGGATTGGCGTGGAAAACCTAGTACTAACGCGAATAAAATCGGGTAGAATGACATGAGCAACGGAAGAACCCAGACCAATATGGTAGAAAAGTAAAATATTTTAGTTTTGAATTATAAACCTAAATTAAACATTTATAAATAAATTCTAAATTATATAAATTAATTCACATTAATAATTATTTATTTAAAAATATATTTAAACATTTAGTATAAAATTTTAATTTATATTTTCAATGAAATATATTATTATATATATTTTATTATATTCTAATATAATATAATTTATATTATTTTCTAATATATTTTAATATAATACAGTATAACGTGACAAATTTTTATAAGCGATTAATATATGACAATTGATATTATAACAAAACATGTATTTATATTATAAAAACGAGTATAGTATTATGCTATATAACGTGAAAACATTGGTTCATATTATGTAATGGTGAATCCATCGGTTTGGGTGCAGACCTGTGCGTCGGTATGGGATCTTCCTTTGCTCTGCCAAGAGATTTGAGAGATTACTTAGAAGACTTTGGCATTTGCACCCTAGCTCAAGCCCGTAACCAAACTCCCTTCGCCACAGGTTATTGGTTCTCAGCTGAAGATCTTGATCTTGTTGGTGATTGGAAAGCTGTCTGGGATAATTTTATAAGAGGTTTGGAATATGGATGAATTCGTCTCTCTGATCAAAATGATATTCTATTATGGTCTCACAATAATTATACTGGGCCATTAATTGCTGCTGAAGGATATAATTGAATTTTCTCTGATAACTGTTCAGAGAT
Source organism: Pseudotsuga menziesii (assembly GCA_001517045.1). Classification (NCBI taxonomy): domain Eukaryota; kingdom Viridiplantae; phylum Streptophyta; class Pinopsida; order Pinales; family Pinaceae; genus Pseudotsuga; species Pseudotsuga menziesii. The sequence continues at coordinate 1,224,692 of LPNX010826343.1, forward strand.
TAGTGATTCAGCATTGAAAATTTTATGGACTTTGAATATTCCTTTGAAATTAAAATGCTTTATTTGGTTAATGATCAGAGGGAAGATATTAACCTGGGAGCAATTGCAGACTAGAGGCTTCAATGGGCCCGGTCGCTGTGTCCTGTGTGAAGGTAATCTGGAAGATATTCAACATTTATTTTTTTGCTGTCCATTCTCTGTTCGTATCTTCTCGCATTTTGAGGATAAGTACAGGTGCTATTTTCCATTTTATAGCTCTGTCCATTCTTATTTGGACCAATGGTTCAACTCCTCTACGCGACTTGCTCCCTTCAGATTCCTTCCTCTGTTTATTTTTTGGGGAATCTGGCTTCTTCGGAATCATTGTTTATTTGAAAGCAAGAGACCGTCCTTCTCTGCTCTGATCTCCGGGATTGAAGGATTGGTAAATTCTTACCCTGTGCCTATAAAAATTCACAAATCTCGCAATATCGGCCCTGAACCATTAAAAATATTTCCTTGCGGATTATTTGATGGAGCTGCCGCGGATAATTTAGGTGGCTCAAGATTTGTGATTTTTATCAATGATTCTCAGTACTTTAGCTTTTCTATGGGTTGTGGAAGAAGCACGAATACCAGAGCGGAGTTATTAGCTCTTTGGGCAATTCTTAGAGCTGGTTTATTGATGGGAATTCCTATACAACTGATTTTTGGTGATTCCATGGTTATAATTTCTTGGCTTAACAGAAATTATGCACTTGATGTACCATCTCTGATGCATTGGTGTAACGACATAAGATTTATGCTTCAAATGGTCCCTCCGGTGATCTTCAAACACACATTTCGTGAGCATAACACGCTGGCAGATGAACTCTCAAAACAAGCCTTGCATTTGGATATGGGAGTTGTTTCTTTTACAGAAACTATGGATGGTTTGGTTATTAACCAAGGCAATCTTGATCTTTTTTAGAGTAGCTGATTCTCATTTTTATTCAGCTTATGATTTTCAGCAGTTGATGGATTATCTCTTTTTGTTTTGTTTGAATCCACTCTGCCAGCTTGTATTGCTCTGAATTGTCTTGTTTAAAGTTCACCTTCGATTCTTATCAGCATTTTCTGACCTGATTTATCAGGGATGATGAGGAAAGTCTGCAATGATCAGACTTTTTTTTCTAGTATTGTTGATATGTATCGTAATTTTATGATTTTCATGTGACGGATCTGTTTATCAGTCATCATGTTGGTATGTAAATGATGTCTTTTGATTCATATGAAAAACAAAGACTCGTATTTTTTCCTCTGAAAAAAAAATCTTATATATTATATACATTATATAAAGTTGTAATATATAATGTTATATAATATATAAGTTATAATATGTAATAACATTTTGTAAATTAATATACATGATATAATTCATTCATATATATATATATATAAAGCTTTTTATTTATAATATTAAATTTAAAAGTATTGAATTATGTTTTTATTTTTATTTATAATATTAAATTTAAAAGTAATGAGTCGGGTCATGATTTTATTTTTTAAATTATGTTTAACTTTTGATTATTAATATGTTTTTATATTAAAAATAAAGTATTTTAAAATTATTAAGTATATAAATATTATATTCAAAAGTAATTTATGAGTACTTTTTTATTATGAGTATGGTTAACTATGGATTTTTATTTATCATTTAGAATTTGATAAGTAAGTAACTTTAACTCAAGCAATGCTACCTCCACCACAAGGGATGATGGCATTCTCTAGAATTTGATTGGTTCTTGTAAAGTTGATTTTGGTAGTACTTTTTTTGTTTTGAGGCCCATTTTTTACCTCAAAATTCTCCTGATGATATTTCTTTTGGTTAGGGAAGATTTCTTCTGGGCTCTGTCATACTTCAAGACCAAAAATGATGTATCAAGCCAAGGTCTTTCATGTCAAATTCTGTAGAAGGTCTCTTCTTTGTTTATGTTTATGATCTTCTCATCATTTATCAAAGACAAATCATCTATCATATCGTACCATGTCTTGGGCACCTATCTCAAACTTCTTCACATATGCTTCCTCTCTATGAGGGGAGACATCCGATATCACTCTAAGTACACTCATAAAATACTGGGGAAAATAACCTTTTCCATAGATGTATCTCAATCTATCTCTGCAATCTGTGTTACAATCACTCCCCTTGAAGCAAAGCTTTTTTGCTCCCTCTTGTAACTGAGCACTATCCTTCCTCTACATCTTGTATTTTCTGTATCGAAACATTCAATACTAGAGTGACTGGTATTCATCTTTGATTTTGATATTTTGTGTATCCATCTATGTCATCTTGCAAGGTCACTAGACACCAAGACCCATCTATGAGTTTCTCATCTTATTGCAAATGTTGATATCTCATCACTCTAGGTTTTCTTCAAGCTCATCTTGTAATTGTCTGTTATGGGTGTCTTTTGAGCCCGTACAAATCCTTGTTCAAACTGCACATGTGGTTCTCTGTTTAGAGAGTCCCTATAGGTTTCTCGATATACACTTCTTCTTCGATTACACTATCAAGTGTATTTGGTCACTAGAGCAACGTCTCATCATATTCGACTCTCTATATCTTTAGAGAAGCCTTGCTTTGTACATCGTCACTTGTTCTTCAAAACAAGTTCCGCCATTTTTCTCTTGTAGGTGATTGTACAATCCTTCCTATAAGTCAAACTTAGTTGCATGATTAGATACACTTCATAGTTTCCAAAAACATGACAAAGACATAGGTCACACAGTCATGCAACTATATTAGCCAATGCTTCAACACAACATTCATCTATATATGTATACATATGATAAATTTCTAGATGTCTTCCATCTCTACCAGAACATAGTTAAGAGTGTGCACTTCTCTCAATATGTCATCAAGGAGGTTTCATTCTAGATGAGCATCAATGGATTGTTGTGTGGTACCATTGAATACTTACCTATCACATGCATATTAGTAGTATACTATTCATTATTGTAGACACTCTACCATGCATGATCTTAGCAACATAAATGTGTACACTATCAATTGAATTAAATAACAATTCAAATACTTAGCTTTGATTGTTGGTTGGGTAGTCTCCCCCTTGATCTCTATTGTCTTGCCATCATGATCTTCTTCAATTTGAAACATTGACCTTGATCTTCATATCTTCTAGATGCATTAGATATTCTTGGAACTTGTGTTTGGAGAATATCTCTTGGTATTTATGTATGGATAATTCTTCATCTTTGGAGTCCAAATTGTAGGATCTTCTCCTACCCTAATCTTATCAATAAGAGTGCTTCAACTGGTTGCTTGCTTCAATGCTTTTAGGAAAATTGCTTCTTGTTAACCTAGGGTTTGATAGAGAAACCCTAATTTTTCAACTTTGGAATCTTGCAAAAATACTTGGAGAGAAAGTTGTTCCTCCCCAAGGCGATTTGAGAAATGTACTCCTTTTCCCAGATATGTGGACATAACTGCAAAATAATTTATTCCCTAGTTTTCTCACCAGTAGTGATAGGGAAAAAAATGAAAAATTCTTGGAATTGAGTTCTGATTCCACAGAAAGATGCGCCCTCCTAGGGAGAGTTAGATGGTCCTCATTTTTCATCTGATTTGTGGATGAAAGTGCCCAGAACAAGAAGCCCTAGTTTTTGCAATTTCTTATGTAGAATTGTTCGATCTTGATTCTAGTTTATCTATGGAATTAATGCTCCTCAAGGTTTGAAACTTCATCCTGAGGTAGATTGATTTGTATTCTTTCCAACCCCACATATTAGAGTAGTATTGGATTCACCAAGTGGAACTTTTGATAAGTCTCCCAAGGCGACTTATTTGAGGACTGGTTTAGTATAGTGAACTTGTACAAAATTCCACGTGTCATTGTTTCAACTTCGGTATCTGAATATCGCACCACATAAACTACAGTCCATTCCCTATTTGCATCATGTTTATAATTTGAGTTGGATCGTCTTATCCCGATATATAGCGATTCTCCCGAGGTCACATGTTTATGACTTAATTTTGGAAGAGGTTGGAGCCCTAATTTGGAGGGATCATATTTCCTAAAGTATAGTGAATATGATGCTGAAACTCATATAAAAGGTACATAAAGATTTAATATTCGACCTGTCTAAGTTTTAGCTTCTTATCCTTCTCCAAACTCGATTTATAGCGAAAATTCCAAGGTGACAAGATTTTTTCTTCTAGGGTTTTCAAGCATGAAACCCTAAACTTCAGTAACTGTAGTTGTAGCAGTGTTTCAACTCACAAAGACTTCTTTCAGGGTGGCTCTGATACCATGTTAATTTTTTAATGGTTATACTAGATCTTACTTTTAACATCGTAACCATATGTAATAGGATCACTGAAAGAAAGACAAGTACAACACGACAAGGTACACAACAATTTATCCTAGGAAAACCCTATAGGGAAAAACCTAGCAAAACTTTCTCAATATAGATTACCATTATGCAATGAACAACGAACAAGGTCTCATAGATAGAGAGACCAAACCCTAAGCATAAGAGCCAAAACACCAAAGACACTTGTCATGTCCTTCTCTAACCTTCCTTCTTTCTCTCTCTTGAGCAATACATGATTGTGACTATGTGTATAAATGAGGGAAGGAACCTCCCTATTTATACTAATATTCCAACTAGCATTTTACCTAACTGGGCCAACCTGTCTAACTGACAGGGATGACCTACCTAGGAAATCCCACAATAATACTTATATCATTCTTTTTCGGGGTGTTATTGAACCAACTTACAATGGAGGGTTTACCTCATGACTTTTACATGACCTTTTACATTAGTGGCATCTCTCGAAGGAGGAATAATAACAATGTAAAGTACAAGTAGAATATTCTTCAAAGTTCCATTATTTCAACATTTCAGAATGAATTGCGTGGGAGTCTAAAGCATGGAGGGTTAAGGGATGAGTGGTGAGGTATCTATTTTTTTGGCATAGTATTATTTATTGGGGGGATTGGGGTCCTCATCTTTCAGCTAGGGGTTCGTTGGAAAGAGATTTGTCCCCTTCCAATTGTGGTTGCAATCTGTGGACCTATGAGTTGGTCAGAGGCTAGGTTGCTACTTGTACAAATTGGTTCAACTGGTCTACTTCTAGGTAAGTGCTAAACCTTAACATCTACTCATTTATAGAGTTAAATTAGTTGGTCGTTTTACATCCTTTCCATTGTTCTATGCAACTTTCATGTTCTTTTTGTAACTTTTATGAGTTGTAGAGTAGTTTAAGAAGCCCTTGTTATACTTAAAATTTGTAATTAATTTTCGATGAGAGATAGAATAATACTAATTAATTATTACACCGTCTTGTAATCTAGCTCCCTAAATTTGGTATAAAAGCCACATTTTTCTCCTAGGATCTGTGTGTTTTGGGCCCACCATTCTTCCATTGTGCGTGGCAGTATTAGTGGCATTAATGGCATGTGAAACAATTACAAGATACCTCTATTTTAAGTTGATATATATATTGGCACTTGTTACTTCCCGATGGTCAGAACACAAAATGCATATGATATCGTGATATTACAATTGATTCAATAGGATACAACTTAATTGGTTTCATCATAATATATTGCATATAGTTATGATATGTTGTTCAACATTATGTGTAGTGACCAATGAAACGTGGTTCTATGATATCATGTTGTTTATGTTGACATTTAGAATAGAACTTTGTAATGAATTTTAATGAATGATGGGTATTAAGGACATGTCAATTTCGTGCTTTGAATGCTTAAAATTTTTTCATCATGGGTTATTATTTAATGAAAATATGGTTAGAAAGAAATTTATATTATACTGTTGATCTACAAAGATAAGTACTAATCATTGTTCTTGGTGGTGAGTGGAAGTATGTTTTAGGAAACTCACTAAAAACCCGTGAGAGTCCTATATTTCTATGATTTCATGGGGCCTCATAACCACAAATGAGAATGGTGATGCTACATACTTTTATGGAATGTGGGACAATTCAATAGATAATACCATGCGAGCAGTGGATATGTCAGAATTCCATGGCTTGAGGTACATCAACTATAGAGGGAGGTATTTGGAGAAGGAATTTTGATGCTTGGGGTTGGTTTCCTTGGATAAATATGGAGGGTGTTAGGGCCAACCTTTCGAGATGCTTGGTTGACCAAAATCCAGGTTTTCCAATGAGGTGATTAGATGTGACCGAAATTTGGTGTGACCGTTGAGGTCAAAATAGGTACTAGAAGTTGAGCAAAATCTGGTGAGACTGATGAGGTCCATATATCAGTTTATCCATTAGGATAACCAAGAATATTTTGATTCCTTTTGAGGTGCATATTAACCAAAAATCGATGTAGCTCATGAGGTGACCAGAAGTGACCAAAATCCGGTGTGATTGATGAGGTGAAAATAAATATCGGAAGTAGACCAAAATTTGGTGCAGCCGATGAGGTCAATAGATCAATTTAGCAATTGTGATAACCATGAAACTTCTGATGCCTACTTTACTGTCTACATACATGTTACAATAGAGGAATTGTGGCATGTAGATAAAAACCATATGAATTTGGTGTGGAGGGTTATGGAGTTGGATCAAATGGTATGATTCTTAAGAAAAGGGTGCATGAGGTATGGGGGATTTTTGGGAGTGTTGTGTATTTAATTTTCTACCTGGTTGAGTCAAATTTGATTTTCTTTTTGCTATTTTATGCCATGTCTTAAGAAGTGTATGATGAAGTTAATGTATGACTTGTATGAGTGTTTTCATATTAGATCATAGGAAGTAATCAAGAGCATGTAGTAATCAGGGCACATAAATGTATTAGTTAAGAGGAAATTTTTTGCATGCTAGCCACATGCATGAGTTTTCATCTTCACAATAGTACTAAATATATATACACTATACTATATAAGTAAGACTTGTATTATCTTGTGAACTTATTACTATGGGGAGTATAACTTCGGAGGTGAATTTTCTTGAAGGGGGGGAGTATGTAAAAACCATACAAACTAATATGAGATTAGTATTTTTAAACCCCTCATTAGCTACTAGTGAAGTATTAATAACACGGATTTAAAAAAAATAGAAATAAATAGAGAAATATTAATAAAGTTAAGTTAATCCTAATAAAGTAAATTAACAAATTAATATAGGTTAAGTTAATTAAAATTGATTTGATAAAGTAGGGTGCATGAAGTCCATGTGGTGGTCATGCACAATTCTCTCTAATTAAATTAAAAAAATCAATTGTTTTGCATAAATGGAGGAAAAGGGAACTGATTTGGGGGTTCATGCTGTTTGTCTTGGAGATTTATGATCTGAAGTGATTTTCTAGGTTGTTTGTATGAGTGATCGGGTCTTAGTTGTTGGTCTATGTCATTTCAAAGGTAGGGCAAGGGTCAAGTATTTCAGAGTTTAGCTGATTTTTGGGAGTTTTTTTTATTGAATTGTGAGGGATTGTGGAGTATGGAGGGTTGAGGGATGAGTGGTGGGGTATCTAGTTGTCTAACATAGTATGTTCTGTTGGGGGGATCATAGGAATCATATTTTAGCTGGGCGTCAGTTGGAAAGAGAGTTTCCCCCCAAATTGTAGTTGCATTCCATAGAGCTATGAGTTGGTTAGAGGTTTGGTTGCTACTTGTACAAATTGATTTAGCTTGTCTACTTCTAGATAAGTACTAAACCTTAACATCTACTCATTTATGCAATTAAATTAGTTGGTTGTTTTACATCATTTCCATTTTAGTATGCAATTTTCATGTTCTTTCTATAATTTTATGAGCTGTAGAGAAATTTTAGAAGCCCTGGTTATACTTAAACTCAACAATTAATTTATGATGAGAGATAGAATAATACTAATTAAATTATTATAACATCTTGTAATTTAGGTCCCTACATTGGAAGTACTAAGTATGTCATGTTGAAAAATTATGTGTTTCATTGGCATGTTGATGTGATGCTGCTTTAGGTGTGTTTGGAAATCCCAAGAAAAATATAGTATTTGATAAGGTTTTCATGATGGAATCCATTTTCATTTCCACACTAGTAAAATTTCACTAGTAAGGCCACTATGAAAAAAAATCCCGTGTCATGGTTACTATAAGTGACAAGGAGGTGAACAAAAGTTTTCATCCATGCATTTAAACCTCGTGAAAACCTACTTTTCATTTTCAGGGGGGACTTCATAGATCCTATTTTCCCACTCTCCTCTGTTTGTCCACATTTTTATTTTTACTCTCATTGATTATTTCACTAAGTGGCTTGAAGATACTGCATTAAAGAATGCTAAGGCATAGGATGTTGTTTCTCTTACGTAGGGGCATATGTATTTCCACTTTGGTATTCCTCTTGAAATTTTTAGTGATAATGGAAATGATTCCATATCTGGAGAGGAGCTAAGACTCTTCCAACAGTACACTGTAATCTACTTAACCTATTCTCCTTTTTACCCATAGGGAAATGGATTAGTTGAACCCATTGATACATATTTGATTTAAATTTTCAAACACATTATTGGTTATAACCCTCATTAGAAACACTTACAACTAACACATGCCTTGTGGGATGATAAGAGGGTGATCAAAATTAGTACAAGTGAGACACCCTTTCACTTGGTCTATGAAAAATAGGCAATTATCACTTGTCAAGTTAAAAGTTTCAACATATTGATTAGCATTTGAGAGTGAGGAATTGAAAAAAAAACCAATAACTTATAGGTTAGATGCATTACTATACATGGAGGAGCAATGAGAGTTTGCAACTTAGAATTTTGAAAGGAGGCAAAGTGTTGTTAACAAATATCATGGAAATAAGACAAATGGTAAATCATTCAAACTTGTTTAAAGTGTCTTTATCTAAGTTTCCACTCACAAATCCAAGGGTAAACATATTAGATTCTAGAAGGTGTTCTTATGATCATTTACTAGTGCACAAAGTATTGGGGTTAATGTTTTTTGTTAAAGGACAACCTAGAGAGATTGTTCTTTTATACATTGTAAATGTATATCTCTTAAATCCCTACATTAGTTTTACTAAACTAATGTAATTATAGGATTAAAAATAAAAATAGTAGAACATAAAATGTAAAAGAATTCTTGTTACACAAATGCATTTTTCAATTATTATTTTGAGATTTTCATGGTGTTTTGTTTTCTCCTTGGATTGACATGTTTTATTTTGTTTTTATTCTCATGTTTGGATTATGCATGAATATTTATCTTTAAATTCCATTTCCTTACAATAGTTTAGGTAAATTTATTTATGTTACAACAATAAAATAGTAAATAAATAGGTAACCTTTAGCAATAGTAATTAATAATAGTAAATATTTTTTATAAAAAAAAGTGTCTCTTCAATATTTGATGGCCAAGTCATATTTAAAGAAGCCATATTAATTGTAATCAATCAACCATTCAATATTATATTTATACATTATTTTTCTCAAGATGAAACATATTTCTCCTTAACCTGGATACACGCTAACTATTACAACTAGATACGGTTGTACCATTTGGTATCAAAGCGGATTCGCTACTCCTAAAGTGAGCTCATTTGTCTCTCGACCTCTCTTCCCCTCCATTTCAACATCTCCAATCCCCATCTCCATTAATTTCAAATCCCATTTTTCCTCACGTGAAACTGCCCACATCTCTTCCTTCACGTCCCCATCTCTCATTACCCTCACACTGGTCCACGCTCTCCATCCCTGCTCTCCTACGCTCTTGCATTCACACCTTACCCGCCAGCTTCCACCTAATCCTAAGTGTTCTCTCCTCCCAGCCTGTACACTCCCCGAGCTACCGTTCCCTCCCATCGCACCCATTCCCCTCTGCACAATTCCCACGCTCATACAGCCACACGCCACGCTGCTTGTCGGCTACGCTTCTCCTTCGTTATCCATTCTAGTGCCCCCCTATTCATCGCACAACCCGTATCCTTGGCATTCCCTCAACCTCCCTCGTTTTCTCCCCTCCAACGCCTTACCACTTACCCATTCTAATCGTTAACTGTACCTCCTGAAGCTCATTGTCCTCCCTGATCATGCAACTCCATCCACTCACTCATATCCCTTCATCTATCTGTACATCACCTCCTCCCGCACTCTCCCTCTGCCTACCACAATCTCCTCCCCACTTGCGCCTTTACCGGTCCTCCTGCGTTCCTCCAAACCTCCATCCTCACGCACTGCGCCTCCGCTATCTGACTAATCATTGCTTCCTCCTCCGTTCTGAGTGCCTTCCATCATCTCCATGGGCGCCACCTTTCGACCTACCTTCACGCGAACCTTAAATCCTTCATAATTAATTTTTAATAAAAATTAAATATTATATATAATAATAATATTATAATATTTATTTTATTAAAAGAAATTATTACCCAACCTTATAAAAAATAAAATATATAATATAATAAGATTATATATATATATATATATATAAAAGCCGAAGTTGGGTCCAAATACACACCTCCACATACGATGACCCAATCCATGACGGAATTAAAAGAAACACTTGAGAAATTGGGGAAGGACATCAAGGCTCTCATCGCTAACAAAAAAAAATGGAAGGAAGAAATAAAATATCACAATGCAGTGCTCAAGAAAGAAATCAAAGATGAAGTTGTTTTGGTAATGGAAAGAAGGCTAGATGAAAAATTGGAAATCATGAACGAGAAACAAAAAGACTTGGATGACAAAATGAGTACCATGACGCAAGACATAAACACCATAACACAGAACTTGAGGTGACCATGACGCAAAACCATAATACATTAATGGAAGTATTACAAAAACTAATGCCTAGAACAAACCATATCAACATCTTAGATATGTTGGACCAGTGTGTCAACAAAAATAAGAGAAACAAAGTCGAGCAAGACAATAAACAAGACAAAGAGACAAAATATCTTAGGGATGGCCAAAATAACAATAATATAATTGATAAAAATAAAAATGGGCTTGACCAAGTTTGTAATAAAATTCAAGCCGATGTTGTTGATAATATTAATGATGATCAATACAATGACAAAATATGGATCCTACATTATGTAAAGGAATTAAATTCAAAGAGGTCAAATATTTTAGATTCATCTTCTATCTTAACTATTCTTCCGCCCTTGAGAAACCTAAAAGTAACACTATCTGGCGATTTTGAGTGTGAGAAGCCTCAAGGGATGTCACTTCTCAAGTTAAATTATATGGATAATCAAAGGGAGACATTACATGATGACATCCTAAGTATCATGGGACAGTTGATTCTAAAACAAAGCTTGATATGTTTAGTCACAAAAATATTCCTAGGATTCATATACATGGGAAATGGGACAACAATAATAAACAAAATGAAGTACAAATTCAAGTTACAAGTAGAGGGAATTTGACAAACTATTGTGTAAAGACCAAGCACATACCTAATAAATTCTCTAAAACAAAAACTACATAAAGGAAGTAATGACGTTGTTTCAACACAAAACGAGAATGAAAAGATGACAACAATAATCTAAGATTTGAGGACAAAGCTTTCCTAAGGGGAAGGTCATATTACAACAATAAAATAGTAAATAAATAGGTAACCATTAGCAATAGTAATTAATAATATTAAATATTTCCCGTGGGAGGTAGAGCAAGTGGTATAGTGGAATCGTTGAAATTGGTTGTAAATGGAAGGTCTCGTGTTCAAATCCCCCCCAAATTTACTTGTGTGCCATGGTTAGGGCCTTGTGGATGCACCTAGGGGTATAGTGGTAGCGGGATTGGATCCCTGGACCCCATGTCATGCAAGTACCATCTCGTCCCCAGTTGCCAATTCCCCTAGTTACAAAAAAAAATTAATAATATTAAATATTGTTTATGAAGAGAAGTGTCTCTTCAATATTTGATGACCAAGCCATATTTAAGGCGACCATATTCATTGTAAGCAATCATCCATTCGATATTATATTCATACATTATTTTTCTAAAGATGGAGCATCTTCCTCCTTAACCCGCATACGGGCTAACTGATTACAATCGGCTATGGTTGTACCGATTTCTATTATAATCTTTGCATGGCTTCCCCAAGAAGCTACCAATACAATTAATAAACCCTTAGGCTATGTTGGCTATCTTGTTTACTTACTCATTTTTTTTGGTTTATCTCTAACATGATTTGTTAGTATTTGACATGGCATGTTTATATTAGGAGATAGAGTTAGAATTACTGAGGGGTTCCTAATTTTTCAGTCTATGAAAGTGAAATGCTTGACAACAATGCTAAGTTTCATAACTATTCTTCACCCGTTACATAACACTAATATAATTAAATCTGGTTTCTTCCATTTTAGGAGTGGGAATGGATTCTTATACCTACTTCATTGTAACTTGTTTTTGTCATTCAAGTTATTCATCCAATATGGTTCATCCACAAACAACATGTATCATACCCAAATTTAATTGTTATACAAGGAAACAACTCAAGTGGTGTCATGTTGGGTTGGAAACAACTTCCCCCTTTTATCATCAAATTTTTATCCTTCTTCACATAGATCCTAAGTTTTCCTAAACTTTGAAAGTTTATGAAAATACCCCCCACTCCTGAGCACAAACTAAAGGATTACACCTCCTTCTGTGTTTTAAATGAATTTGACAAAAGTGTATACTTGTCATAGAAAGTCATTTCAGGTCTTGGGTGATTCGATGAAAGAGTATTCCCTATTATGTCAAATGATTTGGGTTATTTTGAAAAAGAATATCCCTTATCATAATAAGTGGTTTTAGATGATTTTGATGGAAAATCACCATTTTTATAACAAACAACATTGAATGATTTTAAGAAAAATAATCTTATCTCCCCACTAAAGAATGGTCCATGTAGTGCTCTTTTACTTTGTTTTATTTGTTACGATATTATACCCTAGGTTCTATGTTATCCATAACATATGGAAGTATTAGCGTAATTTCATTGATAATTCTGAATGCTACATAAATATTACAAGCCATATGATGGAATAGGGAGACCTAGGATTGAGATAATCAAGACATAGAGAATACAATATATGCCCTTTCCTATCTCAATTCTATTTAATCAATATATGCGAATGAATATAATCTCATATACATCCAGAAAGTTATATTTCCTTAGATATATTTTTATACCTTTCTTTAATTGATCTATGATACTATGGTTGACTTGTGCTCCATCCTTTTTCTTTCTTCTTAAATTTATTAAAAAGAAACCCTATGCCTTAAAAATAAAAATAAAATTGGTTTATAAATAGGTTCTTAGAAAAGGAATTTTTAAATGTTATCTAAATAGCGCCTCAAAAGTATAATTATGAGTGACTTTTCAAGCACCTAAAAAATGAGATTATGACCACACAAAAATAATTCACAAAAGGAAATTATGAGCACCACTAGACGTGTTGACAAAGTGTCTTTCAAGGCATCCACGAAAGCACACCCAAAGTTAATTCTCAAGAGTCAATGAAGCGCCGAGAAATAAAAATTCGATGCACCTCAAAAAATGTTATTTGAATGAGAATCAGAGCACTTAATTTCAAGGGATACCAAAAATAAGGTGGGAAATAATAAAATAACTCTCCCAAGCGATACATAGTTTAAGTGAATCACTTACAATTTTTTTTTCAAAGTGCTACAAAAGACTAATTTCGAGCACCATTTAGAGCACTACAAAAGTGAAGGCACTGGAAAAGTGACATTTTAGGCACCTCTCATTCAAGTATTAGAGCTCTATAAAAACCCAATTTAGAGCAGTCCATGGCATTGACAAAATGATTATAACAATGTGATAATCCAACCCACCTTGAACGCTCTCAAGACTAAATTCAAAGTGTCACAAAGGTGATTTCATAGCATTTTGAGCAAAGATAAAATAGTATTTTGAGCGTTTTGGGCAGCGAACAAACATTCAATGCTTCTTCCCCATAATATATAAAAATCAAGTTTTGGGCTTGAGGGATACACAAGTTATTTCATGCCTAAGGGATCTAACCGTTGATGCTTAGATAGGGGTGAAAGGAGGAGAACCACCTACTAGCAGTCCTTTCAATGAAAGGTGTTAGACCAATCTACCATCTTTTTCTAGGTAACAATTCTCATAAGCCTTAACCTCCAAGGGTTTTCTTTATTTATTCCTATTGGTTAATTTAAGGCTTGTTTTGCAAACATGTAATAGACCTTAAGGAAAGATAACAAATTTTTTATAGGGTTAGCACCAACAAAGTGACCATTTGTTGTTTTGAATAAAAAACTTTGCAACAAAACATCCAAATTTATGGTCCCAAACTCTCACAATATGTTGCTTAACCTATTACACTTTTGGGCCTAGTTCCATCTTGCTCCAGAGAATGGAACTCCCCAAGTATGTTCCGAGTTCGAGGAATGTTGTACCATTTCTAATTCCCAACAACAAAAATCGTTGGTAATAATGATGTAATTAAATAATGATATGATTCTCAGTTGGGATCCAATATTGCTTATTCCATTTTTTTGAAGCAACTTAATTTTTTGTTTTAATAGGAATCTATCCCTCATCCATGTATTAACTAAAATGAGAAACTCCATTTAACCTAACTGAAAATATGGTCCGTAAACCATATGAATTGAGTCGGGGTGTGAGGGGGTGGGAAAGGGGTTTAACACCTTAGTAATTCACTTTCCTTTTGATATCTGTACTCCATGGTGTGTTTTCATGTAGTCATTAAAAGAAGCTTGTGAATAAGTTCATTTGAATATTTGAATAGTGCATGAATGATCCACTAAACATTTGAAGAGAGCCCACAATCAGTTGCATTAATCAAATTACATAACAATATTTTTCCATGGTATGAATTACTATTGCTTTGTTTACTATCATTTCTAAAAAGATCCAATGAGGATATGATTGAAATACAATATTTAATCATGGATTACAAGAGAGTTTGATATAAGGGAAATTCATACTTGAGCCATCTTCATATGAAGAAGAAGAAGATAAGAAGGTCACCATGCAATATGGAGACACAAATCCCAATGCCAAAGCAACATCGACTTGTAAGTGGGGAGAGATCTATACACTATTAATAATGGAATGCAATACCTTTTTCATGTGACTCTTTCGCATCTTCTACTAAATCATTCAACAAATAATGTGACTAGTTCATTTGAACTCACTCCACACAGAGTTTAGCCACTATGATCATACCTGTAGTACATTGGTTCTGTTGTTTCTTCTATAACAATTTGGTAGCTAAAAACTTAGTTGCGAAATGAAAAGTATGGTCGACAATGATGGAGCTTATAAAAAATCCTCTGGTATGTTTGGAAAAATCATACTTATCTTTTAGCTTGTTTGTCAGCGAAGTATACTGGTATTTTTTGAAAAATGACGCTAGGTTCATGCCTATAAGTGGTATTTTTGTAATTTCTACTATCAACTCGACATCCACATAATTTTTTCTATCGAGCCATTGGAGGCCACCATGAAATGATACCAGTAATTGTTTAACACATGCATTCACCTCTATATTTCGGCCGAAATGCGACATATACATCAGCGATAGTAAACCTGCCTAGTCTAGTCCTCTTTCCCATTCCATTGGACCTAGGAACTTTAGGCCATCTGGTATATCTTCTATAACAACCATTTAGTTCTTCATGTCCAAATCTATATATTTTTGTGTGTTGTAATTGACAAAGGTCAGCTTCTTAAGGTTTGGAAGAATGTTTTGCGACTCATGAACTCCTTTCGACACAGTTGGTGCTACCAGTGGGTACTGTGCATTCTTCAGAACTCTAATTTTTGGTGGATCAGATCGTCTTGGTGGAACATATGGTGGAAGCATAGTAGCAGACTCTTATTCTTCCTCCTCCTCTAGTGCTGCCGGTGCTGGTGCTTTCTTCTTTCGACTTCAAGAACATTTCCCCATTGTTGTACTAAATGGACCTGGTGGGTCTGGTCTTAACCTGACTGTAGGGATAAATGGAATGTGTTCAGCTTCTTCGGCAGCCACAGGATGCAGTGGAATGTATTTAACAACATCTTTTATAATGGGTGTGGGTGATGGGGTCACGATACCATATTCTGCTGCTGTGCTTGTACTGGAAATCAAAATAACTATGCTATGTGGAAACTCAGTTAGGCTCTTGCAGCTGCAGACAACAATATCTCTCTTAAATGTAGTAGAATGAACTAAATACTTGGGCACGAATGGTGATAATGTCTAGCCATTCATTCCATTAGTACTCCACACGATCGAGCAATAAACGGAAAGGTAGTTGTCCTTTTCATCACATGGGTTGATTCTCTGAATGATTATTGGAAAATTCTATGCATGTCGCCACTCACCTATCAAATCAGTGGTAGTTATTGTGCAATAAAGATGGAAGTGACCAAAAATCATGCTACCAAAATCTCCCAAGAATTTAAATTAATTACGACCACGTTTGAATTAATTATGACCAACTATATTTTTTTCGACTCTATTTTAACTTGCGACATCATCGCTCTTCATGTGACTAGTATCCATCCTTCAACATTTTTATTTTCTTAGGATAGATGGATTGTCTTCACTGTCTTTTGTTTTCTTGTGACAGACAAAAAGTCTGTGACAATTTTCCTCTCTTTGCGACATAACTAGCAGTCTGCGATGGTTTTTCTTTCTTCTTTATGACAACTCATTTCCTGTGATTTAAAAAAATAATTTCAGAGGGTTTTTCTTTTTCCTTTCTTTTCTCTTTTTTTCACTTGACATATTCAGGACTATCCTTGATAAGGATTTAGCTGACTTTCATTTACCAGTCCTTTGGCAAGTGTTCCATCAAACTTCTACAATTGCATTGTGCCTCCGTTAGTGATATGAGTTAAAATATATGGTCCTAATCAATGTGTTTTTAGCTTACCCGGATGCTTGAAGAATTTCCTATCATACAGAAGAACAAGTCCTCTGACCTGAAATTGCTTATTCTTGATGTGGCGATCATGCCATACTTTTTGTCGTTCTTTCTCAACATTTTGATGATATCCTACAAAAAAATAATCTTCTTCCAACTATATCAGCTACGACAGTCTTTCCTTGACAGCAAGAACATTTTTCATCTTCATGATCGTAGCAATACTTAGGTTGTGTACAATGTATTCCATCGACATCACATCTTCTTTTCCATATACCAATCTAAATGGAGTTCAAACTGCCAACTTCTTACAGGTCGTGCGATATGCCCATGGTACTGCAGCATTTTTTTGATCCTAGTCATCTCTTTGGACATTGCAAATCTTTGCCAACGCATTTTCCAGGGTTTGTTAAATTCTTTGACCCATTCACTTGAGGGTGATATGGATTTTTCTTTCTATATTGGATCTGGAATTTTTATGTCAGTTCCTCAATCAATTGGTTGAAAAAGTGTGTGCCTTGGTCACTTATCAAAATTTTTGGGCATCCAAATATAGTCACAACATTTTCAAACAAAAAATTACCAGTAGTCACGCTAGTACAATATTTTATTGGCATTGATTCATCCCATTTGGTCAGGTAGTCAGTCGCAATAATTATATATCTTGCACCTCTGTGCTTCCCTGTTGGACCAATAGAACCCAAAAAATAAACGACCCATTTATCAAATGTCTACAAAGTTATTTGTGACACTAATGGCATTTCATATCCTCGTGATGACTTTTCCACTCTTTAACAAACATCACAACTGCGGAAATATTCTCGGGCATCTGCATGCCTGGTGGGCCACCACAATCCTTCTTGCAATATCTTTCACACTGTATATTTTCTAGGAAAGTGGCCTCCCACGACACAACATGCGCTTCATTTAGTATCATTGGTTGCTCGTGTTCCAACATGCAAAGACATAGAATCTCACTAGGGCCCATTTTATATAATTGTCCATCAATCAACTAGAAGTTTGCAACTCACACAACTAATTGTTTCTCCTATGCAGTAGTAAATTTAGCTGCTTCATATCCCGTACTAAAAAATTGTATGATGTTTATGTCATGATCATCAAATAGTGTTATCGCAAATAGTTGTGCATTAGGGAGACCGTTGTCGATGTTACTAGGTTCATCGCCACTTTCAATACTTGACAGATGGTCTGGTCCTGAATTCATTCAACCTAGTTTAATAATAACTTCAAAGTCAAATTCCTAAAAAAGGAGAAGCCACTGACAAATCTTCCCCCCCAAACACTAGCTTATTAACCAGGTATTTCAACAGTGAATGATCTATGCACATTTTAAAATGTCCACCCAACAAGTAGTGTCGAAATTTCTATAGAGTGTATACCAGAGCTAGTCCTTCTCTTTCTATCATGGTATAGTTCTTCTTTGTTGTTGATAATTTTCTACTAGCGAAGGCAATAGGATGATCAATCAACCCTTTTCCAGGCTGTGCTAGTACCACGTCGAGCGTGATAGACAACACATTGAATTTTACATGAAATTCCTTTTTCCAGCATGTAAATACAAGTATGGGCATTGTAACCATCTTCTTCTTTAAAGTGTCCAGACTCTCTTGGAAAATTTGCATCCACTGAAACTTAACGTCTTTATTCAATAGCTTCTCCATCGGACCAATCACCTCTCCATATCCTTTGATAAATTTTCGGTAGTATCCTGTATGTCCCAATATTGCTATGAATTGATTCACTATTGTGGGTGGTGGTAGGTCTACGATAATCACAATTTTGGTAGGGTTGATCAATATTCCATTACAATAAACTACGTGGCCCAACATAATTCCAAATGGGGCACATAAGATACATTTCTTTAAGTTCACTAAAATTTGATACTGGCGACAATGTTCCAGCATCATGATGAGGCTCTCAGTATGATCCTTAATGAGCCCAAACACTATCCAATCATCAAAGTAGACCTCAAGAAATTTATGAATAAAATATTTGAAGGAAGCCACTACTATTCTAGAAAAAATAATAGGAGCATTCTTGAGTCCAAAGGGCATTACTGTGTATTGGAGAAACCCCCACACTGTCGCAAATATTTTCTTGTGTCAGTATTCCTTTGCGATTCTAATATGATGGTATCTAGAGAACCCATCAATGAATGAGTAAATTTCTTAACCCCCGACGCTCTCCAGTACCTCATTTGTAAATGGAATTGAAAATGGGTCATGTAAACAAGCGTCATTCAACTTTCTTAGGTCTATGCAAATATAAACTTCATTAGAAGTCTTTTTATCTTGCACTACTATTGAACTAATCCATTATGATTCTTTTATAGGATCTATAACACTTGCATCCAACATTCGGTCCAAGGTTATCTTGAATTTTTATTTATACCGTGGATTCAATCAGTATGGTCGATGCTTGATAGGCTTTGTGTCTGGATTTAAAGGTATATTCATTTCTCCAAGGTCTCTGACAATCCCTTACATCTATGAGAATTTTGAAGAGAAAAAATATTGAAACTCATGCAATATATCCATGATATTCCTGACAGTCTCACCATCCCAATAATCTCCAATATTGGCAAATTTTGGATTCTCTAGAGAGCCAATATTTACTTTTTTTTTATACTTTTAGTGGATTCATAAATTGGTCGCTAGAAATACCAAATCCTTCCACTGTGTGCATACCTTCAAACTCGGGTATTTTTAGGTCAAGTATATCATCGTCATCGGGTTCTGCTATCACATTATAGCACTCCATCCAGTGTTGGATTGTTGCGTCACATTGATTGAAGTTTGTCATTGCGATAGGGATATCTTCAAATATATTTATCTTGATTACTAGCATTGAAGCATCAATTGACTTATGATCATCAACAAATTCAAATGTGCATATGAAGTTAGTGTCTAATTCATACCATTCAATAGTCCCTCATCTCATCTCAAATGATTTATACCATCTCCTTAGTATCATGTCTAACGTGTGTATGAACTGATGAACCCATTCTTGTCCCCGACATGCCTACCACGTTGCATGAAAATACTCTATATGTTCGATGGGATTAGTCAATCATATATACTTTCAACCACTATATTTGATCTCTTCTGCAAACCTTATCTCCAACAATATTCGACATTGTGGCCATTCTGAGATAGATTCTTTATGTGAGACCCACCATCTGGACGATGTAGCTTTCAACACAAAGCCTAGAGAGGACAAGCGTTGATGTTCTGTGACTTTTTCTTCAAACTATGTAAAAAAAGATGCAAGTTTAGGTAAACATTCTTAGGTAGGTATCTCACTTTCCTCAATTCCTACTCGTCGCACAGAACATGTAATTCTTGCACACTTTCTCATGGATACTTCATGCATCCGATTATGCCTATTTTTCAATGCTTCACCCGAATATGATGTACAAGAACTAATACTTCTCCAACTAAGCTTTTCACTAGCTGTTGTATTTACATAGTTGTCCCTTGTAGATATGATGTTATAAATATGGTCAATATAATCGCCTTGTCCTTCACTATTTACTGGCTTGATGTATCTCTGACCTTATAGTAGATCAATTGGTGCAACCACCCTTATCTCATAATATTCAAATGTTAAAAATTGATGATGGTATGATTATCGATTACCCAGTTGGTCCCCAAAAGTGCAGGATATGGGTTTGTGTCATCAACAATGTTGATTACTTCAAATTCAACTTACGTTCTCATGCCTTCTACCTCCATAGGTACTTGAGTCTGTCGACCGATAGGTAGGACTTTCAACTGATTTGATAATTTGACATGAATAGGAGACCACTCCAGTCGTGGTTTCCCCATGCTTTCCCATGTTTGTCTTGTCATAATGTTTACGTCAAATACCAAGTATAGGATAATATAGTCCATATCGTAATCTCCTATTTGAGTAGTCATTCTTAACTCACGACCGGTCTTTAATATTTTTCCTACATGGTTTACTCTTCTGTCTGGTTGCACGTCTTCTTGAGGTTCTTCTATTAGAGCTTTCAATTCTATGACAACATCTTTATCTTGTATTAGTGATAAGAAAATTAAAAAAACTCCTTAATATTACTAACCTTTCCTGTCGGTTACTTTCAAAACAACTAATCAAATCTTTTAGGTATCTCCATTATTGGTCTTCTTGACATCGTAGGCACGTCCAAGAATACTTCCTTTCCTCTTTGGACATCAAATGACACTTTATTTTGTGCTGCTGGTTGCACCTGCGGTTGTTCATGCTGTGCATATTGGTTTTCTCCCGCACCTCCACATGTCATGACAACAATATTTGGTTCCCTCGGCTCAACAAAAATCATCTAGATATTCTGGTTGGGATTTATATTGGGATTCTATAAAGGGTTTAGATTTCCCACATTTCTATCCTTTCACTTCGCAATAAACTACGGACACTATTTGACAGTATGATCAAATGATTTGCAATACAAACATGTCTTTGTAGGGCTAGCACAGTACTTGTAAAAATGTCTTGGTTGTACACAATTATAACATATGATTTGGCCTCTTCCATGACCAAATCCTCCCCCTTCTCCTCGACCTCGATTATTTCCATCCCCCTAGGTTGAGAGTATTGTTTTTTTGGGTATTTATTCTATGGATACTGGGGCTGAGGATACTACTCTTGTGAATATTGAGCTTGATCCCACTCATCTTGCATCTTCTCTTCATCTTTCATTAAATAAGTATCGACTGTTTTCTCCTGCAACAGTTGGAATGATTTGTAGTCCTTCTCATCAAGGCCTACTGATTTACAAAATTTACAATATAAACTAGTTGGTGCACTTACAATCTTCTGTAATTACAAACACTCTTCTGAACAATGGCCTCTAGTCTAGCATATTCTACACCAAGGCATCACTTATGTATTTATCAGGTTTGGTGCTCCCACTGTGACATATTTCATGAATGTCAAACAATTATCCTTATGGTGTCCTTTAGTACTGCATCTGGTACACCATATTTCTTCTTGGACTTCCTTCCCTTTTTTAATGTCTTGGAGTTGCAACATAAGGTTAGCTAGCTATGACTAAATATACATCATTCCTGCACTAGTTTCTCCCAAAGGTGAGGATTCTAGCTTAATGGCTAGATCTAGAGCTTCATTCAGTGACACATTCCTTTGTTGCATCAAGGGAATATGGATGTGTAGTAACAACACTGCAATGAACCACTCTTTGTGTTGTACGTCTAACATCTGGAAGCTTACTTTAGCCATTAATTTCTTAAATCTATGGTCGAATTCCCACACAAATTCTGTATACAATTGGTTAATCTCTTTAATCTTTGTAATACATTGAGATTCATATTTGGGATTTCTAAATTTGTTTATTAGTCTTGCTCGCATTTGGTCGACCATTTTCTGTGTGACTCCTATGGGAACCATATAAAAAGTCATATACCAATCCAGTGAATCACCCCTCAGGGTTATGATTAGCTGTTCCTTATTTATTGCTTCATCCTGGACCTATCGCATGGTCCATATGGCTTCGCATAGAAACCAATGTTGCTCTAGGTCTTCCAACCCATTTCCATTGAATATCGACAACTCAATATCATTCTCAGGCATTATATTGGTCCTTCGTATTGTTGGATAAAACGTTTGGCTAGTAGGACTCCCTTGTCTATTATTCCCACATTTAGTATTACTTGTATTGACAAACCTAGTAGGAGATGAGTTTCTGGACCTTACCTCTAGAGACGTACATGAAGTTGTAGGTGTTTCATATTCGTATTATGGATATGGGGCTTCTTCTTCTTCTTCTTCTTCCCTTTCAGGGATAGGATGATATTCCTCTTATTCATTGCAAGAATATCCATCGAAGTATGGCATCAACTTATAGTCTTATCCTCTATTCATACTGCAACTTCCTCCTCTTGTCACAGTTCTTCTTCTTTTTCCCAACCAAAATCTCCTTCCACTTCTTAGATGTCCTCCCTCTAGTGAAGTTCTGCTATCACCAAGGAACATCTCAACTTATCTTGATCCATTTTTCTTGCACTTCTTCTGTAACATAATCGAGGTCTTTATATACATTTTACTCGTCGAATTCCATTCTCAGGATCCCTTTCTCGCATACGAGCATTTTGATCCAAGTATTCAAATATGTCAAATACCTTCCTTTGGGTCCTTGGAAAAATTCCTTTGTACTTCACTATATGACCTTATAGTGTCGACAACAATTTATGTAATATATCCCCCCAAAATACTATCAACCCAAAAATCAACAGCTCTAGATATGGGGTTTTTGGTTCTTTTCAACCACTAAATCAACTGAGGACTCCACTCTGTCGGTTTTGCTCCTTGGGAATTTTTTCACTGGGTTGCTAGCTTCAACAACCATGCATACAACAAAATAGGAAACTCGGGAAAAAAAATTCATTGGTATCCATATATAGGTATCACTCCAACCACTCTGTCGGATTCAACCACGATCCTTCACTTTCTTCTCGTGCAAACTCTAATGCTTTAAAATACACCCACTTTGGAATTTGCGACTTCATAGGATTCCAAAACATATCCCTCACAAAATGATTCATGGTACTGAAAATGGAGCCATTTGTTGGCGTTCTCCCTTTGACCCAGGTTCAGTCCCTATTTTTTCTTTCAACAAAGCCTAAGATATCGGCCCAACAAAGCAGGGCTCAGTCGACAACACTTGCGACGTAGATGCAGTCTCACCTAATATATCTCTTATGGATAACTACCAGAACCATGTTTCTGCATTTATGTGGGGATTTCCTCTTATTTGGAACCTTACTATCTTTCTCGACTGAATCTGTTGGTTATATTACTTCTCTTACTTCATATACTCAAGATATGACTCTATTTTTCCATCGACAGAGACTATAACAACTAATATAGTTCCTTATTAGCAGTTCCAATTAATAACATCACAACAGAAGCATATAAAGATTCATTTGTAAGAAAATATACATACATTCATTTACAACATGGATTCATTTGACATAAGAAAAATAATCAAATATACACTTAGGAAACATTTAACCTGGAAACCCATTTGAGAAAAACCACAAATATATGGCACCTTTCGTCTGTACACTTAGCTTGCAGACTCTATTCTAGATCTTCCTCTACAATATATATAGACTTCTATCTCCTCTCATTCTCTCTAGTCCTAGGTATTTGAAGTTTTCCACTCCTTCACTCTACTTTCGATCCACACATAAATTGGATCGACTCACTCTTCTCTACAACTCTATAACTCTTCGACTCTAGAAATAGGCACATACCAACCAGGAAATAACCTGCACACAACTTGGGGTATCCCTTTTATAGACTCTTACATGTTGTAGCCAGCCAAGTTCATTATGTTAGTCGATACGCTATCATTCCTATTCTCTTTCATTTTAGTCACAACTGTCCGCAGGAGCTATCGACCCAAATTACAAAGATCCTTTATTCCCTAAAGCATGTGCTATCCTAATTGACTTCTTACCCACAATATCCTAATTTATCCTTTTCAATTTCTGCACGCCCTCTTCTATCATGGTTCCTTTCATCGCATCTTCCCTTCTATCACGAACTTCTTCCCTCATGGATTATTTTGTTGTAGATTCCCTTCTAGCGCTACTTCTTCTATCATATCTCCTCCTCCATCACAAATTCCTCTATCGTATAACTATACTCTTCATCTTTCTGAAAAAAATTCTAATTGAATTATGTGTATCTTTTCCTAGGGCCAACACAATCAGATCTAGAAAAATACTGTCAATACAGGGGCATATCACAGATAGGGGGCCTGGAATGGGATTCAAACACCTAAAATAACTGGAAAAACTGTAGGTCACACCTATTGGTGGAAAAGGTGCAGTTGAGTATGAAATGGACTAAGAAACAACCATGACCGAGACATAAAAACAAAATAAATAACACGGGTTGCGCTTAACAGGGGGTTTTCGCAAAAAATCACACCAAATAGGGTCACAAGAGCTACCTGGGTCGCTTTGGATGACATGAGAGGAATGATTTTGACATTGGGTCTAGGCCACACTTATCAGGGAAAAGGGAATGACCTAGGTCACACTTATCAGACAAAAAGGTTTGACCTGGGTCGCGTATTTCTATCGAAAATGTGTGATCTGGCCATAACTAAATTTTTTAATGAAAAAACACTAGTTAGAATCGAGGTAGCATGCACTGGGAATGGACTGGTTTGAATCATCCAGAAGGGAGTCCGATCTATGACGACTAAGGGTACCCAAGTAAAACAAACTAGCAAAAACACCTGCAAAAGCAGAGATCCAAGAGGATCGAGCCAGTGGAGTCGCAAAAACTGTAGTGGATATTTATCTCCAACTACGTGCAAAAGAACCTACCTTAGATCAACCAGAGATAAGGATAGAGTTCATGGTGCAAGGGAGGAGCTCAACCTTTACTATCAAACAAGTAACAATAAATATGTTTTAGATTTTATGATTTTATTCTATATAATAAAACAAAACAAAACGTACCTTTTATAAGATGGGCCACTATAGCCATTTGAGGATGTGGTTTGATAGTTCCCACGATCTGATTCTCCGATCTTATCCATCAAGGGTTGTCACTAGGAAAGGAATCAAGGGATGTTGCATGAAGTAAAATCAACATGCAATGTGGGATGGTGTGGCAAAAGGTGTAGGAATATAAGTTTATGGAAAGAAAAATTCTAGGAATATTTGTGGGGAGGCCTTCATAATGTATTTATAAGATGATCCATGATTTTATTACCCATGGTATTGGACCATGTTTTTTTATAGTGTATGGTATTTATCCATGGTTTTTTACTCATTCTCATTTTAGGGTTTTTTGGTCCTTTTTGGGATAATGGGGGTTATGTTACAATAAATGCCCAATTTCCATGTATTTATGGGGGAAGGAATAATGATGTCTTCGACCAATTTTGGTGGAATTTAATTGTGAAGTTCAAAATACAAGAAATAATGGTGGGATTATGATGTATAATTATGGTTTGGACCATAGAGAGCTATGTGCACACTTTTTGGTTTTAAGATATTTGGATGACAAAGTTGAAGGTACTTCTATTGTATGGACTCAAGTACGTCAACCAAGGGATATAAGGGGGTGGTGCCAACAGAATGATGTGATGGAGTTCCCATGGTTTTGCGTGAGATGTTGAAGAATCAATTTATAAAAAATAAGAATTATGTGGTTGTTTTGTATTGTCAATAATATGGGTTCCTAGTGAAATAATGTCATGTAGAGTGTCCCTATGGTAATGACTGAAAGATGTTTCCATATTTAGAGGGTGGGCCCCTTTATGGTATCCTTGTAGGTTGATGATATTAAGAAAACCATAGACGGTATATTACTCATGGGGGATGAGAAGTTATTTGTGAATCATAATTATAGCTTGGTATTAAGGAATCTATGGGTATGATCGACAGGATGCAAGGTGATGAATCATGGTTTCAACTTAGTAAACTTGTTCAGTTATCATATTCCATGGACTTAATGACTTGACATCATGGGTGCCAAAGTGTTAGGGAGTTGTAATTGTGCATACACCCATGGGGGCTCATTCTATATCCTAATAATAACATTGGTTATTGGTTTTACTAGGGAATGGGTCCTTGGATATAGTAGTAGAATCATTGTATAAGTACAATGTAAATAGAGGTGATATATTACCCATATGCAAGGTTGATATGATATACAACATATTCCACCATAGTGTTCGGTTAACCAACAAAGAGTCGTTAGTTTTCTAATGAATTAACAACATAAAACACATAAAAATATGGAGAAGTTACTGTCAGCTGTATGGAATCCTCATCAAATATAGAATTTATGTTGTCAAAAATGTGATGAATTAAGGGTCGTTTAATCGACACTGTACTCCACTCAAGTGGTCGGTTAACCAGCAAAGCATCATCGGATTTTCGACAACTTAATAACATAAAAATACATAAACATTTTATGAAGTTACCGTCAATTGTACATCAACCTCGTCAAATATAGAAGTTAATTTGGAAATGCGACGAATCAGAGTAGTTTAAAAGAAAAATTAGTTGATGGGTAGGGGTCCTTGCCCAACTTAGGGATATATAGGACGCCCTTGCTAGAAAATTGTATCACCATTCATGCCATGTAGATTTTAATATTTCGAAGTAATCAAGAACTTGACATATTTTCCACTGAAGAGTTTGAGACAATGTTCATTGTTGATGTAGACACGGCATGCATCTTGGAAATATTGCAACAAATAGAAGCATGTTAGTATGCAGATGTAGCAAAAATGAAGTACACATAAAATAACTATGAAAATATTGAAGTGATCTTCATGTGTTTTAAATTTCTCCTTCATGTCATCTTATTGACTAAACTTGAAAACAAATCAAACCCATCTCATTTATAGTCATTGTACTTATTTAGAAATATTGTTCTAAGGGAAATAAGAATGCATGTAAGATTATTTTCATTGGATTTACCTCTAGTATTTAGTTGCAAGAAGCCATGATATGATACATCTTCGAATAGTTAACTTACTACAATTAATGTATGTGGCGATATGTTCTCACAGTGAACAATAATCGGTTTCCTCGCATTATGGTAAAAAATGCATACAATATCACACAACCACAAATACTGTACACTACAAGAACATAATGTGACATACACTGGAATTCACCACTCACACAAATATTATTTCTCTGGACCAAGAGATCTGCACCCAATGATTTTATCTTTCTCATGAATATTTAATGAGGTAAACAATCATTTAAACTTATATTAACCATAAGTACGATAATCGCTACTTGTATGTAATCTTATTCAAAATATATAATAATTTTATTTATAGAACTATTAAAATATAAATAACCAGAGTCATAGGATTTACCACTACTCTTCATTAGTTGCATTTTGTTGTCCCAGCAATCAATGACAAATAACAATAGTCAGGTTGCAATTAAATTCAAGGAGCATGCATATCATGAATGAACAACTTCTCATATGGGGCTCTTAGATCAAGAATATAGGATTAAGTTGATTCTTATCCATTAAGGCGTATATAGCCAACTTAGGGACTATAATGAAAAATTCATTAGAAAGAAAAAATGGTTTAAGCATCATCTATATATCTTCTATGTAGTTTTTGTTTTTGGTTCAAGTTTGGTTTTAGTTTACTAATTATGAATTTTTTATAATCAAGTTATTTTTCCAAGTTTGGTTTTTATTTTACTAACTATGAGTTATTTATAATCAAGGTTGGGACCCTTTATCATGGATTATATCACTACAAATACTAAGGGAGAATCATTGGAGTTTTTCATTAATGAGATAGTTTTCCTTAAAGGGAGCATTTATTGTAACCAAATGTTAGTTTTTCTTTAGATTTGATTAGCTTATCTAGGATATTTATCTGAAATAATAACAAGTACAACAAGATGCATAAGATATAAAAGATACACGAGACACTGATATTTTCATCGGGGAAACCATAAAGGAGAAAACACCACAAACCTCCTCAGAATAGTAAGATGATAAAAAACATTAATAAGAAGTATTCAACAGATATCTATATCTCATCCTTTGTCTCGCTCTCTCTCATGTGAACTTGAGAGTGTGAGGTGTGTATAAATGAGGTAGAGTGCCTCCCTATTTATACCCTTTCAAGTCACTAACCAAACATAATACTGGGCCCACATGTCTTACCTAATAGGGATGAATTCTCCCATAGAGAATCCAAATACATGTTATATGATGTTACACTACGGATTATTGCCCCGGCTTACAATGGAGGTTGTACCTCAAGGTCTAGACACAATTAAGACATCCCGCAAGGGGGTAAACACATCCCCAATGGGGGTACAACAAAATATAATGATAATATACATCAGAATATCTTTTGAAGTTACAAATACATCAGAACTCCCTCTTAACTAGGAAGGTATTCTCTCTCTCATCATAGTAATCAACACATCTAGTCAAGTCTTCATCACAGAGTCATCATCACGAAGTAATAGAGTCATCATCATAGTTTTTTCCATCATATTCTTATTATTGATCATTGAATGGTACTATCTGTCATCAAAATTTTCTACAAATACAACCCTCTCTCGATTGGTTGTAGGCATAGTCCTCATACAGGTATTCATCACATCTCGAGAAATCCATCTCGTAGGAACGGTTTAGGACCTTATTTACATTTCCATGATAATAACCTGCGTTTCCTACCTTCATCTCATTGTATCCAAATCATCTCTTTTGTCCTGCACAAAACAAAACAAAGAACAAAGTTTTAGATGCATACCACCTGTGTTATTTCACCATAGTAGTAATCCAAGATTTTTTTCATGTCATTAAGACAACCTACAGCTTCTACTATTGGAGAATCTCCTAGGAGCACACTCAGTGCATTACATCTTTGCATGGTCAACTTGCATTCTACCAATAAAAGGGATAAAAGCCTAGGTGCACCTCTCAGTGCTTCATGACCTTATCATATCAGTATGGGAACACATATATAGATATATATGTAACGAGTGATTATGACCAAACAACCTACTACATTAGGACCTTTTACGTTCTTTGGTCAACCTTAAGAACTTATTACATCTGAAAAACCCATGTCTAGGATATTTTACACTCAAACAACCTTTGTGGATTATTACATCCAAGTAACCTTTGTACCACACCAGGTCTCATTTTACACTCGGACAACCCACATGACTTATTACATTTGAGTAACCTGCGTACCACACCAGGTCTCATTTTACACTTGAATAACCTATCACAAGACATATTACGTCCAAGGATAGCTCGTGAGTTTCTCCATTACTGATTACATTCGAGGAAAACCTACAGGAATGATTACGTTCAAGGATCTTGCTTCACCAGGATTTTTCCCACTCGGACAACCTATCTCATTTCCCATGTGATATATCATGCATAAACTATTTCTAGCATAGAAACACATCAGGACCGATTACATCTGAGGATAACCTATGAGCTTTGCCGAGACTTATTCAAGGATAACCTATAGGACTGATTATGTCTAAGAAACCTACAAACTTTTCCAAGATATTATTCTCACACAGCCTGTCTCCCTAGCTATGCTAGAACACATTACGCCCTCTTTCAAGGGATCTTAATTTGGATCACACCAAGTATTTCTCTGAAGTACTCAAACTTCACTCTCTCTAGAGGCTTGGTCAACACATTGGTTATCTTCTCCTATGTTGCCACATACTAGAGCTTCAATTATCCTCTTTGCACCATATCCCTGATATAGTGGAACTTTATCTCGATGTGCTTCAACTTTTCATGGAACACTGGGTTTTTCGACAGCTTCACGCAACTCTAATTGTCACGGGATATACAAGTCACACCCAAATGGAGATCAAACAAGTCATATGGTATTTTTCATAGCCACACTGCCTCGTAACTAGCTGATCAATTGTAAACATACTCTTCCTCGGCTGTACTCAGCGCCACACATGATTGCTTCCTGTTGAACTAGGATATCATGCCAGATCCCAAACTGAAGAAACAACCTAAGGTTCTCTTCCTGTCAGTGGCTCTACCTGCCCAATTTGAATCAACATAACCATGTAGGTTAATCTTATGATTTGCATCATATTTAAGCCCATAATCCACTGCACATTTTAGGTACCCCAAAACATGCTTTGTAGCTATTAGGTGAACATGTCTCGGATCCATCAGGAACTGGCTTAGGGTGTTCACTGCAAAGCACATGTATAGTATCGTATTTGTCATATACATCAATGCATCAATCATTTGATGATACATCGTGGAATTAACCTACTCAGATGAAGCATCACTCAAAATATTCAAGTTAGATTCCATAGGTGTGGCTATCACCTTACAGTCCAAAAATTCTGAATCTCTCTAGAATATTCGTTGCATACTTTCCTTGACCAAGGAAAATCCCATCTGTACTCTAACACACCTCCATGCCTAAGAAGTTGTGCATCATATCTAGGTCTTTCATATCAAACTTTGTAGAAAGTCTACTCCTTTCATCTATAATGAGTTCCTCTTCTTCTATCAGAAACAAATCATCGATATATAACAGGAGTATCACAGGTCTTCTATCTTCCAACTTGAAGTAGAGGTTGGAATATTCTTTACTCTTGGTAAATACCAATCTCATCAGGAATATATCCATCCTTTTGTACCATGTCCTTAGTGCTTGTTTCAATCCATATAAGGCCTTCTTCCATTTGCACACATGGGTCTTCCTGTCATGTGTATCAAATCCAAGTGGTTCACACGTACACTTCCTCCTCAACTACACCATTCAAGAAAGTTGTCTTGACATCCATCTGGTGTATTTTTTATTTCATAATTGTTTCCAATGCAAGTATGGTCCTAATGGAGGTGTACCTTTCCACTGGTGCAAATGTATCTTCATAGTCTATTCCTTCTTTCTATGAGAAGCCTCTTGCTATGAACCTTTCCTTGTATTTCTCTATGTTGCCATATGCAATGTGATTTATATTGAAGATCCACTTTGAAGTCATGACATATTTTTTCTCCAGTCTTGAAACTATCTCCCAAACATCATTCTTCATGATTGAATGATATTCCTCGATCATAACATCCTTTCATTATTTATTTTCTGTAGTCTCTTCATAGGTGGAAGGTTCTCTTTCAATGATGTCACAAAGTAGGGACACATAGATATTGTAGGTATTTTCCCTCTTTCTCTCTCTATGTATTCCTTCTTGATCTCCATACCTTTCAGCTTCTCGTATGAGCTCCCATGCCCATGTTGGTTTCCTCTTGTGGGTTTCCTTCTCAAGGAATGTCTCTACCAGATCTTGTGGTTCCATCATGTCATGATATTCTAGGTATTCTAGAATTGCTTCTCCAATTTCCATATCTCAAACTCTCGTCTCTTCAGGTTCCTCAATTTCCTAGATAGGAGTACTCCTGGATTTGAAGTATGCAGGGTCTTCAAAAAAGGTTACATCTCTACTGATGTCGATCTTCTTGAATCCTGGGAAGTATATTCGTTAGGCCTTTGAAATATCATTGTATTCTACGAATATACCCTTCCTCCCAAAAGGATCGATCTTGATCCTTTTCTCCTTTGGGATATGTATGTACACTGGGAAACCAAATATTCTTAGATGGTTGAATTCTGATGTATCTCCTAATAAAGCCTCTTCAGGAGTCTTGTTGCCAAGAACTCAATGAGGAGTACGGTTATGTACATACACAGTTGTTCTTCTTGCCTCCACCCAAAGGTGCATAGGAATATCATGGTCATGCAACATAACTTTTGTTTCCTCCATGATGGTTCAGTTCTTTTGTTCCGCAACCTCATTCTGCTGAGGATTGTATGGAGTGCTCAACTCCATCTTAATCCTAGAATCTTTGCAGAGTTCCTTGAATTATTCCTAAGTGAAATCTCCACCATTATCTGACCGTAGAGTTTTGATATCCCTACCGGTCTGGTTCTCAACCAAGGATTTATACTCCTTGAACTTACTGAAAAACTTCACTTTTCCCTTTCAAGAAATGTATCCAAGTATTACGTGAGGAATCATCTGTAAAGGAAACATAGTACACACACCCTATTAATGAGCTAGTAGACATGGGTCCACATACATCTGAGTGTACTATCTCCAATATTCCTTTAGCCTTGCTCTCACTACTGGGAAATGTCTTCTTAGCATTCTTTCCTTATGCACATCCTTTGCAAATTCCTCCATGCTTTTCCTGGATCTCTGGAAATCCTGAGACTGCTTTTCTTGCCATCAGTAGCACATGTGCAAGCCTTATATGCCACAGTTCGCTTAGTTCAATTGACTCATGACTAATGCTTCTTTAGGCTATCCATTTATTGCGCCGAGAGGTGCTCTACAGCCCAATATGGGGGAGATCTTGTAATGTGATGTAATGTTAGTAACATTTGTAACATGTCAGAAAAAAAAATAGTGATAGTGAATATTATGGGAGAGATCTTGTAACGTGATGTAATGTTTGTAACATGTCGGAAAAAAATAATAGTGATAGTGAATATTATGGGAGACATCTTGTAACGTGATGTAACATGTCGAAAAAAAATAATAGTGATAGTGAATATTATGGGAGAGATTTTGTAACACAAAATAAAAAATAATATCACTTTCGTAACATTATTTTTGTTAATAAAAAATAAATTTTCTAATAGGAAGTAACTGCCAGCCACAAAAACAATCTAATATGGGGGAGATGTTGTAATCTTCCTACCTAACAAAAGAATAAAAAAGTAAAAATTTAATTATCCCTAAAAAAATATGTGGTTCAAGAAAAAAACACAAAATTGAATTATCCACAAAAAAATGTTGGCCTTGCACATGGTTTTAAAACCATGTGCAAGGCATTCTAAACAACCTATGGTTTTATTGTACATGGTTTAGGAGGCTTTGCACATGGTTTTTAAACCATGTGCAAGGCCTCCTAAACAACCCATGGTTTTATTGTACATGGTTTAGGAGGGCCTTGCAAATGGTTTTAAGACCATGTGCAAGGCCTTCTAAACAACCCATGATTGTAGGAGGGCGTTGCATATGGTTTTAAAACCATGTGTGGGGAAATGATGCAATGTTCGTTCCTAACAAAATAAAAAATAATAAAAAATATTATATGTCAGCTATAAATAATATTAAATATTAGTAATAATAAAATTATATGTGGACCTTAAATAAAAAGATGTGTCTTTTGGTTTGAATCAAATCAATGGATACCTAAAAAGAGGTTTGCACCTTGAGAGATTTTATCCATCTCGACGCTTGATAGAGCCTAGGATTTGGATCTACGCTGGTCTTGTACAAGCCTTCTTCTTCTCCTCCAATCATTGTTGCATCCTCTTCATAGGTGGAATGGTATCTGTCAATAATGTCACATAGTAGGGCCACATAGCTGATGTAGGTATTTTCCCTCTTTCTCTCTTTATGTATTCCTTTTGGAGCGCCATACCTTTCAGCTTCTTGTATGAGCTACTGCTCCCATGATGGTTTCCTCTTGTGGGAGTCCTTCTCAAGGAATGTCTCTACTAGCTCTTGTGGTTCTGTCATGTCATGATATTCAGGGTCTTTTGGAATTGCTTCTCCAATTTCCATATCTTGGATTCTCGTCTCTTCAGTTTCCTTGAATTCTTGGATAGGATTCTTCCTGGATATAAAGTATGTTGAGTCTTCATCAAATGTCACATCTCTACTTGTGTCGATATTCTTGAATCTCGGGAAGTGTATTCAATGGGCCTTTGATGTATCGTTGTATCCTACGAATATATCGTTCATCCCAGAAGGATTTATTTTGGTCCTTTTCTACTTTGGGATATGTATGTACATTGAGAAACCATATATTCTCAAATGGCTGACTTCTCATTTCTCTCTTGAGAAATACTCTTTAAGAGTCTTGTTGTCAAGCACTCGATGAGGGGTACAGTTCTATACATACACAATTGTTCTTGTTGCCTCTGCCCAAAGTTGCAATGGAAGATCCTGGTCATACAACATAGCTTTTGCTGCTTCCATGATGGTTCAATTCTTTCATTCCACAACCCCATTTTGATAAGAATTTTCTGGAGTGCTCAACTCCCTCTTAATCCCGAAATCTCTACAGAGTTCCTTCAATTCATATGATGTGAATTCTCTGCCATTATCTGACCGTAGAATATTGATCTTCCTATCAATCTGGTTCTCGACCAAGGATTTATATTCCTTGAACTAACTGAAAACTTCATTTTTCCCTTTCAAGAAATATATCCAATTATTACAAGAGAAATCACCTATAAAGGAAACACAGTACAAATACCCGCTTGATGAGCTATAATACATGGGCCCACATACATCCAAGTGTACTATCTCCAGTATTCCTTTAGCCTTGCTCTCACTTCTGGGAAATGTCTTCTTTTAATTTTTTCCTTGTGCACATCCTTCACAAATTCCTTCATGCTTTTCTTGGATCTCTAGAAATCCTGAGACTTCTTTGCTTGTCATCGATAATGCTCTATATTGTACATGTGCAAGCCTTCTATGCCACAGTTCACTTGGTTTAATGGACTCATGGACAAGTTCTTGTTCAGGTTGTCCCTTTAGCTTTTACAAGCCTTCGACTTCTTCTCCAATTACTATTTCATCCTCTATTGTCTTTCCTCTGGGCCACATCAAAACTTGGCCATCAAAAAAAGAAACCCTAATTCCCTTTGCATCTAGTGCAGAGATGGAGAGAAGATTCTTGTTCAATCCTAGAAGATATAGAACATCCTTCATCTTTAAGGATTTCCTAGAGTCAAGCTTGTATGAAGCTTGTCCACTCCCTTTTATGGGGTATTGGGAATCATCCCTAAGTTTCACCTTGTGAGGTGAATCATGTTCAAACATATTGACGAATATATCCCTTGTATCCCTTGTATATCGTCATGTGTATGTAATCATTGCTTTTGTGTGAGATAGTGCTAGTAAGTGTTGAGATTAGCACATACTCTTCATATGAATAATCCTTCTCCCATCTGAATATTTTGTTTGTTGGTTCATCATCTTCGACAATATGATCATGGTGTCTCTTTTCACTTATGGGACAATCTCTTGAAAAATGATTGTTTTTCATCACAAGTGTAGAATCGAACATTTGAAGTATCTCTCTTGGTATTATTTGGTTTCTTGTCCTTCTTCTTTTTGTGATGAAAATTCTCCTTCTTATCCTTCTTCTTGAATTTCTTCCTAGTGTGAAATGTGAGAGATTGATCTTCAATTTATCCCTTCTTCTCTTCTCTTGTCACGAGTCAAGCTTCTTCTTTTGTGCATTCTTCTTGGAGCCTGCTTAAAGAGATCAACCTCCTTCTTGAACAAATCCCTTGAATGAATGAGTCCGATGATGTAGGGAGACCATTCCATGTAGTCATTACGATTTCTCCTTCTTCGACATTCTCTTCAACCACTTCAATTTTCTCTTTGATTTGAGAAACCCTTGTGAAGTAATATTGTATAGTCTCAGAGTCTGTATCTCCACATTCTTCAACTGGTTCCTCAAAGTCATCTTCCAGTTGATTTTATTTCCTTCAAACATATTTGTCAACATATCATACACTTACTTCGATGTCTTGAATGAAGACACATGGGGGATGAGGTGATCCTATATAGAATATGCAATGATTCTCTTAGCCTTATCCATGATTCTCTTATTAGTAGCCTTAGCCTCATCTCCCACTGGTTCTGGAACTTCTCCTATGATAAACTAATCCAAGTCATTTTCTTCAAGGATCAGAGAGATTCTGTACTTCCATGCTCAAAAGTTATCAGCCCCTCCAATATTGTACTCAATTTGAGTATGGTTAGTCATATTTTCAAATGAGTACCTTAAATGGAAATAGAGAAGATTTAGATCTTACCGATTTGAGGTATCCGACCTGGTTCCAGAGTTCATTGAGCTAGGGGTTGTCAGAAAATCCCTAATTTTCCAAGCTTGGAGTTTGGGAATTATGTTTAGACAGAAAGATGCACCTCCTTGAGGTGATTTTCTCAAGAAGGTCACTTTCTGAAAACTGAGGTGGGAAGCATCTGAAACTTGATTCCCTAGTTCTTCCTGGCAAAAGTGACAAGGTAAAAAATGAAACTTCTTCAATTTTGAAACTGCTTCCACCAAAAGATGCACCCTACTGAGGCGAATGTGCATAGTAACAATAATATTACATTAAAAATTACCATAACCCTGATCGATTAGGTTTATGTTAGATTTTCTTAAGATTTGATTAGATTATCTAGGATCTTTATCTGAAAGAATAACAAGTAAAAAAAAATGCATAAAATGTAAAAGATGCACAAGACACAAAGATTTTCATGTGAGGAAACCATAAAGGAGAAAACCCCGCAAACTTCTTCAGAATAGTAAGATGATAAAAAATAGTAATAATAAATGTTCAGCAACTATCTTTCTCTCCTCCTATGACTGTCTCTCTCTGTCAAAACGCCTTAGAGAGTGTATGAGGTGTGTATAAATGAGGGAGAGTGCCTCCCTATTTATACCCTTTCAAGTCACTGACCAAATATAAGACTTGAGCCTACATGTCATCTCACATGGGGCCCACTTCTCCTAGAGAGACCACAATTACATATTACATGATTTTACACCAGCGACTATTTCCTTGACTTACAACGGAGGTTGTACCTCAAGATATAGACACAATTTAGAAATCCCATAAAGGGGTAACATGCATCCCCAATGGGGGTACAATAACATACAATAATAATATACATCATAATATCTTTCGAAGTTTCAAATACATCAATAGTTTACAACACATAGCTCATTCAAAAAGATCAAAATTTTCATACAAACCAGAATCTGTAGACTGAAAATTGTCTCGAAATATAATTATTATGAACTATAATTGTTTATGTCTTAAAACATCTAAAACTATATTGCTTGACAAAGGTACAAGATAACAAAATACAAGTAAACATATGAAACCATGTTAATATTGGGGGAAAATGCCCACAAGCCAATTGAAGAGTACCAGTTCCCTCAACCTCTCTTCAAATACAACTAAGATGTGACTCAACATAAACCACACAATATTATAGAATGAGGATTGTATATTTGTTGCTCATAAAGACTCAACATAAAGTTATAATTAAAAACAAGAAGAGAGGAAGAGACCCTCTTACCACTATGTGAGTTGCTTTTCTCTTTCCCTCTTACTTCATTTACACTAATCCAAAATATTCCAACTATGAATTGAAACACCATTTTCAACTTCCCACTTGACATCAGAACCAATGAACAAGGGGATAGTCAAAATGTCAATCTTCATCTATGTATTTCGATAGAATAACCCAAATATCACACCTTCTCCCTGCTTCTCCAAAACTATAAACATAAATTCCCAAAGTTCTAAGGTGGAAATGATTTAGGGAGAGCACCTAGGGAATGAGGGGAAGTCAAGGCTCTTCCATGCGTCCCTACGCTAGGAGTTATGATTGTTACCACTTGTGTGACATGCCCAATTTTGTTTCTATACATTAATTCATGGTTTCTTCAAGATATATTTATGGATGATATATGGTACATGATATATCTCACTATTGAAATAAATAATATATGGTATCCAAACTTGCTCGGGGGGTCTCACATTTTTTTAAAACATACCTTTATTTAGTCGAGTTATTGAGTTTTCCAAGGAGTCAAGTTGTTGAGTTGTTGACTGTATAGATAGGGTTGACCACAAGCTCTATTATGGTAGTCATTTAGAAATAATTTAGCCTCATCATGTGTGTGACATCATCTCAAGATAATTCCAATTCCTCGTCAATATAGAGCATCACCTATAAGAAGGTATCAGGGGGCCTAATGATGAATATGATGACGATCGTATCAATTGAGATGAGTACCAAACTTTTGGATGCATATATACATGACTATGTCCCCGTACCAAGGATCATCAGATGATATGGTGAACAAGTGTTCGTCCAGAAGGTGATTAGTGATAGGGGAAAACATGGAATTAGATGGTGAATCCTGTTATATTATTATCATTAAGCTAGCTTTATATTAGGATCTTTAACTGAGAGAATAACAAGCACAAAAATCAAACAAAAGAGACAATGAACACAATGTTTATCCTTGGGGAAACCATAAATGGTGAAAACCCCGCAACTTCCTCATAGATAGAATCAACACCAAAAGTAAAACCTGAAAACATAAAGATGATCTCCACAGCTTCTGTCTCTCTCTCTCTCACACTGAGAGAGCTTCTCCTCTCTCACTCATGTGCCTCAATGAGTGAGTGTGTGTGTAATAAATAGAGAGGCTCACTCTCTATTTATATTATTTTGTTCACTTGAAACCCACTCCAACATGTCGGCCTCACTTAACAATTACTTACTAGAGTCTACATCTCTAGGAGTGTCTAATAACCCTAGTGCCCCGCAACTTGTGGGGACTTTTCCTCCTCCGACCAACAAGGAGGGTTATCCTTAACACAACGGTGGGGAATATTGCCCCAACTTATAATGAATCACCTAGGTTTGACTTCTCTAGGATAGTCTAATAACCCTAGGGCCCCACAACTGTGGGGAATTTAACCCTTGACCAATAGGAGGGTTACTCACAATGACTTGACATGAATTATTTACATTATAGAAACTTCCTGGAATAAACATCGGGGTATGACATGAATCAATTACATTATAGACACATCTCGAAATAAACATCGGGGTACAATACATAAGATATACGGATGGATACATTCCGAAGTTACAAATACATCAACACTCCCTCTTAACTAGGAAGGTATTCTCTTGACACAATATATCAACACAAGTCTTATTCTCTATATCATCTGGATCATCATTAAGTCATATTCATCTTCAAGTCATCTTCATCTTCAATTCATATTTATCATCGGATCTGGATCATCACTCTATCTGGATCACCACTAGACATCATCACTGGATCTGGATCATCACTCGATCTGGATCATCAGTGGACACCATCACTGGATTTGGATCATCACTGGATATGGATCATCACTGGATATATATCATCACTGGACATCATCACTGGATCTGGATCATTACTCGATCTAGATCATCATCACTCGATTTGGATCATCACTACTGGATCATCATCACAGGTGCTAACTCTTGATTCTTCTCGTCATAGGAATCTCTATAGAGCCATCCCTTTTTCATGCTAGATGTACATCTATAGAGCCAGTCCTTTTTCATACTGGATGTATCATCACAGAGCTAGTCCTTTTTCATACTAGATGTGGCATCTAGACAGAGCCAGTCCTTTTTCATACTGGATGAGTCTTCACAGAACTAGTCCTTTTTCATACTAGATGTGGCAGCTACACAAATCCAGTCCTTTTTCATACTGGATGAGTCTTCATAGAGATAGTAGGATTTTTCATACTAGATGTGGAAGCTACACAGAGCTAGTCCTTTTTCATACTAGATGTGTCATCACAGAGCTAGTCCTTTTTCACACTAGATGTGGCAGCTACACAGAGCTAGTCCTTTTTCATACTAGATGTGTCTTCATAGAGCCAATCCTTTTTCATACTAAATGTGGCATCCACACAGAGATAGTCCTTTTTCATACTAGATGTGTCTTCATAGAGCCAATCCTTTTCAATACTAGATGTGGCATCCACATACATCTGACAATGGAAGGAACCAATCCTCTCACCATGTCACAGCTCTTACATCTGACCATGGAAGGAACCAATCCTCTCACCATGTCAGAAGGGCATAGCACTTAATCTGACCATGGAAGTAACCAATCCTCTCACCATGTTGGAAAGGCACAGCACTTGTATCTGACCATGGAAGGAACCAATCCTCTCACCATGTCAGAAAGGCACAACACTTACATCTGATAATGGAAGGAACCAATCCTCTCACCATGTCAGAAGGGCACAACATGGATACATCACTTCCTCTTGGAAGGAACCTCGATCTGGAAAACACCAAGCTTCTCCCTGAAGTACTCAAACTTCACTCTGGCCATTTCTAGCATAGAATCACATCAGGTCTGATTACGTCCAAGGATAACCCGTGAGCTTCGCCAGGACCTATTACATTTGAGGACAACCTACAGGACCATTTACATCTGAGCACCCTACGATCTTCGCTAGGATTTATGCTTAGAAAACATGTCTCACCAGCTATGCTAGAACTCCCTCTTTCGAGAGATCTCGATCTGTATCACAAAATGGAGCTTCACTGCTCCTCTCTGCATCATACCAAAAATGCAAGTCAGATCAAGTAAATCAAATAGTAGTTTTCAAAGGAAACATACTACCTCCCAAATAGCAAGTGGAAACATATTTTTCCTCTGTTGTACTCAGTGCCATGCAGGACTCCATCCCTCCAACCCAGAGATCACACATGATCTCATATTGAACAAGCACCCCAAAGTGCGCTTCCTATCAATGGCACTACCCAATCTGAATTTGTATAACCTTCCAGGTTAATCTTTTGATTCATATCATACTTGCAACCATCAAGTGAACATGTCTCAATGTGTTCACAACAAAGCAAGTATCTGGTCTCGTATCCGTTAGGTACATCAATGAACAAATCATCTGATGATACATTGTGGCATCAACCGACTCTGATGAAGCAACACTCAATAGCTTCAGGTTTGATGCCATAGGTGTGGTCATGCAGTCCATCATCCTGAACCTATTCAGGATCTCTACTGCATACTTCCCTTGTCCACACCTCCATGCCTAGAAAATAGTGCATCGACACATAACAAGAGCATCACTGGTCTT
Source organism: Pseudotsuga menziesii (assembly GCA_001517045.1). Taxonomy (NCBI): domain Eukaryota; kingdom Viridiplantae; phylum Streptophyta; class Pinopsida; order Pinales; family Pinaceae; genus Pseudotsuga; species Pseudotsuga menziesii. Next base: position 1,265,855 of record LPNX010826343.1, read on the forward strand.
TTTCCTTCAACCTTGAATCAAAGGTTGGAATCCACTTTACTCTCAATAAATCCTACAGTCATCAGTAATCTATCCATCCTGTCGTACCATGTCGAACCTTAGGATCTTATACAGTCACTCCCTCTGAAGTGGAGCATCATACTCCCTCTTTCTTCCGTACTCTATGCATTGAAATATTCTGTACCGGAGTGACAAGTAGCTTCCTCTACTACTAATATTCTATATATCCATCTAGGGTCACTGGATACCAAGATCCTCTATCTTGAACTTTTTCAAAAGTTCTTCTCACACCCATCTGTGAGCTTGTCATCCTCTATCAACCTTGTAGCATAGGTTTAGATCTTCATCAAGCTCCTCATGTATGTGTTATCCCATGGATGTCTTCTGAGCTTGTACAAGGCCTTCTTTCATTTTCACACATGATTTTTCCTGTCATGTGACTTCACTTCCAGTGGCTGCAAATGTCTCTTCGTATTTTATGCCTTCTTTTCATGAGAATCCTCGTGCTACGAATATTTCCTTGTATCCCATGATGTTTCCATCTACTGCATGATGGAACTATGAACTTTCCTTCATGTATCAATACTGAATTCTAGACATCATTCTTCTTGAACTGATCTTCCCTTTGTTCTTGGAAGTTTCTGCATCAATGATGCCGCTGCATTCGTCATATTATTTTTCATTTTGAAATTTCGTCACTTGTTCTTCGGAACAAGTCTCATCCTTCTTTGCTTGTAGCCGATTATGTATGTGATCTTTCCTACAAGTCAAATGCATTTGTCTGGTTAGAAAAATTTCATAAGGAATATTCATACTGGAAAATTCTTCTGCATAAATATATGATCATGCAACTACTTTAGCCAATACAACATTCATCCATATCTCACGGAAACTTTTCTAGATGCCTTCCATCTCTACCAGGACAACATTGAGATTGTGCACTAATCCAATATGTTAGCAAACAGGTTTCATTCTAGATAAGTAGCAATGGAGAGTTGTATAGCACCATGAGATACTTACCCATCACATGCATATTAGTAGTATACTGTCATTAATGCAAACATTCTATCATGCATAATACATTAACTGAATATAAACAAATGCATAACAAAACAATATCATGAAATGACAATTGAATACTTATCTTTATTTGTTTTGTGGGTAGACTCCTTCTTGAGCCTTCAGCTTCATTGTCTTCTTCATTCATAATAGCATCGTTTCTTATCCAAATGCTAAGGTGTTGTTGCAGTTGCAACTATTTCCCAATTTTTTCAAAATTTTGGGCCCTCCTTTTAATTTTATCTTGCCTGGATTTGTCTTGGATTGCTAAATTTCGTTGTCCTCTGTTACAAATTTGGATCTTTTGAGGTTGAAATGAGGTACACTGTTTACCATTTTTAGAAGTTGAATGACTATCTTTGTTTGAATTGAACTTGAAGTTTTTGGTTTGTCGATAGTTGCCTTTTTTGCTGTCAGAAGTTTATTGAACAGTCAATTGGGACCGTAGTTCTCTACGCAGTCGTCGTTGCGGAAGCTAACTAATGAACGTCTCGATGGGAATCATGTTTTTTGCTGATGGTTTATCTTCGTCATTTTGTTTTGTTTTTGGCATCGTTTTTCTTATCACTGTTGGAGCATTAGGCTTCTAATTCGCCGCCATTTCGGAGAACAGATGGCAAACATTCCGACGGGTTAGTTCTTACCCTTGCTGATTCTATGTTTTATTGCTTTTTCATTACTTTTTGTTTTCTCTTCGCTATCGAAAATTTTCATGACTTTGATAAAAAACTGTAGTCTGATTATTTTCTGCCATTATGGCTCCTTAGCAAACTAATCATCCCACATATAGTTGTTCCATTCGCCGATGGATAACTCTGATTTTCGTAGATGCTTTTGTTTTATTAATCAAAATTTTACTTCGCGATGTTTTTTGTTTTTGCCATTAGAACGGTGTTGATGATTGATCAGAGTACTAATATTTTGTGTTGTCGACACGACGAAAACATTGAGCCTTTGGTTGCGGAACCCGTTGTCTCTCCACTTTTCGTCGTTGCGGTTTTCTAGTAAACTATCTCGCTGATGTATAGTGGTTATGAGCTCCAACCTTTAGCTTTTAGAGTTACCAACCGCCGATGTTTTTATGTTGACTATAGAGCCCTTAGTCTAGATGGTTTCCACCATTGCGACAACTAAGTGAACTAACCATCTGACGTATAGTTTTTCCGTTTGCCGATGATAAGTTTGTCATCCCGATGCTTAGTTTCTTCTGCCGAAGTGGATTATCTGCACGATGCTTAGCGTTTATTGATTTCGACTGTTGGTAGGGTTTTCCCACTGTTTTTGTTGTGCTGTTACTCTATTTTATGGGATGGCGGAGTTTTCCCGTGGGTGCTAGTCGAGTCAAGGTTTTTTTGAGATGAAGAACACAGTTTGGGGGTTTGAGGTTTCGAGTTAGTTCAGATGCGGCTTGGTTTTAGATGAAGAATCTATTTTGTCAGGATTGTGGTTTTAGTGGGACAGCAGGCTTAGAGGTTTTCTGGACCCAACTTGCAGGATTTTCTTTGCCTTATCATTTTCTTTTCATGCATTAATATTGTTTATAGTTCATTTTACAGAATGCATGTATTAGTGCAGTTTGTGTTACTTTGTTAAATGCTAGATGGTATAAAATCTGCTATGTTTATGACATGGTAACTACTGCAATAAGATATGTCTAAAAGTTAAAGCAGAAGGGAAGAAGCAAGGAAAGAAGAGGATGAAGCATAAAGAAGCAAGATAGAAAAAGGACCAGTGGATTCGATAGCAGCAAAGGCCTAGGCTTGGGAAACGTTTATCACTGATCAAGCTGGTCTCTCGTTATAAAAGTGCTATTAACTTTTAATGAAATGTAATGTATTGTATAAATCATGAGCACCCACTAAAATACAAAATTGTGGGATTAAACGGTTGGGGGTACCTAAAGGTCACTCGAGGGGCAACCCAAAGGTTTTGCTGTTTTTGTATAAATATAGGAGAGTTAGTTGTAGACTGGGACTTTTTCCCAGATAGATTTGTGAGAGTATGATGTAAGAAGAACTATCTCCTTTTGCATAAAGAAATTAAAAGTTTCCTATTGGAGAAAGCTTTGTGGAAGGTTTCAAATGTTGTGCTATGGATTTGTTGAATGTGAACTATTTCGTTTTCAGCTATTATCCATTAACTGTGAGATCGTTCTAACTCTTTGAACCTATGTTCTTGTTATGAATGCGCTCTAGTTTATTCTATGAAATTTCCATTATAAGTAATGAATGTTATTCATAAACAATTAGCTATTTGGTTGTTCATATATCTATAAATGTTCATGTATTTTGAAATAAGTAACAACTATCTATGATTTTTCTTAATGCATGCACAAAATAAATTACTTATTGATGAATAATAATCTTTCTCCCTAGGGATAGGTTAGATAGTTAGTTTTAGTTTTTTCTTGCTGTGTGTGGTTTAGATGCAAGAGAGTTAAAACGAGAGGTAAGAACCTACGCATCACATTGTGACCGCTCCTCGTATTCTCTATCAATATGCATTTTTAGATAGGCACTTGCATATCATACTTAAATACAAAAACTAAAAACATACACGGTGGACCGGGCCGTAACCGGTAAAACCATTTATTTTTGTTACTTGACCTACAGTAGCCGGACCGTAAACTGTACAGATTCCCCATACCAAATAGTAACGGGCTAGTTGGGAATGTTTACTGGGGAGAATCCCTAACTATTGTTACCTGCGATTTTCCATGCCTTAAAATTTTTTGGTGCTAGAAGGAAGGTAGCCAGCGCATGGCTGGCCAAGGAAACTTATTTTCTCGAGATTATTCCACAGGTGATAGTTCTGAAAGCAGTTTGTTTCCCAATCCAATTCCTAAAGAGAAGGGTAAAGAGCATCTGTATTTTGTCGATAATGAAGTAGTTAATGATCTGAAAAGACATACTAGGGCATATGTGAAGAAGATTGGAGGACTACCAATTATTCCTATCTTGTCCAGAAGAGAATATAAGAAGAAAGACCGTCCTATATTGGAAGACCCAGTGTTGGTTGGAGATTTTGAAGAACTGGTAGAAACAACCTTACAGAAAGTTATTTAGCCTTTGAATCAAGTGGGCCTAGATACACCTTACTGTTCACTTGTTCATAGCCTTGTTCACTCACCACCTCATTCTCCACCCAGATTCATGGAAAACGTGAATGCAAATCAGCCACCCAACCCACCGAATCCACCACCTGCTTGGAGGGCTAGGTCACCTTTAAACCTGGCACCCCCTTTACATGACTTACATTAGGCTTTTGAGAAAATGCTGCCCAATTTTGACCCAAGTGAAAAGATTTTGGTAGATGATCATTTGCAAAGCTTTTAATTGGCTATAGAAGGACTAAGGGCTGGAGAACATGAAGATGTAGTTTGCAGATTATTTCCACATACCTTGAAAGGAGCAGCAACCTCATGGTATTTTGATTTTCCTACAAACTCAACCACAGACTGGGATACATTTGAAAGAATATTTAGAATTAAGTATGTAGTCCAAAAAACTCATGCAGCTTTAATGAAGGGGTTATACACTTCAAAGAAAGAAAGAAAATAAAAAGCGCATAGTTTCACCCAAAGGTTTACTGCTTATCTTAAGAATTTTTCTACAACTGATAAACCATCTGATAAGGTTTTGATCGAATACTATACTTCAGCTTTAGGGCCTGACTTGGCCATGTTTTCCAAGATTCAAGTCAAACCTACGTTTTCATAAACTTATGAAGAAGCCGAGAGAGTAGAAGCTGAAAAAGAGAGCATAGAAGATTATCCTGAGCAGTCGGGAGAAATTTTTTTTGGTAAGAAAGCCTTATTACTATCTAAGCCTAAGGAGGAGCAGTCACATGACTTTGAAGGAATGCTGAAAATGATGCAGAAACTATCTAACAGAATAATAGATTTGGAAAAGGAAAAAGAAGCTCAAAAATCTTATAAGCCTTACTATAAAAGGAGAGAGGACAACAATCAATCTAAGCCTCCTCCACATAGTCTTGCATCAATGAATTTAATGGAGGTAGGGATGGATAATTTTTGCCCCTTTCATCAGCAGCCTCATTCTGAAAAAAAATTCCCTCAATGGATCAATTCGATGACATTAGTAATGAATTAGCTATTGGACTCCAATCTAACAGAAGCTGATGAGGAGGAGGAAAAGGGAAATAAATTCATAGAAAAACAAGAGGATGATGCTCTGGTTTTATGGGACTGTGTCGCGCTTTTTGATATAGAAGACGAGGTACTTTGAAGCATGAGGAGATATCAGAAACAAATGTGACAAAAAGGAGCCAAGGTTTGTTAAATAAAGACAATTCAATAATTCCAAAGATTAAGAAATTTCAAGACAATATGAAGAAAATACAAAAGAACAACACAGATGATAAAATACCTGAACTTACCATTAGCAGTCAAGATCCAAAACAAGTCAACATGCCTGATAGGCCTATTGAAGACAAAGCTGATAATGTCAAGGAAAATCTCAAATCACCTGAGATGGGGTATGAATTATTAAAAGCACTTGAAGTACCAGAGGAGGAGCTTCCCATTAACAACCAACCTGTAGAAGAGATTGTTGAAGCAAGTGTGGGAGGTAAGACTAGGTTTAAAACCCCACCATCCCTCCTGAACTTTGAGATTTTAAACCATAAGGTACACAAATGTTTAGTAGAATCAGGGTTGTCGGTCAATGTTATGCCACTTTCAATCTGCAAAAAGATCAATGGACAACCTAAACCCACTACCTGGGAGGTTACTCAGTTAGACAGGACCAATGTGAAAGTAGTCGGGGAAATGGAAGATGTTCTGATCCACTTATATGCAAATGAAAAGATATGTCAGTACATTGATATTGTAGTAGCAGACATGCCTGATGGCTATGGACTTATTTGGAATCGAGACTGGTCAGCTAGACTAAATGGGTATTTTGTTTCAGATTGGTCACACTTGTGGCTACCTCAGAAGGGAAGTCCAAACCAGATTAAAATATTAAGAGAGCCCCACATGAAGCACAATGTTACTCAATTGGAAGAAAAAAATGAACCAGTGAATTCTCTGTTGGGAAATCATCTAATTGAGCTAGAACCGGGAGACTACCAAGTAGAAGAAGCTAGCAGTACATCAGACACCCAGCCCGATCTCCTTCTATTTTCATGGGCTGATGAGATTGATTGTAAAATAGTAGATGTAGTTTTTTATTCAAGTACAATAGAATTAAATAATGGTTAGGTCTTTTTCATTTTGTAGTCAAGCCTAGCCCCTTAACTTACAAGTTGTTAGATTTATAGGGGTGGGCAGAGGATTGACCAGTTAGTGGTCTAGTTCTCAAACTTTCTTTTTCTTTTTCTTGATTTTTGTTTCTGGATTATCTTGTACATAAATAAATTGATTTGGTTGTTTATTTTGATTTACTTTATATCTGTTTGTTCTAGTTTAGATTTTGATGGATTTCAATAAAAGAATCAAACTTTTGGTTGCATGGAGAGTATCAGAATTCTGGATTAACTAAAATCATTGATTATAAGACTGTGTACTATTGTTTTATCTGAAAGAATTTCTTCTAGTTAGCAGTTTTCCTAAATGGCTATGAACACATTGAAGTTCTACTTAATCCTTGTAAAATAACTCAGGATCAAAAGGATTGGAATACTATTTTGAGGCTCCATCCATCTCACATTTAAAAAATTTCCTAGGGAGTGACAGCAAAAGACCCATGGAAAGGAAGCAAGGTAAACAGTATATTATATATAAATGATCCCATGCCAAGAATTGAAAGCCAAAAGGAAAATAAGAGTCAAGAATCTCCTGAGAAAGAAATATGTATAAAAACAAAGTACTAAATCACATGAGTACAAAATTGCCAAAGTTCTTCTCTGTCCGTGAGCTGAAAATTAAATACATCTCTCACACAAAAGGACACTATGGATAGAGAAGCCTGAATAAAAAAATTCAGGAAGAAGGCATGCGAAAGGACTCAAAAGAAAGGACAAAAGTACAAAAGCACAAAAAGTGCAAAATGGCATGGGAATGCGGAACAAATGAATATTTCTGTTTACCATATGTTACAATCTTGTGGTGTCCAAGCTGGAAGCTACCCGAAGACAGAGGTAAAAAATGAAACTCATATTCCTGGCCTCAAAAGAGTTATCTTGAATTTGAAATCTTGGTTTCCATTTTCCTAAATTGGACTATCATCAATTATTAAAAGTACATACATTTGCCATTTGGGAAATCCAGACATCTAGAAGAATTCAACATGTTGGTTTTATTGTCAAACAGTCTGTTACTTAAGGAAGAAATTGTCCAGAGATCTGGGTTCACCAGGTAGTTGCCAATTGTTGCAGCTGCAACTATTTCCCAAATTTTTTAAAATTGTGGGCCCTCCTTTTAATTTTATCTTGCTTGGATTTGTCTTGGATTGCTGAACTTTTTTGTCCTCTGTTACAAATTTGGATGTTTTGAAGTTGAATTGAGGTACATTGTTTACCATTTTTAGAAGTTGAATGACTATCTTTGTTTTACTTGAAATTGAAGTTTTTAGTTTGTCGATAGTTTCCTTTTTCATTGTCGAAAGTTTATTGAACAGTGAATCAGGGTTGTAGTTCTCTATGTAGCCACCATTGCGGAAGCTAACTAATGACCGTCTCGATGGGAATCATGTTTTTCACCGATGGTTTATCTCTGTTGTTTGTTTTTGGTTTTCGGCATCGTTTTTCTTATCATTGTCGGAGCATTAGGCTTCTAAGTCACCGCCGTTTCGGAGAACAGATGGAAAACGTTCCGACGGGTTAGTTCTTAACCTTGTCGATTCCATGTTTTATTGCTTTTTCATTACTTTGTGTTTTCTCTTCGCTATCAAAACTTTTCATGACTTTGATTGAAATTCGTAGTCTGATTATTTTCCACCGTTGCAGCTCCTTAGAGAACTAATCATCCGATGTATAGTTGTTCCGTTCGCCGATGGATAGCTCTGATTTTCGCTGATGCTTTTGTTTTATTGATCAAAATTTTACTTCGCTATGTTTTTTGTTTTCGCCATCGAAACGGTGTTGATGATTGATCGGAGTACTAATCATTTGTGTTGCCAACATGGCGGCAACATTGAGCCTTTGGTTGCGGAACCCATTGTCTCTCCACTTTTCGCCGTTGTGGTTTTCTAGTAAACTATCTCGCCAATGTTTAGTGGTTATGAGCTCCGAACTTTAGCTTTTAGAGTTGCCAACTGCCAATGTTTTTTTGTTGACTACAGAGCCCTTAGTCTATATGGTTTCTACCATTGCGGCAGCTGAGTGAACTAACCATCCGACATATAGTTGTTTGGTTCTCCGATGAGAAGTTTGTCAGCTTGATGCTTAGTTTCTTCTGTCGAAGTGGATTATCTGCCCGATGCTTAGCGTTTATTGCTTTCGACTGTCGGTAGGGTTTTCCCGCCCTTTTTGTTGTGCTTTTACTCTATTTTATGGGATGGCAGAGTTTTCCTGTGGGTGCTGGTCGAGTCAAGGTTTTTCTAAGATGAAGAGCACAGTTTGGGGGTTTGAGGTTTCGAGTTAGTTCAGATGCGGCTTCATTTTAGATGAAGAATCTGTTTTGTCGGGATTGTGGTTTTAGTGGGACAACGGGCTTAGAGGTTTTCCAGACCCAGCTTGCAGGATTTTCTTTGCCTTATCATTTTCTTTTCATTCATTAATATTGTTTATAGTTCATTTTACAGAATGCATGTATTAGTGCAGTTTCTGTTACTTTGTTAAACACTAGATGGCCTAAAATCTGCTATGTTCATGATAGGGTAACTACTGCAACAAGATATGTCTAAAAGTCAAAGCAGAAGGGAGGCAGCAAGGAAAGAAGAGGTTGAAGCATAAAGAAGCAAGATAGAAAAAGGACCAGCGGATTCGATAGCAACAAAGGCCCAAGCTTGGGAAAAGTTTATCACTGATCAAGCTGGTCTCTCGTTATAAAATTTCTATTAACTTTTAATGAAATGTAACGTATTGTATAAATCATGAGCACCCACTAAAAGACAAAATTATGGGATTAAACAGTTGGGGGAACCCAAAGGTCACCCGAGGGGCAACATAAAGGTTTTGTTGTTTTTGTATATATATAGGAGAGTTAGTTGTAGACTGGGACTTTTTCCCATATAGATTTGTGAGAGTATGATGTAAGAAGAACTATTTCCTTTTGCATAAAGAAATTACAAGTTTCCTGTTGGAGAAAGCTTTATGGAAGGTTTCAAATGTTGTGCTATAGATTTGTTGAATGTGAACTATTTCATTTTCAGCTATTATCCATTAATTGTGAGATCGTTCTAACTCTTTGAACCTATGTTCTTGTTATGAATGCACTCTAGTTTATTCTATGAAATTTCCACTATGAGTAATGAATGTTGTTCATAAACAATTAACTATCTGGTTGGTCATATATCTATAAATGTTCATGTGTTTTGAAATAAGTAATAGCTATCTGTGATTTTTCTTAATGCATACACAAAATACATTACTCATTGATGAATAATAATCTTGCTCCCTAGGGAGAGGTTAGATAGTAAGTTTTAGTTTTTTCTTGCTGTGTGTGGTTTAGATGCGAGAGAATTAAGACAAGAGGTAAGAAATTTTGCATCACATTGTGACCGCTCCTCATATTCTCTATCAATCTGCATTTTTAGATAGGCACTTGCATATCATACTTAAATAAAAAAGCTAAAAACATACATGGTGGACTGGGCCGTAACCGGTAAAACCCTTTATTTTTTTTACTTGACATACGGTAGTCAGACCGTAAACTGGACGGATTCCCCATACCAAATAGTAACGGGCTAGTTGGGAACGTTTACCGGGGATAATCCCTAACTGTTGTTTCCTATGATTTTCCAAGACTCAACAGTTTTTGGCGCTAGAAGGAGGGCAGCCAATGCATGGCTGGCCGAGGAAACTTATTTCTCGAGATTATTCCACTGATGATAGTTCTGAAAATAGTTTGTTTCCCAATCCAATTCCCGAAGAGAAGGGTAAAGAGCATATGTATTCTGTCGATAATGAAGTAATTAATGATTTGAGAAGACATACTAGGGAATATGTGAAGAAGATTGGAGGAGTACCAATTATTCCTGTCTTGCCCAGAAGAGAATATAAGAAGAAAGACCGTCTTATATTGGAAGACCCAGTGTTGGTTGGAGATTTTGAAGAACTGGTAGAAACAAAATTACAAGAAGTTGTTCAACCTTTGAATCAAGTGGGCCCAGATACGCCTTACTGTTCACCTGTTCATACCCCTATTCACTCACCACCTCATTCTCCACCCAGACTCATGGAAAACGTGAATGCAAATCAACCACCCAACCCACCGAATCCACCACCTGCTTGGTGGGATAGGTCACCTTTAAAACTGGCACCCCCTTTACATGACTTACCTCATGATTTTGAGAAAATGTTACCCAAGTTTGACCCAAGTGAAAATATTTTGGTAGATGATCATTTGCAAATATTTTACTTGGCTATAGAAGGACTAAGGGCTGGAGCACATGAAGATGTAGTCCGCAGATTGTTTTCGCATACCCTGAAAGGAGCAACAGCCTCATGGTATTTTGCTCTGCCTGCAAACTCAATCACAGACTAGGATACATCTAAAAGAATATTTAGAAGTAAGTATGCAGTCCAAAAAAATCATGCAGCGTTAATGAAGGGGTTATGTGCTTTAAAGAAATAAAGAAAAGAAAAAGTGCATAGTTTCACCCAAAGGTTTGCTACTTATCTTAAGAATTTTTCTGCAACTAATAAACCGTCTAATAAGGTTTTGATCAAATACTATACTTTAGCTTTAGGGCCTGACTTGGCCATGTTTTCCAAGATGCAAGTCAAACCTACGTTTTCAGAAACTTATGAAGAAGCCGAGAAAGCAGAAATTGAAAAAGAGAGCATAGAAGATTATCCTGAGTAGTCGGGAGAAAAAACTTTTGGTAAGAAATCCTTATTACTGTCTAAGCCTAAGGAGGAGTAGTCTCATGACTTTGAAGGAATGTTGAAAATGATGTAGAAACTATCTAACAGAAGAATAGATTTGGAAAAGGAAAAAGAAGCTTAGAAATCTTATAATCCTTACTATAAAAGGAGAGAGGACAACAATCAATCTAAGCCTCCTCCACATAGTCTTGCATCAATGAATTTAACGGAGGTAGGGATGGATAATTTTTGCCCCTTTCATCAACAACCTCATTCTAAAAAAAACTGCCCTCAATGGATCAATTCGATGACATTAGTAATGAATCAGATATTGGAATCTAAACTAACAGAGGCTGATGATGAGGAGGAAAAGGGAAATAAATTCACAGAAAAACAAGAGGATGATGCTCTGGTTTTATGGGACTGTGTCTCACTTTTTGATACAGAAGACGAAGGTACTTTGAAGCATGAGGAGATATCAAAAACAAATGTGACAACAAGGAGCCAAGGTTTGTTAAATAAAGACAATTCAATAATTCCAAAGATTAAGCAATTTCAAGACAATATGAAGAAAATACAAAAGAACAACACAGATGATAAAATACCTGAACTTACTATTAGTAGTCAAGATCCAAAACAAGTCAACATGCCTGATAGGCCTATTGAAGACAAAGCTCATAATGTCAAGGAAAATCTCAAAGCACTTGAAGTACCAGAGGATGAGCTTCCCATTAACAACCAACCTATAGAAGAGATTGTTGAAGCAAGTGTGGGAGGTAAGACTAGGTTTACAACCCCACCATTCCTCTTGACCTTTGAGATTTTAAACCATAATGTACAAAATTGTTTAGTAGACTCAGGGTCGTCGGTCAATGTTATGCCACTTTTAGTCTGCAAAAAGATCAATGGACAACCTAATCCCACTACTTGGCAGGTTACTCAGTTAGACAGGACCAATGTGAAAGTAGTCGGGGAAATGGAAGATGTTCTGATTCACTTATATGCAAATGAAAAGATATGTCAGTACATTGATATTGTAGTAGTAGATATTCCTGATGGCTATGGACTTATTTGGAATCGAGACTGGTTAGCAAGACTAAATGGGTATTTTGCTTCAGATTGGTCACACTTGTGGTTGACTCAGAAGGGAAGTCCAAACCAGATTAAAATATTAAGAGAGCCCCACATGAAGCACAATGTTACTCAATTGGAAGAAAAAAATGAACTAGTGAATTTTGTCTTGGGAAATCATCTAATTGAGCTAGAACTGGGAGACTACCAAGTAGAAGAAGCTAGGAGTACATCAGACACCCAGCCCGATCTCCTTCAATTTTCATGGGATGATGAAATTGATTGTAAAATAGTAGATGTAGTTTTTGATTCAAGTACAGTAGAATTAGATAATGGTTAGGTCTTTTTCATTTTGTAGTCAAGCCTAGCCCCTTAACTTACAAGTTGTCATATTTATAGGGGTGGGAAGAGGATTGACCAGTTAGTGGTTTAGTTCTCAAACTTTATTTTTCTTTTTCTTGATTTTTGTTTCTGGATTATCTTGTACATAAATAAATTGATTTGGTTGTTTATTTTGATTTACTTTATTTCTGTTTGTTCTAGTTTAGATTTTGATGGATTTCAATAAATGAAGCAAACTTTTGGTTGCATGGAGAGTATCAGAATTCTGGATTAACTAAAATCCTTGATTATAAGACTGTGTACTATTGTTTTATCTGAAAGAATTTCTTCTAGTTAGCAGTTTTCCTAAATGGATATGAACACATTGAAGTCCTACTTAATCCTTGTAAAATAACTCAGGATCAAAAGGTATGGAATACTATTTCGAGGCTCCATCCATCTCACATTTAAAAAATGTCCTAGGGAGTGACAGCAAAAGACCCATGGAAAGGAAGCAAGGTAAATAGTATATTATATATAAATGATCCCATGCCAAGAATTGAAAGCCAAAAGGCAAATAAGAGTCAAGAATATCCTGAGAAAGCAATATGTATCAAAACAAAGAACTAAATCATATGAGTACAAAATTGCCAAATTTCTTCTCCGTCTGTGAGTTGAAAATTAAATACATCTCTCACACAAAATGACACTATGGATAGAGGAGCCTGAATAAAAAAATTCAGAAAGAAAGGAATGCAAGAGGACTCAAAAGAAAGGACAAAAATCCAAAAGCACAAAAAGTGTAAAATGGCATGGGAATGAGGAACAAATGAATATTTCTGTTTACCATATGTTACAATCTTGTGGTGTCCAAGCTGGAAGCTACCCGAAGACATAGGTAAAAAATGAAACTCATATTCCCGGCCTCAAAAGAGTTATCTTGACTTTGAAATCTTGGTTTCCATTTTAATGATTAAAAGTACATACATTTGCCATTTGGGAAATCCAGACATCTAGAAGAATTCAACATGTTGGTTTTATTATCAAACAGTCTGTTACTTAAGGAAGAAATTGTCCAGAGATCTGGGTTCACCAGGTAGTCGCCAATTGTTGCAGCTGCAACTATTTCCCAAATTTTTTAAAATTTTGGGCCCTCCTTTTAATTTTATCTTGCCTGGATTTGTCTTGGATTGCTGAACTTTGTTGTCCTCTGTTACAAATTTGGATCTTTTGAGGTTGAATTGGGGTACATTGTTTACCATTTTTAGAAGTTGAATGACTATCTTTGTTTTACTTGCACTTGAAGTTTTTGGTTTGTCGATAGTTTCCTTTTTCGCTGTCGGAAGTTTATTGAACAGTGAATCTGGGCCGTAGTTCTCTACGCAGCCGCTGTTGCTGAAGCTAACTAATGAACGTCCCGATGGGAATCATGTTTTTTGTCGATGGTTTATCTGCGTCATTTGTTTTTGGTTTTCGGCGTCGTTTTTCTTATCACTATCGAAGCATTAGGCTTCTAAGTAACACATGGCAAACGTTCCGACGAGTTAGTTATTACCCTTGCCTATTCTGTGTTTTATTTCTTTTCATTATTTTGTGTTTTCTCTTCGCTATCGGAACTTTTCATGACTTTGATTGAAAGCCATAGTCTGATTATTTTTTGCCATTGTGGCTCCTTAGCAAACTAATCATCCAACATATAGTTGTTCCGTTCGCCGATGGATAACTTTGATTTTCGCCGATGCTTTTGTTTTATTGATCAAACTTTTACTTCATGATGTTTTTTGTTTTTGCCATTGGAACGGTGTTGATGATTGATCGGAGTACTAATCTTTTGTGTTGCCGACATGGAGGCAACATTAAGCCTTTGGTTGCGGAACCCGTTGTCTCTCCACTTTCCGCCGTTGTGGTTTTCTAGTAAACTATCTCGCTGATGTTTAGTGGTTATGAGCTTTGACCTTTAGCTTTGAGAGTTTCCAACCACCGATGTTTTTATGTTGACTATGGAGCCCTTAGTCTCTATGGTTTCCATCGTTGCGGCAGCTGAGTGAACTAACCATCCGACGTATAGTTGTTCTGTTCGCCGATGAGAAGTTTGTTAGCTCGATGCTTAGTTTCTTCTGCCGAAGTGGATTATCTGCCCGATGCTTAGCGTTTATTGCTTCCGACTATCGGTAGGGTTTTCCCAGCATTTTTGTTGTGCTTTTACTTTATTTTATGGGATGGCAGAGTTTTTCCATGGGTGCTAGTCGAGTCAAGGTTTTTCTGAGATGAAGAACGCAGTTTGGGGGTTTGAGGTTTCGAGTTAGTTCAGATGCGGCTTCGTTTTAGATGAAGAATCTATTTTGTTGGGATTATGGTTTTAGTGGGACATCAGGCTTAGAGGTTTTCCAGACCCAGCTTGTAGGATTTTCTTTGCCTTATCATTTTATTTTCATGCATTAATATTGTTTATAGTTCATTTTACAGAATGCATGTATTAGTGCATTTTGCGTTACTTTGTTAAATGCTAGATGGTCTAAAATATGCTATGTTCATGACAGGGTAACTACTGCAACAAGATATGTCTAAAATTCAAAGCAGAAGGGAGGCAACAAGGAAAGAAGAGGCTGAAGCATAAAGAAGCAAGATAGAAAAAGGACTAGCAGATTCGATAGCAGTAGAGGCCCAGGCTTGGGAAAAGTTTATCACTGATCAAGCTGGTCTCTCATTATAAAAGTGCTATTAACTTTTAATGAAATGTAACGTATTGTAAAAATCATGGGCACCCACTAAAAGAAAAAATTGTGGGATTAAACGGTTGGGGGAACCCAAAGGTCACCCGAGGGGCAACCCAAAGGTTTTGCTATTTTTGTATAAATATAGGAGAGTTAGTTGTAGATCGAGACTTTTTCCCAGATAGATTTGTGAGAGTATGATGTAAGAATAACTATTTCCTTTTGCATAAAGAAATTACAAGTTTCCTATTGGAGAAATCTTTGTGGAAGGTTTCAAATGCTGTGCTATGGATTTGTTGAATGTGAACTATTTCGTTTTCAGCTGTTATCCATTAACTGTGATATCGTTATAACTCTTTGAACCTATGTTCTTGTTATGAATGCGCTCTAGTTTATTCTATGAAATTTCCACTATGAGTAATGAATGATGTTCATAAACAATTAGCTATTTGGTTGTTCATATATCTATAAATTTTCATGTTTTTTGAAAAAAGTAACAGCTATCTGTTATTTTTCTTAATGCATGCACAAAATATATTACTCATTGATGAATAATAATCTTGCTCCCTAGGGATAGGTTAGATAGTTAGTTTTAGTTTTTCCTTGTTGTGTGTGGTTTAGATGTGAAAGAGTTAAGATGAGAGGTAAGAACTTGCGCATCACATTGTGACCGCTCCTCATATTCTCTATCAATCTGCATTTTTAGATAGGCACTTGCATCTCATACTTAAATACAAAAACTAAAAACATACACGGTGGATCGGGCCGTAACCGGTAAAACCCTTTATTTTTGTTACTTGACCTATGGTAGCCGGACCGTAAACCGGATGGATTCCCCATACCAAATAGTAACGGGCTAGTTGGGAAATTTTACTGGGGAGAATCCCTAACTGTTGTTACCTACGATTTTCCAGGCCTCAATAGGTGGATAAGAGATTCTTCAAGAGTTGAGTTCTTCATATTCCTCATCACTTGAGGGATCTTCTTTGGATGGTAAGAGCTTGATATTCAGTTGCTCCCATCTTCTTTTCTCTTATTATTAGTTGAGCTTCTTCTTCTTCTGAAAGTAATAACTTCCTTCTAGCACACATTCCTTGCATGAATGAATCCCATGATCCTAGGAGGCCATTCAAGGTGGCTATCACCACTTCTGCATTCTCCACTTCTTCTTCTACTACTACAAGTTGTTCTTTTATTTGAGAGATGACTGTATGGTCTCTGCATTCTGGATCTTCACATTCTTCAACTATTTTCTTAAGGTCATATTCTCATTTATGTTCTTCCCTTAAAATAGCTTGGTCAAGGATTCAAACATCTTCGGTGCCTTTATGGAATACACTTGTGGTACAATGTGATCCGTGATTGAATCAACAATGATCTTCTTAGCCTTGACCAAGTTCTTCTAGTGTAAGGCTTTTAGCCTCATCTCCCTCTGGAACTAGAACCTCTTCTACTCATGTAGGTGTCCAATTCATTTTCTTCAGAGAGATCAAATACTTCCATGCTTGGAAGTTGTCAACTTCACCAAGCTTATCATCAAGATGATGTGATAGATCACTTTGAAATGAGAACCTCAAATGAAAATAACAAAAGATTAGATCTTACTGATTTGAGGTGTCCGTCCTCGTTCGAGAGGTGGCTGATCTAGGGTTTGTCAGAGAAACCCTAATTTTCAAAAATTAGAATATTTCAGATCTGATTGAATAGAAAGATAGATCTCTTCAAGTTGAGCTGTCCAATGTACTCCTTTTCTGAAAACAGTGGAGGGAAGCTTCCGGAACAGGAAGCCCTAGTTTTCCAATTTCTTCTGCAGAAATTCCTGTTACTGTTTCTGCGGTATCTCTAAAATTACTGATCCTAAATGTCTGAAACTTTTCATTGAGGTAGAATCACATGTCCTTGATCCAAAAACACAATTTTCATCATAATTTATTTCACCAATTTGGACTTATGATCATTTTCCCAAGGTGACCTGTTACAGCACTCTTTAGAACAATGAAGTTGTACGGACTTCCATGTGTCATTGGTTCATCTTCTGAGTCTGAAAATTGAACCACAGAAAGTATAGTCCATTCCATTTCTAGAAAATATTCATGAATTTCATTTGGACCTTTGTAGCCCAAGATATAAAAATGCGCCCCAGGTGTCCTGTTTAGGGATGAATTCTGGAAGAGGCTGGAACCCTGACTTGGAGGGATCATATATCCCAGAATATAGTGAATATAAGGCTGAATTTTGGAGACACTGGAAATAAATATTTTATCGTCGACCACTACAAGTTTCACCTCCTGATACTTCTCCAATATCGGGATATAGCGAATGTACCAAAACTTAGCATTTTTAGTATTTAGGATTTTTTCTAGCTCGGGGTCAAACTAGGGTTTGACTTTCCTGGAGTTTCACCCAACCAAAAATATTGACCCAGGTCTCTAGACTTCTATTTTGATGAGTAGAGAAATCCTAAGCCGGGCTCACTCAAAAATTCCTCTTCTGCAAGAAGCCCTAGCACCAAAACTGAAAATGCTCGAAATGGAATTCCGCTTTGACAGAAAGATGTGCCTTTCAATGGAGAGTCAGCCTAGCATACTTTTGCTGATGGATTGTGGAGAGATACCCAAAAAGTAAGAAGCCCTAGCTTTTTCAACTGCACAATGTCTTCTTCTCAGGTTAGCTCTTATACCATGTTAGATTTTTATCATTAAGCTAGCATTATATTAGGATCTTTAACTGAGAGAATAACAAGCACACCAATCAAACACAAGAGACAATGAATAAAATGTTTATCCTCTGGGAAACCATAAATGGTGAAAACCTCGCAACTTCCTCAGAGATAGAATTAGCACCGAAAGTAAAACCCGAAAACATAAATATGATCTCCACAGCTTCTGTCTCTCTCTCACACACTTAGAGAGATTATCCTATCTCACTCATGCGCCTTAATGAGTGAATGAGTGTGTAATAAATAGAGAGTCTCACTCTCTATTTATATTCTTTCATTCACTTAAAACCCACTCCAACATGACGGCCTCACTTAACAATTACTTACTAGAGATGACATCTTTAGGAGTGTCTAATAACCCTAGTGCCTTACAACTTGTGGGGACTTTTCCTCCTCCGACCAACAAGGAGGGTTATCCTTAACACAATGGTAGGGACTATTGCCTCGACTTACAATGACTTGCCTAGGGTCGACTTCTCTAGGATAGTCTAATAACCCTAGGGCCCCACAATTGTGGGGACTTTAACCCTTGACCAATAGGAGGGTTACTCACAATGACTTGACATGACTTCTTTACATTATAGAAACTTCCCAAAATAAACATCGGGGTATGACATGACTCAGTTACATTATAGACACATCCTGGAATAAACATCGGGGTACAATACATAAGATATATGGATGAATACATTCTGAAGTTACAAATACATCAACAAATTCATGATACGTTATTCCAAAACCAAATCATTTTTTATCTTAGGTTTCACAAAATCGAGGCCATATTCTTGTAGGATAACAATCCATTGGGAAACTCTTCCTTGGATAAGGCATCACTTCAAGAGATACATAGATAATTTTAAGAACACCCCAAAAATTTATATGTATAATAAATGAGTGAATCTCCCTAATATAAAGGAATATTTGAATGCTATTTTATCAATAATATAATATGTATATATAATTTTTTAGCTAATCCTTCATTCTATTATAGAATCTTGTAAAATATTGGTGAATCTTTCACTAAATTATAAGATATTGTAAACTCTTGGTGAATGTTTTACTGAATTATAAAATATTGTAAAATCTTGGTGAATCTTTCGTCAAATTATAAAACCTTGTAATGTCTTGGTGAATATTTATCTTGGAAGACTTAGCTTTTGATTCTACATATTAATAAGGTAGTGCAATAGAAGAGCATATACCAAAGCTCAACTCTCTCGACTCCTAGACCCTCAAATTAACAAATGCATGAATGAGGAGATGAGGGATTTATTTATACATTTAACAAGCAGTATTGGGTCACTCACAACTCAAGATGTTGGTGAAACATGACTACACTAACTAGATTCAGGGCAAGTGGGGAATTCACTTTTTATCTTGTCACTTAATGGTCCAATGGATATGTGGGGACCCAAATATTGACATACCAACAAACTCATAGAATTGAACACTTTACAATGCGGAGTGATTATGGCACCCATGATCCATTTACAACGTGGAGTATTATCGAGACCCATAACCTTAATATAGTGTATAAATTACCAATTAGCTTATTTTCCAAATCTATCATTTTTAATCTACCCTCTAAGAAAAATATAACATGCTTATATGTTTATAGATACAAAGGCCATTTTTTCCTTAATCAAAATATGAATTATGTCATTTGATTTAGAATTTTTAGAGATAGTTAGAAACTTGCAATGGTTGCTAGAAATAAGAACATGCACTAACAATAATAGAAATCACATTAATGCATCATCAGACATATCATTACAACTACTCTGTTAAAGACTATTGTCTCTCATATAAACTGTGGAGGTCTTTGTACCCATGTCCTTGAAATTTTTAAAAGCATGCAAAATGTGGTAAAATTGTTTTATCACTATCATTGAATGCAAAAGACTGTATATCAAATAACATAATGTCTACATCTCAGGTCAAACATTACCTATATATATTATATACATTAATTATGGAAATGAAGTATCATGTTCCAACTAAATCATATATTTATCATACACAACTAGATCCATTTCTGGATGATGACAGCAATTACACATCAAAACAAATCACCAAAAAACATTTTACTTTTGAATGACCCTTACAAAAAATGAAATATTGTAAAACAATTACCGAACCTAAAAAATTTAGTTCACAAATAAAATTGACGAACATGGAAATACAAATAAAAAATATACCAGTCATGGACTTCTCAATACAAATAAAATAATCTACCACTACGCTTATGATAAATCTACAAGAAGAAAACCAAAAGAATGACCATTCCACTATAGCCCCTCCTTTATAATTAGCGTGCATTAATTTATATTACAAACAACTCAAACGTCAACATTAAAAAACATAAAGCATTAACATATACACTCTCATTAACCCCTTAGATCCAATAATAATTGCAGAGCAAGATCCTAATAAAAGAAAATTTTAAAAACTAGGTCAAAGTCAGTTTAAATATATAAAAACCATGTGGTGTCTCTCCATCAAGAGTAGCATCCACTAATAACATATAAATGTCAATTGATAGTTTAAACATGACAAGGCATAAAATAAATCATATATTTTAAGATCTATAACAGTTTCATGGAACCAATACTCCTAGGATATAATAAAACCCTATAACATCAAATGAGCCCTAAGAATCAAGAGTGCCATAGAATTCAATAGGCCTTAAAAAGAATCCATGATAAAAGGTAAAATTATAATATAATAATCTATCATAACCGTGGATAAAAATGCATAAAAAGCATAATAAAAAGCATACCACATTATTTATTGGATAAAAAGCGTGATGTGAGTTTGTATTCTCTGATAAATTGCATGTGTGTCATGCCCCTTCAAGACTTGAGCTTTCAGTAATGGATATGTTATGTGAATATTAAAATGTCAATAAAAATAAGAATGAAAAGTGGAATCACAGTAGCCAAAACCTTCACCTTGCATGAACAATCCAATGTGGGTGAACCATGAATTACTATAGCCTTTATATAGAACACAATGGCCCTGATTTTCCCTCCAATACTGGAAATCAAGGGCTCAAGGAAGGTATCACATGAAATTGATTAAAACTAAAGGAGAATCAAAACCATATGCCTGAATTACAAGGAAAATGGAGGGATAAATAACCTTTGGGATACTCCATTTCTAAAAATTAGGGGCGAAGGAGTGATTTCACTAAATTTTCTCTAGAAATTGGGGGCAAAAGATTGATTGGAGGGAGATTTTGCTAGGGAGAAAATAGTTTTTTTTTCATTTTCCTCATTAATATATGGAAGGCTATTCATTTTGGATTTATTTTTTTCCTAATAAATATTGGGCAAATAGATCTTAGCTGAAAAAACCCTTTCCATATAAGAAAATAGCCCACCAAATTTTTGTAACCCCCTTAATATAGCCCATTGGCTATATATAGTCCCTAAAATTATCCATGAAGAGATATAACATGGTGTTCGAGTTTCGAAAAAAAAATAATTCTATTCAAGAGCATGTAATGGAAGATGTTTTGAACCAAAATGACTATGGATAATGATATATTAATTCCTGGGAAGGTTCCAGATTTTATAAGGGCGGATTTTGAATAAGAAGTAATTAATGTTGAGGAATTATCTCTTGTAGGACTTCATGAGAAGATTCTAAAAACTATTCCAAAAGAGTGCATGAGAAAGAAAATTGCTAGATATGTCAAAAAGTGTTTATCATTCTTGTAGGACATTTGCAATAGCTATGTTGAAACTTAGCAATTTGGTTGGAAGAAGGGTAACAAGAAAAAATAGAAGGCTAAATGTGGGGAGAATTGTAGTTACAAAATATGTTTCGCGCCAAGAAATTACTACAAGAATTATTATAAGTGGAAATATTACTAGAAAAGGGCCGAAAAGGCTTATTTTAAGAAGAGTCCAACTCCAAGAAAGAGGTTGAATATATGTTTTATTTGTAACAAACTAGGCCACTAGGTTGACAAATGTTCATTAAAGGGAAAAACTAGATCATGACAAAAGTTAGTGGTGATTTTCACTACATGCTATGAACTAGATGAGTGGAATTAGTGCTCCACTTCTCATTCTGAGGGAGAATACTTTTTTTCACAAAAGATGAATACACTGATACTAAAATGAAGCTTTTAAGGCCCCCTTTTTATTCTAAGAAATGCCACTCTATTCCTGAAGTTGATTTTCTTTCAATTGGTTCTTTTCATTTGAAAATTATTTATTTTTGTAATTTTTAATCTAACCTTCTCAAAACAATTTAGGAATGTCATACTCGCATTGCTACACACTTTCCTACAATTTGTTTTATTAAAAAACATATCCTTCAAGAAATTGACGATTTCTCCCGCCAGCTTCGACTCTTGTAACATTCAAGCATGTGGATTTCCTATAATACACACCCTCTTCATTCTCCTCGAAACTAGTGGTAAATCCCCACCACCCCCCACCCCCACTTCCCATTTTGTACAAATATCCTATATATACTCCAGATCCTCTTTCTAAAATTTGTTTGTTTCCTAAATCTTACAATGAGCAGAGATTCCAACTACATCAAGAAGAGTATATTGAACAAAAGAAAAATCTTGTTAGAGAGATAATGGAAACCATTTCTATATATAAAAAACAATTGAAACATAAGAAAGAATATCTTGAAGAATGGGAAGACATTTTATTTGAAGCTTAGGTTTTGTGTGGTCTTACAAAGAGAAAATTCCTACAACTCATTCCATATGAATAATTTCAAGCATTACAAATAGAAGAGAAAGTTACAAATCCTGAGTTAATCCTGCTAGAATTAGGAAATATGTATTTTAAAGACCTACATGAAAAATTAGTGATTCCTCCAATGATTAAGGTTGAAGGATACAAACCATACAATATCAATGCACAAATATACATTGGAGAAATGTCATCCTATGCCAAGAAATACCTAAAACATTAATAGTATTGGTAGCCCATAACTCTATATTTCATATCATTGATGGATCAAGAGTTCTAATCCTAGGAATAGCCCCAAATTTCCCCATTTTAATAGGAAATGAAAATACCACATTCAATTTATATTTCCTAGATGCAAGGTATTGTATGCTACTGGGAAAAGAGTTTTTTAATAGAGGCATGCCCTACATTATTAGGAAATAAACTATAACTATAGAAGTTGGTTTAGTTGCAATCACTCTCCTAGCTTCTAACCAGTATGTGTCTCAAGTCCCCAACATTGTAGAACAATAAGATGATCTTGATAAATATGTATAAAATCTCATCAAAATCAAGAAGATTGGCAAGCATGTAGATATCCATGGGAAAGAATAAGTCAAAGATATTGCTAAAAATATTCAAGGACACCGCACATAAGAATATCCTAATTCTTTCTGGTCTAGAGAGAACTATTTTGTGGATATTCCATACAAATAAGGATATGATGACACCACAAAAAAACATAAGAAAATTCTATGTCCCCTATAGAGGTAGAATATTGTAAAAAATAAATTGTTGAAGTGCTACAAAGAAAGTTGATAGAACCTAGTAGAAGTCCATGGGCATGTCCTGCATTTTTGGAAAATAAGCACTCATATTAGAATAGAGATAAGTCAAGAATTGTAATCAATTTCACTTCTCTAAATGAACCATTAAT
The DNA here is from genome assembly GCA_001517045.1 of Pseudotsuga menziesii. Taxonomy (NCBI): domain Eukaryota; kingdom Viridiplantae; phylum Streptophyta; class Pinopsida; order Pinales; family Pinaceae; genus Pseudotsuga; species Pseudotsuga menziesii. The sequence goes on from LPNX010826343.1 coordinate 1,289,309, forward strand.
TCCTATCATGTACCTTTTTCCTTGCAAAGAATTGTTATTTTCTAAAATTTCCAAGAACAATGTCTTCAGTAAGTTTGATGTTAAGTCAGGATTTTGGAAAATTGGAGTAGCACCCAGAGACATATTCAAGTATGGTTTCGTTGAACCTCATGGACAATATCAATGGTGAGTTATTCCATTTTTTCTAAAAAAATATCCATATGAATTTTAGAAAAGGATGGAATATCTATTTAGAGTTTAGAATTCATAATGTGTATATATATGATTTGTTACTCTATTTGGTAGCCACATGTCAAATATTTGGAAAGGTTTTAGGAAAAGATCTATAAACATGGGGTATATTTGTCCAAAACCAAAATTGAAATTGTCAAAAATAGGATTTAGTATCTTGGTATTATCCTTGCACATGGAAAATTTGAACTCCAATATCATGTGTTGAAATATTTGGCAGAATTTCTAGACCAAATTCTAGACAAAACCCAATTGTAGAGGTTCTTAGGTCCCTTGAATTAAATTAGATATTTTTATGAGAAACAATGATGCGCATTGCCTACAATATATATTAAAGAAAACACCAGTTCCTTGGAATGACACAATGATCAAGGTTGTACAGATAATAAACAAAAGGACCAAAATATCTCGGGACTGACCCTACCTAGGGCTACATTTCCTTTCATTCTTGAAATCAATGAATTTAATGAAATATGGGTAGCAATTTTGTTGCAAAAACATTTCAAGAGAGAAGAAGTTTATATGTATAGTTCTAGCTCATTCTCAAAGACATAACAAAAATATCCTTCATCCCATAAATAAATCCTAGCAGTCAAACAAGGCATTAAGAGTTTCATAATATTTTTGAAACCTACTCATTTTGTTGTTAGAACTAACCTAAAACACATGAAATCTATGCTATCTTAAAAAATATTACTTGAAAAGGAAAATCACAGGATACTGTGATGGAGTCACTGGTTGGATGGTTTTGATTTCAGCATAGAATGCAAGCCCAAGAAAAACATTTGTTTAGAAGATATACAAACCAGAGAGGGAAAATCCCTATCACAGAAAGGGGCATAAGTGTGTCTGTGAAGATGCTAACCAAAGAAGCAAGCAAATCATCCTAAAAAAGGATTCAATATGAGTTAGTATGTGACTATTGTGAATTTAATTATGTATGTATTTTCTTTCAATAAGAACTAAATCATGCCCTATGATACATATGATTCTAAAGAAGTGCGATAATCAAGTCCGTCTTATTACCACTAAAGATTATTTGAGACCTTCAAATCATTTCTATGTAGGACATACATAAGAAAATGGACCTTGGGATACCCAGTAATACTTAATAAGTTTTAACTGTTGGTGGACCTATATTGGCTATTATTTTATCCATGAACATGTCAAGGATAGGAAGTCAATACAGATAGTTATGGAATGTTCCTTTGCAATCCCATATAAGTGGTGTTGGATCCTTCGTTTTTTAAGTGGACCAAGAAGAAGGCAGAAGAAGATACGAAAAAGGAAGAAAATATATTACTAAAAATTATGAAAAGGAAGGAAGTTGAGAGAGAGTACTGGAAACAACAAAAAGTACTGAAAGTTGCATAAGAGAATTAACAACCGCAGCTGTTTTCAAACCCATTCTGCAAGTATAAAAGGAAGTGAAAAATAGAGAAGAAAATGAAGAGGAAATAGAACAAGAACACAAGGAAATAAATAGATCATCTAAACACTAAATTAGATACAGAAGGGTGAAAAATAGATAGACCTATAGTGGGGTTTATGTAATTGAGTTTTGGGTTCTATTAAGGATATGTTTCATCCTATGACGGGTAATTCCATGGTGAATGTCAGGCTTAAATCCTTGATGTAAGATGTTGTAAGATGTTGTAATGGATATCTATTAATATAATGAAAATATTATTCATCCCCTTCAAAATTCTAAGCTATGCATGCTTTTTTTTATGCATGATCTTGTGTTTTGTTGTGAGTTAAATGAATGAATGTGAATGTTGTTAAGTATTGTTGCAATGTATTTCATTCAATAAAATGATGATGTTTTCCATTATAAACCTTAATTTCAACCATACAGTTAACCCATCGCATCTTATGTTGTCCTTGGTTATGCTTCTTATGATACCTTCCCCCTTAAGGGGGTTGTAAATTCAAGCACATTAGACTATAGAGGTGCCACTTTGTTGACCCATACGCAAGAACCCTCATCTCCATTTTGTGCCAAAAATGGTTTTGTTATTGGGACCTAGTTATTAATGAGGTCCTGTTAATTGTATGGATAAGTTGGTGATAACAATCCAGATTCAATCCCCGGATGCAGGTTCCAGTGAGATAAACCAACGGTGTACAACGCGTCAATCCAATAGCCCTATGTATGGCACCCTGCATGCAGCAAGGATGCCCATCAGTCCCACCACCACGGATTCCAGATATTTTTCTTATCTTCGGAGGGAGAAGGCCATCATTTCCAGGCCCGCGATGTAGGTTGGTGAGATCATGTCCTCCTCTTGTGCATTCATGGCGTATTAGAAGAGTTTAATGAAGGATGGTACATGGTCAGGGTTCGGTCAGGGTGGCGATTTGAATCACATGACCATGTATAATTGTGGTATTTTCTTCGTTGGGTTCTTTAATTCTTTTTCTCGGATAGTTGGATGCTCTGTGCGAATTGAAGCCTGGTCTCATCTTAAGGGTGGCGTTGGGAGTGGGTGTGCTCTTCTGATCCTGCTTGGAATTCTCCACTGGTTTGTCAGTTTTCAAGGAAATGGTTTTATTGTAGGTGTTTGCAGCATGGGAATAACCCACCATTTCACTCCCTTTAAGTGCAGCATTCAACCCTTCCTGCAACGCCCAGATATTTGGTTGACAACCATGTCTAGGCAAAGAGGAACACCTCGTTGTGCCAACATGGGTAGAGGTAAATCCAAAAGGGGGTTTAGTTTGTATACGGAAGAAGGATATGAAAATCATATCACCAAACTGGACTGTATCCTCATAGATGACTGGGAAGGAAGGGTGTTGAACCAACTTCTCGCAAGTGGGCAGGGAGGGAGCCAAATCAACCAATATTGGATCGTTAAAAACATGATGGGAAATCTAGTGGAATACATGCTCAAGAATTGGTCGGAAGCACCTGACACAGTTCTTAATGTGAAAGAAAAGATGATGGAAATGGATGCTCAGCTCACCAGTTTGGACAACACCTTTGACTGGAATTGCATGGCTGGAAAGGATGGGCAGGCTGGCCATGTGGATAGCGGTAGTGGGAGCACAATAGGGGGTAGGTCTCAAGATTTCATCTCGGTTTCAGCACCATAGCTGGTATAGGTTCCTCCTTTCCCCATTCCCACCACCATTGAACCTCTGTTCAAATGGGTGAAGGAAGTTGATGGCTAAAGCACTGAACCTCCACAAATAGCATTGGCGACCACTTCCAACACTACCATCATTTCCCAGGAGGAAGGATGGGGATGCCCCATCATTGAGGAAACCCCCCCCTCTTGAAGAATGCACATAATGTATACAGAAATGTATTGTCGTTTCAGTTTTTTTTTATCCTTGTCTAGTTTGGTTATCTCTCTATTTATTTTTGAAAAAAAACTATGTAATTATGTTATATACCAGCCACTATGAATACCTTTTAGTCTTGAATAGTTTCTGTAATATATTTCTCATAAGGCCATCCATTTTTGAGAGGATTGGGTTGTGGTTTCACCACCTGAGACCTCCTCTGGTCAGGGTAATTTTTGTAAACTTTGTTCTTGTAGATTAATAGAATTTTGCAGCGTTACCAAAAAAAATCCAATTCATATTCAAGATTGGTGGGAAAAGAAGCTTGGTGATTTCACAACCCAGGAGGCTGAACTATGAGGGTGGGAAGAAACAAAGTTCAGATAATACATTTTCTGTGGAGGACCAATACTAGATCAATACAAAGTTTTTTGGGTTGAACTTTTGGTAAACCTAGTAGAGTGGTTTCGACAAATTGTATAAGCGCAGGAGTATTGCAACAGGAAGAGAATAACTACAATGTATACTGCAAGAAATTTGATCAGTTTGGATAAGATAAACTCACACCTTATTGGGGTTGTTGAATTTTGGGTAGAAAGTACTTTGTTTGGGTATATTCTAGAGTCTATAACTGAAAAAAACCAATCCATAGTAAAATATAAAGAAGAAAATAGGAGAGGGGCACAAGGAAGAATAATGAGAGAAGTTCCTCTATGATTAAGACTTGGTTGAGCTTGGTTCCTTCCTCTATACTATATTATAATGGAGGAGTAGACCTCTCATGCACAAGGGGATAAGTCAGGGTGATGTTGCTACATTGCAAAAGGTAGATATATCATCAATGGAGGGGATTAACAATGTTGAAGCTAGGGATGAGTGAGAAAATTGAAGAGTAGAGTTAAAATAACAATGGTGGAGAGACTGATTAAGATAAGCACGGAGGAGAAGTGTGCAATTGGAATAAAGCATAAGGAATAGAAAAAACAATGAAGAAACCAAGAGGAGATATGTCAGATCAAAAAAATACATTAGAGGAAATTTGGGGTCTAAAATGGACCTCCTAAGAAAAAGATCCAACCAAATGGGCCTAATAAAAAAAGAGCAAACCAGTAGAATTCAAGAAAAGAGTCAACCATAATGGTTGACTTGGCATATTTGTCATAAAAGAAAATATGTGTCTTCTTCGTATTTTCCATATATTTACCTGTGGTTTTACTCAAAATTTGAGCAAGAGAACTGATTATATGTGGAAATGAATTCCATCCAATGAGTACCCACACTGCAAACTTTTGATGCATCCCACCCCACAAAAAATGAGAATTAACTTAAAAAAAATGTGTTACTTTGAAATTAACATATTTTTTAAATGTATTATCATTTTTATGGCATGGGGTCGATAGAAGGTATGTAGTGGGGTACTTTTCAGATGAGGAATTGAATTCCACATTCAATGAGTGCTCTCACTCAAAATTTTACTAAAACCACAAGGAGATATGTTGAAAATATGAAGAAAAAAGGTAGTTTTTTTTCTTTTATTGTGTTAATTAGTATTTTATTATTTTCCTTAGGAGGCCCATTTTATACCCCGAATTTCCTCTAATGGAGGAAATGACTAGCCCCAAATTAAGAGAGAAAGGGATGGACATCCAAGACAACCCAGTAAGAGCAAGATGGGGGAAAGGAACAAGTGGAAGGTAGGATCATGTAAACCAAAAAACTGCATAATGGAGTGCTCTACCATACATTAGAATAAACCCTAAACATAGATGAAGATCATCAATATCTATCAATACCTACTCCAAAAAGTGAACCCCTCATTGAGTAAGGAACTGAAAGCAATGGATATAGAACTCCTCTGATGACCCCCATGAACCCTTTCAAAATATGGTAACAAATTATCAAAATATTTTTCTACAACTATCTTTGTATAGTCAGATGTAGTAGCAGTAGCAATATTTATTAAAACATTTTTCTAATAGGAGGAAGCTGTAACAAATATAAAATACAATATTAATTAGACTATTAAGTTGCTAGTGAAAGGGTGTAACCCTTCACTATGTTGGCTCAATCCATATAAAAGGCGAGCTTATTGCACATTTTATCCATCATCCAATATATTATTTTTATTCATATTCATTATTAAAATGATAGTCGGATTCGACTAATGGACAACCGGATTTGGTTGCTCCATTTGGTATCAAAGCGGATTCACTCCTGCATTAAGCTCGGACTCGGCTCATCAATCCCTACTTGAGCTCAGACTCGGCTCGAAAATTCTTTGCTGCTCCATTTCACCCATACCTCTGTCCTCCTACACATTATCCATTATCTCCCTTGGCACACCACTCCTCCTACATCAGTTCCCCACTCCTGTTCACTTCTCCTTCGTTGCTCGCGTTGGGTGCTCAACTCCTCCCCACCATCCTGAGCTCCCTCTGGCTGCTCCACCGCCATAGCGGGCGTCCAAAGCCCACCTGCATGCCTCTCTACTACAGGCTTCCAACTGCGCACCACCTACCTGCATAGTACCTCATCCTCCTCACAGTACTCCACATGACCCATGCTCCTCACCCTTCTCCTCGCGCTTCCTGCATGATCCACCCCCATCTGCGCATTTCCTCCTCCACTTCTCTGCTCCTCTCTCTTCCACATGGAATTCTATACACCCACACCCACACCTTTGCACTCCCCTTCGCTATGCTCTTCCATAACCCACGACCATCCACATCACCTACCTGCACATACCTCTGCTCCCCCCTTCCTCCACAGCTGCCTTCCTTCACACAACTCGTGCTCATCCATCTCCCTCAGCAACACCTCTCCACACCCTCCCTTAAGCCAAAATAGCGTTGAAATACACACCTCCACATAAAAGGTCCATGACCAAAGCGGAACTGAAAGATAAAATTGAAAAAGAGGAGAAAGACACCAGGTCCTTTGTCCCTGACCTAAAAGGCTTAAAGGAAAAGATGCAAAATAACAATACGTTACTCAAAGACGAGCTTGTTCTGGTACTAGAAAGAAGGCTGGATGAAAAATTTGACATCCTGAATGAAAAACAAAAATATTTGGATGACAAAATGAGTACCATGACTCAAAACATAAACACCCTAACACAAAACATGAGCACCATGACGCAGAACCATAATACATTAATCGAGATGTTACAAAAGCTCATACCCAGTCCGATCCAAGTCAGCAGTCCAGACATGTTAGATGCCTCATTTCATGTTGCCACCCAAGAAACATTCGTAAAGAATCAAGAAGAGTTGCAAAAAGAAATAAAGATTAAAAATGTGACGCTTAAGCAAGAGATAGAAACAAAAGTACTGCCAGATATGGAGGCACGATTAAACAACAAAATAGACGTTATCAGTAAAATAGTAGAGAATAAGAAAACTAAAAATCACCACCAATAATGAAGCAATTCAAATATGTCACTTTCATCATCCAATAGTTTTAAGCCACCATCAAACTATAAGGCAAAAGGAAATCAACGTCGCCCTTACAAAGAGCACCCACTAGCTAAGGCAAAAATAGAGTTGTCGAAATACAATGGGAGTGAATACCAATGCGTTGCTTGGCTAAACAAAGCAGAAGAATACTTCAAAATTTACAACATTCAATATGACGAGGAGAAGGTGAAATATGCATCAATGCATATGGAAGGGTATGCGTATAATTGGTACTTATGGTGGAAGAGAGATAATTTTAGCTGCACCTGGAACTTGTTCAAAAATAATTTTTCTAATAGGTTTCAAGGAATCAAAGAAGATGAATTTTTCAGTAAACTTACTAGACTCCAACAAGTCGGAAACATTGAGGAATTCACTCATCAATGAGAATCCTTATCAACACGAGTAGTTGGGTTGTCTGACAAGCAAAGACTCGAAACCTGTTATAGGAGGTCTTAAACCATACCTCCAAAAAGAGTTAAAGTTACATGACATACCTAACGTAGAAGTAGCAAGACGTAAAGCAAAATCCACAGAAAGAAAATTGGAAGGAGTAAAAACAAAAGGCGATTGCCATTATCGACAAGAAAAAGAGACACAATGTAGGTACTGTGTATATACTTGGTCTCCTGGCCATCAATGCCACAAACCTCAATCATACGCCTATGAAATGGAAAATAGATCAAAGTCATCTAACGGTTACTATGATAATAAAAAGAAAAAGAAGAAAAACATATGTCGTCAATGCTGTCACATGCCCCAATTTTGCAAAAACAAATTTATATTATTTGAGGAACAATATGATAAATTTTATGCTAAGTTGTAATTGATGACCCGGTGGGGTCAAGGATATTTAATGTAAATTTTGAATATTTTATTTATAAATAAATAAATGAGGAGACAACAGCTTAGGAGAGCTGTTAAAAGAGTGTTTATTGGTCAAATTGGTGGCGGAGACTGGGTGGAGATAAAACTGACATGTGGCAGCATCCTCAAACCACTTCCAACTGTTGCAGGTGGCAACCTCCCTACATTTGTGGTCATGATTCCCCAAGAAAGTGGAATTAGAGCAGGTGGCTCAATTAATGAAAACTGACCCAGAAGACCTAGGCATCTTTATAAAAATTCCCATTGAAGAGAGTTGAGGCTGCTCATTCTAGAGAAGTGATCATTCAGGGTGAATGACTGTACTTCATAGAAATTCAAGGGAAGGGAAATCTGGAAAGTGTTTGAGGGGATAACTGCTGATCGATCTAGTTACAGCTTTTAAGCTGAAGATCATATTGCTGAGAGCAGAGTGTTTTATTGAGGTATTGAACTAGTCAGTTGACAGAGGGTTCTACAGTTGCATTCTCCACCTAGTTCTCAGCCAAGAAGACCAGGAACAGGCTTGGGGGTCTTGAGGAAGTGTTGTTTGAGCGCTCTTCAGGAGATTGGTAGGGAGGAACGACCTCCTAAAGCTGTTGTCATCTTGTCCTCAACAGGTTCTATGTTATTTTAGTTTACTGTTTTAAGTTAAATAATCTTAGTTTATCTGCTATATGAATGTTAAAAGTTTAGAGTTTGTAAAATGTTAGATTTAGTATTCTTATTAGATTGTTTAGAAATGAAACTGGTTTAGAGAATAATGAAATAGAAAGGTCATAAATTTCTAAAGCTGTGTTTTTCCACACCTGGAAACCAGGTCATACTCTAGCACAGTTAGAATGCTTTAAGTAGATGAAATAATTCTTAAGAGAATGAAATTAGTTAATAGTATTTGAATCTGTAGATAGGAGAGTATAATTTATTTCAATGTTTAAAATATAATGAAAAACAATGTTATGGTTTAATTGTGTTTACTGTTTTACTTAGTGTAACCAAATAAAAATGCAGGAAAAACAAATAGTAACCTACTTAGAGTTGCAGTAATAGCATACAAATAAAAATTAAAGTTTATAGAAGATAATAGCTAAGTATATAAACAAGTTATTAACCACACAATATATCTTTTAAACTATTAACTAAATCATAAACTATTACTTAATAAAAACCAGATTAAGGTTATGTTTTTAAACCCTTTATTTATGAAAAATAAACAGAGTTTTAGAGTTAACCTTCTATTCTTTATAGAGCTCTGAATAATTCCAAGTTACAGAATAGTAAATAAAAATAAATGTAAATATAAACATTAGATGAAATAGAACTAAGAATTACATATTTAGGAGCTAATTATATTTAACAAACAGGCTTATAAACCGTGAAAGAAAAACCTGAGGGTCGAAACCCTAACAACTAATTTATCTAATTATGAATTTAATCTATTTAAGTTTAACCTTTTACATTCTTAACTGTGCAAGCAAACTTAACAAGAAGGCTATAATCCATGCCTTAGACTGTTTACAGTATTTTTTCTGAAGATAAACATCTTTTATAAACAATAAAATAAACACATAATTTACAGGTTAACGAAATCATAACAACACGAAACAAAACACCAAGATTTACAAGTCTTTCTTTATAAAGCCAATGGTATTACATTGACGGGCTGTAAGACTAAAACTGAACGAAAATACATATCACGACTCAAGGGCCGGTAATACCTAGCATTAACAGCAAGGGTTTTAAAGTAAGCTGGAGTAAAAATCATACTAAAACCTCTTAACTAACGAAGAAACTGAAACAGACTTCCAAACACTGTGTTTCTACTTCGACAACCCTCATTGCAAGTAGGGCAGAACCCATATTTGACATCAAGGCTTACCGGTTGGGGCCACGAGTCCTTTGACGCTGGCCATTGTATTCATTCCACTGAAGATTGGATCTGTCATGGGTTCCTGTAACGAGCACATTACCGAACGTTAGCACAAAGCTCAGCTTCTAAACTTAAAACCCTAACTGTATTAATAAATTAACAAAGAGTTTTTCATGTTAAAAACTGATTTGTTTTTACCTGCAAGAAGAAGAGTTTACGAGCAGCGAAGAAGATGTCACCAGCTTTACCAATTTACATAGACGAGTATTCAAACCCCTACGTCGACCCTGGAGTGGAGATAGTGTCAACAAGCTTAACTTCACAAGCCGTGTCGAGCTACAAGAAAGACAGGACTGAAACCATGAACAGGCCAAGAGCCAAACACATAAACAAATAACCACTCATGCAGTAAGGTTCACAACCACGAAGACTCATGAACAAGACTGAGTAATGAGACTACAACAACAACAAACACAAGCTACGAAGCAAGCAAGTAAAGGAATAGCCTCTCATGGCCACTAAGAAAAATACACAGAGCAGCTCGCAGGCCAGCGAAACTCTCGGAGTAAAAATGACAGGTGAATATGGTTTCCAAGTGTTTTAAGTCACCAATGCATGGACAAGAGCAGACCACGTGGCCTCCAAATATTTTTAATCACGCAAGGGTTGTGTCTATAGTAAATCTGCGTTTCCAATTATCAAATTATTGCAATGATCAATAAACCAATTATGTAATCGACTATGGAATGGATATATGAATATTCACAAATGAAAACATAAAACTATATATAGTAATCAATAGTATGAAGGTCTATGATAATTGTTATCAACGATTCTATGTCGTTGACCTTAGAGTAAGGTCGTAAAAACCTTGCCATGGTAACAATCCCAAGTTTGACCATAGTTTACACTTTTCTAGATAGTAATTTGCATGCAAAAACGAATTTAAAATAATTACATATTATTGAAGCTAAAACTATATTATTTGCAATTGATGGTTTAAGATTAGTTACAATTGCTAATCACTAATATTCACCGTTTGACTATAGAGTAAAGGAGTTTAAACCATGTCAATTAAACAATCACGAGTCTCGACCATAGGGTAAAATTTTACAAATAATATTTTGTATGCTCAACTTGCCAATGACAATCATAATGAATCTTATCATTATTGACAAAGTCAATTGTGCGTACTTGGTGCTAGCATAGTATAGGAACCTTTGTTATAATGTTTCACTTGATATAGACCTTAGATTAAAAAGTTCTAGGTAGTAAAATCTACTATAGAAGTTACTATAAACTACATCTTATTATAAGTGGGGAAACATTATAATAGTAATATTACTATGGAGTAAATCATGCACAAGGTTTTTAAATTATAGGAATAACATTGATAATGTATTTACCTATGATTTAAACTTCATAAAAATGGTGGTAGGTCGTATTCCATCTTAAGACAATGTATCTAGTTACAAGAACCAAATTTATAATGTCATGGAAATTTCCAGGTAGTAAGATCTCTACAGGATGCAAGTAACATTTAGATTGGTACATTATAAAATAATGCGGTATTGTATGTTGCTACAATAATACATGCAGCAAGGCGATAATATAAGTACTGAAGTTTATAACTTGATGCTTAGCATATGTACATACAAACATCAGGTTAATAATTTCTGTGGCTAGTAAGATAGAGACAAAATAGAAACATGTACTCTATTGAAAATCCTTACCTTCAAGATTTATAGGAGTAATTTCATGAATAAATGATAGTACTTTTAAACATAACATTAGTGTTATAAGCATGTTAAAATAGAAGTAATTGTATGGCGAAGAACTTGAGCTCTAAGCTCACAGTAAGTATATTTTGTTTAGCTAAGTATGATAAAGTTAACAATCTTTATGACTAAACATTGAATACTGTCTTAGAAACAAAGTCTATAGAAGACAATTACTTTACCTCATCAGAGCTTGCTTTAGAATAATCAGTTTATTTACTAGCATATTAACATGCAATAGAAATACTTCTTGCTACCTTGTGAATTAAAACTCCTACTTGATCGATCGTTACCTGTTGTACCTGTAAGAACCAAAAGTCCACCTACGTTAGCATAATGGTAAGTAAGCCCAAGTTTTCAAAGATAGATTTCACCTACTTGCCAAAAAAAAGTACAATTATTAGTAAATCTAAAAGAAATCTGAATGCAGGTCAATCTTATATACCTTATGAAAATGAAAGTTGTATTAGTTATTGTATTATGAAACTAATTAATACTAATTGTTAAACTGTTTCATTTTCCACTAACCGCTAGCAGTTAGTAAACTGCGTATTCAGACATTTTATGTCATCTTAAAAATTTTAATTTTTTGTGAAAATTCGGGGTTTTTACATATGGTATCAGAGCACAAGGTTCAAGCACTAGGCCTTGATGAAGCTCAACTTACTTATATGAAACAGTGTATTAAATCATTTTGCTGATGTTGTTTTCTTTTAATGTTATTCAATAGAGAAATTTGTTTATGAGTTTAACAACAGGTATGGAAAGACTGGAGGAATATGCGGAAGAGGAATCTCCCTTTACTGAACAAGAAAACTTACAAAGAGAACCTATACAAGAAGACATAACCACTAATTCCTCAGAACTTTTACAAACAGTAAAAGAATTAAAATCTGAAATGGAATCTGTTAAAAAAGAAAATGAGAGGATTCTGAGAGCTCGGCAGGAGCTAAATCAAATCCTAACAGAAAGATTTCAAACTAATGGAAGGGGTAAAAGAGCTGATTCACAAGATATAAGTTACCAACATAAGTATAAAAAGATTAAACAAACTAAAAATGAAAGCAGCTCATCTTCCGAAGTATTTGGTGATCAACGTAATTTTCATTCTACTAGTGATAGTAGTGAGGATAACCACTATACTAAAAAGAGAAAATATAAACCTTATGAAGAAATTTCTAGAGAGTTTAAAAAGATTAAGACGCCAACATTTAATGGATAAACTGAGAAGGGGGAGGAAGCGAAATCCTGGTTATCTGGGATGAAGAATTACTTCCATATTTACAACTATTCTAACCAATTAAAGGCTAGAATGGCTATCTATAATATTTCATGGAAAGCTGATATATGGTGGCAAGATTTAAAGAGAGTTAAAGGAATAAGAGAGAAGAAAATAAATTGGAGTACCTTCAAGAAGTACTTTAAAAAGAAATTCTTATTTGAACAGTACTATGAAGAAAGAGCTAAAGAATTCTACGAGCTTAAACTAGGTACAATGACTATTAAAGATTTGAACAGTAAGTTTTTAAGTCTGCTTAGGTATGTGCCATACCTTGTGGATGAAAAACCGAAGGTACAACAGCTTCTTAGCTGTCTACCTTATCACATAAAGGATAGGATTGAGTATGACAATCCAAAAACTCTGGAAGAAGCTATGAGGAAAGCCAATTTCTGTTATGAACATAATAGGAAAAAGGAGAGTATGGCCAACTGGAAGGCCAAAAAGAATAATAATTATGATCAAAAGAAGAAAGAGTTTGTGCCCAATCGAAATTCTAAAAATAATAAGGCCAGAAATTTTTTCTAATAAGAATTTCCAAAGGAATAAGAATAATTCACCAAACAATCAGAACAATCAAAAGAGTAAAGAGTCGGCTAATAATCTTGGTAATTACACGAAAAAATTTGAACGAAAAGAACCCATAAAGCGCTGGGAGTGTAATGGCCCACATTATGCCTCAGTCTGTCCTAATCGAAAAAAGATTGTTAGTAATATCCATACAATACAGGAGGAGAAGACTGTTGGAGATTTAGCGAGGACTATGCCCAGGATCAATGCAGCCTTGAAGAATCGACAAGCAGACTATCAAACTTCCATGGTGGAAGTAGAAGGTAAGATAAACCAAACACCCATATCTATTTTAATTGATACAGGAGCTAGTTTAAGTTATATTTCACCTAATTTGGTAGAAAAATGTAAATTGCCTGTTGAAAAGTTTGTAAGTTCTTGGTTGGTTCAGTTAGCTACTGGTGCAAAGAGGAAGGTAATTAGTTTTGTAAAGAATTGTGCATTAGTTATGAATCAATTTGAAACTTTTGTAAAGCTTAATGTACTACCTTTGGGTTCTTACGACATACTAATCGGTATGGATTGGTTAGAGCAACATAGGGTGATATTAAACTACTATGATAAAACCTTTATTTGTGTAAATAATGATGGAAAATCAATAAGTGTAAAGGAAATCCCTAGAAAAACAACTATAAGGTAGATCTCTGCTCTGCAACTTAAAAGAGCTATTAGGAAAGGTTGTAAGGCTTATGCAGTAACAGTGACTAATGAGGAAAATTTAAATAATACAAATAAATTAAAATTGGAGGATATACCAGTTTTAAAAGAGTATGTAGATGTATTTTCGGAAGAAATTTCGGGACTACCTCCGAAAAGGTAACTAGAATTTACCATTGAGCTTGTACCTGGTGCAGTACCCAGCTCAAAGGCCCCTTATTAGATGAACATACTTGAAATTAATGAACTTAAGTCACAATTAAAAGAACTTATTGATAAGAAGTATATTCGACCCAGTGTGTCTCCATGGGGGGCACCTGTCATCTTTATTAAGAAAAAAAGATAGAACTCTATGACTTTGCATAGATTACCGTCAGTTGAATAAGATGACTATTAAAAATAGATACCCATTGCCTCGCATAGATGATCTGTTTGATCAACTACGTGGAGCCACGGTGTTTTCAAAAATTGATTTAAGGTCTGGATATCACCAAGTTAGAATTAAAGATGAGGACATCTTTAAAACAACTTTTAGGACTCGATATGGCCATTACGAGTTTGTCGTCATGCCATTTGGGATAACTAATGCTCCAGCTATTTTTATGTGTCTAATGAATAATGTAATGCATAAATATTTGGATAAGTTTGTGGTCGTGTTTATCGATGACATATTAATCTATTCGAAATCTGAAGAAGAACATAAGGAACATTTAAATTTTTTTTTGCAAGAGTTACGAGATCATCAACTCTTTGCAAAGTTTAGTAAATGCGATTTCTTTAAGGATAAAATCTAGTACTTAGGTCATGTGCCAACTAAGGAAGGAATTTCGGTGGATCTTGAAAAGATAAATGCGATTGAAGATTAGCCAGTTCTTAAAGACATAACTGATGTTCGATCCTTCATGGGAATTACCGGTTATTACTGGAGGTTCATTTAAGGGTTTTCGAGAATCTCAAATCCGATAACCTCCTTGCAGAAAAAGGGAAAGAAATTTGACTGGAATCAGAAGTGCGGGGATAGTTTTAAAAAGTTAAAAACATTATTGAATAGTGCACCTATTCTAAGAATAGTTGATCCAAATAAATATTTTGTAGTGTGTACTGACGCCTGCAATGATGGTGTAGGCAAAGTATTGACTCAAGAAGGGCATGTTATCGCTTATGAGTCTAAGAAACTAAAAATTCATGAAAAGAATTATGCAACATATGACCTGGAATTAGCTGTTGTCATACATGCTCTAAATATGTGCAGTCATCATTTAACTGGAAGAAAATTTATTCTAATGACAGATAATAAAGGACTAAAATATATGTTCGATCAACCTAACCTAAATGCTAGACAAGCTAGGTGGCTAGCTTTTCTAAGTGAGTATGATTTCGAAATTTAGCACATTAAAGGGAAAAAAATAAAGTTGTTGATGCATTAAGTAGAAATGTAAGGCTGAACTTTACAGCAGTTATCAACACTTATACAACAGATCTGGAAGAATAGCTTAAAGTAGGGTTAGAACAAGATGAAATTTACTAAAAATTACAAGCAAAAACGAAAGAAAATCCAACAGAAAGTTTAAGTAAAGGGTACAGCTTGAATGAAAAAGGATTTTTACTGTATAAAGATAGAATGTATGTACCTAATGTACCTAAAGTTAAGTTATTAATTTTAGATGAATCCATAAAACTCCTTACTCAGGCCATCCGGGTTATCAGAAGACTATAACTATGTTAAGAAAAAAATATTTTTGGCCAAACATGAAGACTAAACTGGCAGAATATATCGCTAGATGTTTTGAATGTCATCAAGTAAAAACTGAACATCAACATCCAACTAGATTACTTTAGCCATTGCCCATTCATAGCTGGAAATGGGAGATAATTAGTCTTGATTTTGTTACTGGACTACCTAAAAATCAGAATTTAGATGATTCTATAATGGTAGTAGTTGACAAATTGAGTAAAGTAGCCCATTTTATACCTATAAAAACTACGTATAAATCTACAAACATAGCTGATATCTTTTAAAAGAAAATTTTCTGACTACATGGTATACCGAAAGTTATAATCTCAGATAGAGACCCTAAATTTACAGGTAACTTTTGGAAATCTTTGTTTAAAGGATTAAATACTACACTAAATTTTAGTACTTCGTTCCATCCTCAAACTGATGGACAGACTGAAAGAGTAAACCAAGAACTGGAAGATTTACTAAGAATGTATGTAAAGGATCAGCTAGGTAAATGGGAGGATTATTTGCATCTGGTAGAATTTGCTTACAGTAATAATTATCAAGCTTCAACCAGATTTAGTCCTTTCGAAATCTTGTATGGAAGGAAGTGTAACACTCTTATCTCTTGGAGTAATCCAGTGGATAGATTAGTATTAGGTCATGAATTATTGAAAGAAATGGAAGAGATTGTCAAGTAGGTATAAGGTAATCTGAAAATTGTGCAAGATCGACAGAAAAGTCAAGCAGACCTTAAAATAACTCCAAAGGAGTTTCAGGTAGGTGAACATGTGTTCATCAAGGTGAGACCCAAAAAGAGCTCTCTAAGGTTGGGTAGTTGTGCAAAACTAGCACCTCGTAACTGTGGTCCTTTTGAAATACTGTCTAGGATTGGGAAGGTAGCCTATCAGTTAGCCTTACCACCGAATTTAAGAGCTCATAATGTTTTTCACATTTCAATATTAAAGAAATATGTCCATGATGCTACTCATGTTATTAACTGGAATGATGTACAAGTGGAACCCGAAGGAGATTTTCTAGTGGAACCAGACTATATCCTCGATTAGAGGGAGATCACACTTTGGAACCGCACCATTGGTCAGGTGAAGGTGCAATGGAAGCACCTTAGTCCAGAGGAAGCCACCTGGGAATTGGAAAGTCATATGCGAGATTCATATCCAATTCTGTTCCAGGGGAATTCCAAGGACGAGGAATAAATAACATCGAGGACGATGTTATAATTTAACGGGGTGTGTCTGTCACATTCCCCAATTCTGCAAAAGCAATTTTATATTATTTGAGGAACAATATGTTAAATTTTATGCTAAGTTGTAATTGATGACCTAGTGGGGTCAAGGATATTTAATGTAAATTCTGAATATTTTATTTATAAATAAATAAATGAGGAGACAACAGCTTAGGAGAGTTGTTAAAAGAGTGTTTACTGGTCAAATTGGCGGAGGAGACTGGGTGGAGATCAAACTGACATGTGGCAACATCCTAAAACCACTTCCAATTGTTGCAGGTGGCTCAATTAATGAAAACTGACCCAGAATACCTAGGCATCTTTATAAAAATTCCCATTGAAGAGAGTTGAGGCTGCTCATTCTAGAGAAGTGATCATTCAGGGTGAATGAATGTACTTCAGAGAAATTCAAGGGAATGGAAATATGGAAAGTGTTTGAGGGGATAACTGCTGATTGATCTAGTTGCAGCTTTTAAGCTGAAGATCATACTACTGAGAGCAGAGTATTTTATTGAGGTATTGAACTAGTCAGTTGACAGAGGGTTCTATAGTTGTATTCTCCACCCAGTTCACAGCCAAGAAGACAAGGAACGGGCTCGGGGGTCTTGAGGAAGTGTTGTTTGAGTGCTCTCCAGGAGATTGGTAGGGAGGAACGGCCTCCCAAAGCTATTGTTGTCTTGTCCTCAACAGGTTCTATGTTATTTTAGTTTACTGTTTTTAGTTAAATAATCTTAGTTTATCTGCTATATGAATGTTAAAATTTTAGAGTTTGTAAAATGTTAGATTTAGTATTCTTATTAGATTGTTTAGAAATGAAACTGGTTTAGAGAATAATGAAATAGAAAGATCATAAATTTCTAAAGCTGTGTTTTTCCACACCTGGAAACCAAGTCGTACTGTAGCACAGTTAGAATGCTTTAAGTAGATGAAATAATTCTTAAGTGAATGGAATTAGTTAATAGTATTTGAATCTTTAGATAGTAGAGTCTAATTTATTTCAATCTTTAAAATATAATGAAAAACAGTGTTATGGTTTAATTGTGTTTATTGTTTTACTTAGTGTAACCAAATAAAAATGCAGGAAAAGCAAATAGTAACCTACTTAGAGTTGCAATAATAGGATACAGATACAAATAAAATTTTATGAAAGATAATAGCTAAGTATATAAACAAGTTATTAACCACACAGTATATCTTTTAAACTATTAACTAAATCATAAACTATTACTTAATAAAAACCAGATTAAGGTTATGTTTATAAACCCTTTATTTATGAAAAATAAATAGAGTTCCAGAGTTAACCTTCTATTCTTTACAGAGCTCTGAATAATTTTAAGTTACAGAATAGTAAATAAAAATAAATGTAAATATAAACATTAGATGAAATAGAACTAAGAATTACATATTTAGGAGCTAATTATATTTAACAAACAGGATTATAACCTGTGAAAGAAAAACCTGAGGGTCGAGACCCTAACAACTAATTTATCCAATTATGAATTTAATCTATTTATGTTTTAATCTTTTACATTCTTAACTATGCAATCAAACTTAACAAGAAGGCTATAATCCATGCCTTAGACTGTTTATAGTCTTTTTTCTGAAGATAAACATCTTTTATAAACATTAAAATAAACACATAATTTATAGGTTAACGAAATCATAACAACACAAAACAGAACACCAAGATTTACAAGTATTTCTTTATAAAGCCAACTATATTACATTGACGGGCCATAAGGCTAAAACTGAACAAAAATACATATCACGGCTCAAGGGCTGGTAATAGCCAGCATTAACAGCAAGGTTTTTAAAGTAAAATGGAGTAAACATCATACTAAAACCTCTTAACTAACGAAGAAACTGAAACAGACTTCCAAACACTGTGTTTCTACTTCGACAACCCTCATTGCAAGTAGGGCAAAACCCATATTTGAAATCAGGGCTTACCGGTTGGGGCCACGAGTCCTTTGAAGCCAGCCATTGTATTCATTCCACTGAAGATTGGAGCTGTCATGGGTTCCTGTAACGAGCACATTACCAAATGTTAGCACAAATCTCAGCTTCTAAACTTAAAACTCTAACTGTATTAATAAATTAACAAAGAGTTTTTCATATTAAAAACCGAGTTGTTTTTACCTGCAAGAAGAAGAGTTTACGAGCAACGAAGAAGCTGTCACCAGCTTTACCAATTTACATAGAGGATTATTCAAACTCCTATACCGACCCTGGAGTGGAGACAGTGTTAACAAGCTTAAATTCACAAGCCGTGTCAAGCTACAAGAAAGACAGGTTTGAAATCATGAACAGGACGACAGCCAAACACATAAACAAATAACCACTTGCGTAGTAAGGCTCACAACCATGAAGACTCATGACCAAGACTGAGTAATGAGACTACAGCAACGACAAACATAATCTACAGAGAAAGCAAGCAGAG
Source organism: Pseudotsuga menziesii (assembly GCA_001517045.1). NCBI lineage: Eukaryota > Viridiplantae > Streptophyta > Pinopsida > Pinales > Pinaceae > Pseudotsuga > Pseudotsuga menziesii. Next base: position 1,308,710 of record LPNX010826343.1, read on the forward strand.
GAACATCCTCTCATGGCCGTTAAGAAAAATACACAGAGCAACCCGTAGGCCAGAGAAACCCTCAGAGTAAAAATGATAGGTGAATAGGGTTTCCAAGTCTTCTAAATCACCAATGCATGGATGAGAGCAGACCACGTGTCCTCCAAATCTTTTCAACCACGCAAGGGTCGTGTCTATAGTCAATCTGCGTTTCCAATTATCAAATTATTGCAATGATTAATAATCCAATTATGTAATCGACTATGGAATGGATATATGAATATTCACAAATGAAAACATAAAAATATATATAGTAATCATTAGTATGAAGGTCTATGATAATTGTTATCAACGATTCTATGTCGTTGACCTTAGAGTAAGGTCGTAAAAACCTTGCCATGGTAACAATCCCAAGGTCGACCATAGTTTACACTTTTCTAGATAATAATTTGCATGCAAAAATGACTTTAAAATAATTACATATTATTGAAGCTCAAACTATATTATTTGCAATCGATGGTTTAATATTAGTTACAATTGCTAATCACTAATATTCATCGTTTGACTATAGAGTAAAGGAGTTTAAACCATGTCAATTAAACAATCACGAGGCTCGACCATAGGGTAAACTTTTACAAATAATTTTTTGTATGCTCAACTTGCCAATGACAATAATAATGAATCTTATCATTATTGACAAAGTCAATTGTGCGTACTTGGTGCTAGCATAGTATAGGAACCTTTGTTATAATGTTTCACTTGATATAGACCTTAGATTAAAAAGTTCTAGGTAGTAAAATCTACTATAGAAGTTACTATAAACTACATCTTATTATAAGTGGGGCAACATTATAATAGTAATATTACTATGGATTAAATCATGCACAAGGTTTATAAATTATAGGAATAACACTGATAACGTATTTACCTATGATTTAAACTTTATAAAAATGGTGGTAGGTAGTATTCCATCTTAAGACAATGTATCTAGTTACAAGAACCAAATTTATAATGTCATGGAAATTTCTAGGTAGTAAGACCAGGATGCAAGTAACATTTAGATTGGTACATTATAAAATAATGTGGTATTGTATGTTGCTACAATAATACATGCAGCAAGGCGATAATATAATTACTGAAGTTTATAACTTGATGCTTAGCATATGTACATACAAGCATCAGGTTAATAATTTCTGTGGCTAGTAAGATAGAGACAAAATAGAAACATGTACTTTATTGGAAATCCTTACCTTCAAGATTTATAGGAGTAATTTCATGAATAAATGACAGTACTTTTAAACATAACATTAGCATTATAAGCATGTTAAAATAGAAGTAATTGTATGGCGAAGAACTTGAGCTCTAAGAACAGAGTAAGTTTCTTTTGTTTAGCTAAGTATGATAAATTTAACAATCTTTATGACTAAACATTGAATAGTGTCTTAGAAATAAAGTCTATAGAAGACAATTACTTTACCTCATCAGAGTTTGCTTTAGAATAATCAGTTTATTTACTAGCATATTAACATGCAACATAAATACTTCTTGCTACCTTATGAATTAAAACTCCTACTTGATCAATCGTTACCTGTTGAACTTGTAAGAACCAGCAGTCCACCTGCGTTAGCATAATGCTAAGTAAGACCAAGTTTTCAAAGATAGATTTCACCTACTTGCCAAAAAAAAGTACAATTATTAGTAAAGCTAAAAGAAACCTGAATGTAGGTCAATCTTATATACCTTATGAAAATGAAAGTTGTATTAGTTATTGTATTATGAAACTAATTAATACTAATTGTTAAACTGTTTCATTTTCCGCTAACCGCTAGCATTTAGTAAACTCTGTATTCAGACATTTTATGTCATCTTAAAAATTTTAAATTTTTGTGAAAATTTGGGGTTTTGACAGATGCGGTGATGACTGGACCCCAGGCCATAAATGTAGGAACAATCAGACAATACAGTGCAAAATCACCAATGGAGAGGAAGTGCAAGTCTCTGCACCAGAAATCTAATCCGATTCTAATACTGACGCCGATTCAGAATGAAGGATGACATTAAGGAATACTTGAGCTTTGAGGACAAAGCTCCCTTAAAGGGAGTGGCAATGTAACAAATATAAAATAAAATATTAATTAGACTATTAAGTTGCTAGTGAAAGGGTGTAACCCTTCACTATGTTGGCTCAAGCCATATAAAAGGAGAGCTTATTACACATTTTATCCATCATTAAATATATTATTATTATTCATATTCATTATTAAAATGATAGTCAGATTTGACTAACGGACAACCGGATTCGATTGCTCCAGTAGCAATAGTAATTCACAACAAATTAGTAACAACCTTGTAGTACAGATAGGACCCCAAGGGTTTATACTGGTAGTAACCCCCATGATAGCACCTATGGTAGGAATTCCAATAGGACGCCTACTAAGGTTCCCAATATTGGGGGAACTGAAAAGATGATGTGGCTCAACATTGGTTTCTATGTGAAGCAATATAGAATGTTAGAGCGAATCCCATAACATCTAAATTGACGGAGTTATAGAAAATCATATGTGTAAGGGATTTACAATGATACATGAGACTGGTTGAGAGGTGGGTTCCAGTTACACTAGCCCCCACCTTAGCGGAAACTAAGAAGCTATTTTTTGGATAAATTTTGATGACCTAAATCATAACAACATGGCATTGCATAACTAAGGGAAATCCAATAATGACCTGGAGAATCATCCTAGGTGTATGCACAATGATTTAGATATGTGTTAACAAACCTAACATACGCATTCCATGAGGCTCATCACAAAGAATGGTGCATTCAAGGGTTGTTTCCAATGAAAAAGATACCCTTATTGCAATCAATAATAGACTCTCCCAAGACTTGTTTGGAGAAAGAAATGGATATTGAATCTATGACAAACTATATAGACTCAATGGGAATGGGGATGGGAATGGGAACTTCATTTCCTTTTGGTGAATTATCCCAAGTGCATAACAAGTGTGGTAAAAATAACTGAGAGGCTCCAAGATTTGAATACACTAAAAGCATAATGACCATAGGTATGGTGCATCAACTATCTAACAGAAGAAAATCATGATTCAGAGTGATCGAGGCCACATGGAGACAAGTTATGATGCGATGACCATTCGACATAGGACTTATTGTTACAGTTGCACAAGTTGTTGCGGCCAATCCATTTCATTCCATATGATGAGCATCATATCCATATCCCTTAGTTAGTTCTCCTAACAACTACTGTGAAATATGTAAATATTTCAGTCACTCGTTGTGACTTTGTCCTCTATTCTAGAAGTACTATGCAGTACCGAACACAGTCTACGGTGAATTGTGTGGATGTGCTACACACAACACTGAAAAGTGTAGAGTCTTGGACACCCTCATGGAGAGGTTGGATCGATATATATTATGGGTAGTTGATCAACCCTAAGGGGCATAAGGGGGATGTCGAGGAGGAGGATTTGGAGCTGGTAGAGGGGGAGGTCATGCAGGACCACTACAATGCTACAATTGTAATGAGGTAGGAAATTTGGATTACAATTGAACTTTACCCAAAATACCATGGTATACCTATTTCTTCACCACCCCACTCATACAATGGAAGAATTCCCTGAGCTCATCACCAAACAGGAAGATCACACAAGAAGACCGCACAACTTTATAAGCTGTGAACCCCATGAAGATCAAACTAGAGTAGGTTTTTTCTTCACTCGAAAAGGCGTGAAAACTATATCATGCCAATAATGACCAAAATATTTGGTAATACAGAAGGAAGTACCAAAGAGAATGAAGTATATCCTAGTCCAACAAATTTTTTTATTATCAAGAGGCAAAATATATGTTTGGTCAAATACCAACTCCACCATCTTGAGGGTTTACAAGACTCTATCACCAAATCAAGCCATATGATATAAGAGAAAAGGGAAAGGGATCAGGTACTGATAAATCCAAATACCTTGTATATGTATCGTTTCATTTCCTCAAAGGTATCATGGAAGATTAGAAAACTACATAGCACAATGCACAACCTTTTTTATGTTGCTGAAAATGATGAGAAAATTTTCACCCCCCTCTTTGAGAAAAATATCCATTTTTTGCAAGAACAGAGAAGGAAGAGAACATGTTGATAATTACGCTTCGATGTGCAAGTACATGGCTACAATATCAAGCATGTAATGTTGGACTTAGGATATGATGTGAACATCTTATTGAAGAAGTCATTGGAAGTGATGGGTTCCATAAATATTGTGTGTTTCCCCATTCAACTATGAAAAGAAAACTAGTATCATATTCTCCCCATTGATCGCCTACAGAATGCTAAAGTGGATTTAGGAGGTGTCAATACCACTATGGACTTTGAGGTAATTGATATTATGGGTGAGAGATATCCTTATCCATCATTGATAAAAAATGAATGGGCATATGAGAACCATGGAATAATTGATCTAAAGAATAGAATGATGACCTTCGAGGAAGATGGTTTGAAGGTGACCTAACTATTAGGCCGACACTAAGGTTCATGTTATGTTGAACCAATTTGGGAGAACATAGAAAAATATGTTTTAGATGGAATCTATTGTGTTACCGTAAGACATAGATATGGCTACGTAAATCTAACTGCAAAGGGTTCCATGAGTTGGAAAAATATCTAGTCATTCAACATTGATTCTCAGGATGCTTGGGACAATTGGAAAAATAGACGCCATGAGTTATCATCGAGGAATTGTGCAATGGTGAAATATGGCATATGGATTGGCATAGAATTCAGTCATGCACCAATATTTGATGGAACCAATGGTTTTGACATACTCTTGCAGGAAATGGAGTCTTCAATAGAAGAAGAGTACCATATGGATGTACTATATACAACCCTGAGAGGAACTCCTGCAAGATAGTGGGAAACACATAAATATGATTTTTCTTTACTAGGATACTACACAGTTCAATTTCATGATCAGGTTCAAACCATACTTGCATGCTAACATGGTTAAAGAATTCTATATGATCATTATCATCACATTCAACTATGTAAATATCAGTGGGAATAAAGAGGTTTACAACCACAATTTTGGGTTCACCAATTCTTCCATGAGCTTGGTCCTATTACAAAGGCTTGGTATCTAAACAAAGACACAAGGAGACAAACCAATTGTGGAAGAAGTTATGTGCCAAGTTTTATCATGAATTTTCCTTCTCTTCCACAAACGACATAGTAATAGAAGCATTAATTTCTACCAAGAGTACATTATTTACTGACTAGTTGTGCAAGGTAGGCCACTCATATATCTACCCTATACAACAATAACTGGTGGGATTCAACTTAGCTATCCCCAAATGAAGTAAGCCTCTATGTTGCACAAATATAGAGAAAGAAGAGACAAAACATTAAGAACTCGGACATACGTGACACCTTAGTCTCCAAGAATTAGACTTGCGCTCGAGAAGTCAAGAAAACCAAACCAAAAGATACTGGGGAAATCTATAGACAACCCCTACAACTAAATAAAATCAATATTGGATGCAAAGATAAACTGAAGATGGCAGCAATTGGGGATTAGTGGGATGATCAAGTTTTCACTGAAGTTGCATCCCTCCTAAAAGAATATGAAAACTTATTTCTGCTAAGCTTTAAAAAATTAAAAGAATTCAAGGAGATATCAGGGAGATGGAAATTTCATTAAATCTAGATGCAAAGTCAGTCAAGCATTGACCATTTCAATTGAATTTGGGAATAAACAAAAGGTAAAGAAATATATTGACTATATGTTGAATGTAGGATTTATTTTCACAGTAGATGAGTTAAAATGGATCAATCCCATCGTGATTCAGAGAAAGAAGGATATATAAGACATCTGAGTTTGTGTGGATTATTGTATCCTAAATGATATTTGTGTCCATAACCCCTTTCCAACACCTTACAATGATGAATTTCTAGATCAAGTAGTGGGAAACAGAGAATACTCTTTCGCATATGGATTTTTAAGTTATCATTAGGTCTGGATAGGAAATGAAGATAAGAAGAAGACTGCATTTACCACTGAGTGGCAATTCCATGCTAAAGTTGTGGGAGGACATGTTGGAATAAAAACTACAGTAATAAAGGTGCTACAAGCGAGGATATGGTGGCATACTAGGCCTCAAAGATGCTAAGGAATACAGAAGGAAATGCAATGGTCGACCATCCCACAAAGATGAACTTCCATTGAATATAGTTGGAGTGCTACAACCATTTGAAAAATGGGAAAATGAATTTGTCACACCGATTGATCCTTCAACCAAGAAATCCAAAGATTGGTATATAATTACTGCAACAAATTATTTAACTAAGTGGGTCAAAGTTGCAATAGTTTGGTATTGATCCACAAAAACAACTGCTCAATTCATTTATGAAAACATTATAACTCACTTTGGGAGCCCTAGAAGTCTCACAAGTGATAAAGGAAAGCATTTTCTGAACAATACAATTCAAGTTTCATGTTTCGACATCGTAAGAGCAGTCCATATCACCCTCAAGCGAATGGCATAGCCAAAGCATTCAACAAAATTTTGGAGACTAGCCTAACCAATACACATGACTAGGATGAGTGGATTTCAACTATGCTATGGGATTGTAGGATTACTACCAAAAAGCTTCACAAGCATACTCCATTTCAATTGGTGTATGCCAGAGAAGTAGTGGTTACCAACAAGCTCAATGTTCCAAGTCTTTACATCACAAGCGAAACAAAGAAGACATAAGAATAATTAGTTGTAAAATGCCTTGTAGAACTTGTGGAGCTTGAAAAATATTACTTTATGGAAGAATATCATGGAACAATAGAAAAATGATGAATGGAACATGCTTGAAGCATTATGTCACTCCTACTTTCAGGAGTGAGTTAGTTAGGAGTTAGAGTTTTTTTATTTCTATTTTAGTTCAATGATGTTACTTTCCAGTCTTTAATTGGTTTATGTAGTTTTTTTCATTCGCAAGTTATTCAACACCATTGTGTACGAAGAGGGCCCCACCCTCCACTCCATTGTTGTATATTATTATTTATAAAGTAGTACAACTATCTCAATATCATTTATCGGCAATAATGACTGAATCCTTTCAAAAAAAAAGCTTGCTCACTCATGTGAACACAATAGTCATTATGATGTGCATTTATATCACCACTCCACTATGTCTCATCATTAATATTGCATTTCCACAAAATATATATATATATATATATATATATATATATATTAAAGGATGGTGATCTCCAGTATATTGCACATTGTGAGAACTTGTGACATTGACGCTCTTAGGAAGCAATAAACCTATGAATCATCGAGTGCAATCTAAAATTGGAAGTACAAGATGATTCCATGAGGAATGTAATTCTTACACTGGAATATATAACTAGTAAATATGGCTTGCGTAAGGAAAAAAATATGGTAAAATTTGAGACCATGTGTTCGATTGCTTAAAACAACTAAATTCCATCATTTATCGAAATATCACAACTAGTGGTACATTGTAAACATGGCACAAGAACTATTAAAATCATACTTAAGTTATTGGTGAACGGTTTCAAGTCACGAATTATATTATTGGAATTAAAAATGGAAATGCATGTGTGAACATACGCACACTGCTTATAGAATGAATGCATAATGTTTAATTTTAAGATGAAATATTGTGTTACATGATGGATTTAACTCGCTAATGAATTAGGTATGAGAATATTGTTATAGATGCTTGGTGATAACTGTTGGATATGATAAACCAATCTTATAGGTTTCTATGGATAAGTAAGACTGAATGGTATCACGTACATCTCAGGGAGAGGGACATGTCAGGTAGTAATATGGGAATTAATGATATTCATCCATGTATGTATTGGTTATAATATAACCTATGTTTTCAAAGGAGATAAGTAAGAATTTTTTTAATCATGATATAGTATCTCAATTGTTATGGCATAATAATATTTGAGTGTCACTATGAGTGTGATACTTAGATTGGGAATACACAAGTGTCGTCAATGGGAAAATATGTCAAGAAGAAGCAAGTGCCTAGGATATGATGGACCATAAAAAAATGTTATATTCTACATATGTATATGTTAAACCTGATAAGGAACACATCTCCTACTTCTGAAATATGATTTCTTAAGGATAACTTAAGAGATATATTATAATAATAATAATATATAATTAAAATACAAACATGAGACACAATGTAAGGAGTTCCTAATAAACATAGTTCAGATACTAGCTTGACATTGACACCGTCGATAAGCTAAGTTCCACTGTTGGCGTGCAAGTTTTGGATTAGGTAGATTGGCACCTAGAAAGAAATATGGAAGCAGATTGCGCATCGAGGAATTTAGTTAGAATTTGATTATTCAATGAGGAATTTAGTTAGAACCATATTGTGTGCCAAGGAGACTGGTGCGTGAGTGCGCCACTAGTAGTTTTACATGGAATAAACCTAAGCCTAGATAAAGGCATGTTTTGTAATGGGTTGGGGGTCGTTGTCCTGTTGTATGTTTGATCTCTCGGTTATGGTATGATGTTTTGGTTATGTTATGATTTTGTGGTATATTTGGAATGATGCTTGTATTGATGCATGTATGAAAAACTGGTAATTTTTTAGGCTGAATATGAAATCCATGGATTGTACCTAGTTCTTGAATATTAGTATAATATACTTGTAGCCTCATATTGGTTTTATGCCATTTCTTTTTGGTTTAATGTCTAATGAACGTTAAGTAGTTCATAAGATCAATTCTAGATTATAAAATATTCGAATGCATGGTTAAGTGAAGAATTGAATACAATGATGACTAGAAACAATCCATCCTCTCTTGCGTGTCCTTGATATTGGTCTCCGTAGTTTCTTGCGTGTGTGTAGTTTATCATGCATGGTTAAGTGAAGAATTCAATACATGGATGACTAGAAACAACTCATTCTCTCTTGCATGTCCCTGATATTAGTCTTTGTAATTTCTTAGATGAAAATATGGTAATTTGTATTGATGGATGGATGAAAAGAAGGAAATTAGAAGAGAGAAAAGAGAAAGTCAGCTGAAGGGGAAAGATACTGTGGATCATAGAGGAAATAAGAACGTAAGAGAGGAGATTACATGACAAGAGTTTGCAGAAGGGTCCACTACGCTAGAAGGGTGTGCATAGTTTGAGAAAGAGTGCCCACTGGATCACTGGATCTGGATCATCTCTGGTTCTGGAACATCTATGTTGGATCATCATCACAGGTGCTATCTATTGATTCTTCTCGTCACGGGAATTTCTACAGAGCTAGCCCTTTTTCATGCTGGTTGTAGGCCTAGCCTCCATGTAGGTCTTCTTCAGCACTTATATCTGACCCTAAGTTAGAATGGCCCACCCAACACTTACATCTGACCAAGCAAGGAACACATCCAACATACACATCAGAAAAGCACACCCAGCACTCACATCTGACCATGAGAGGAACCAATCCAGTCATCTATGTCAAAAAGGCCCAGCACTCACATCTAACCATGAGAGGAACCAATCCAGCATTCATGTCAGAAAGGCTCTACACTTACATTTGACCATGTGAGGAAACAATCCAACATACATGTCAAAAAGGCTCTGCACTTACATTCGACAATGCGAGGAACCAATCCAACCTACATGTCGAAAGGTCTCCGCACTTACATCTGATCATGTAGGAACCAATCCCACAGTCACATCAGAATTGCTCTGCACTTACATCTAATCATGTAGGAACCAATCCCACAGTCACATTAGAATGGCTCTGCACTTATATATGATCATGTAGGAACCAATCCTACAGTCACAACCAATCCCACAGTCACATCAGAATGGCCCTCAGTCCCGGACTAAGTGTTCCTGGTAACTGACCAGGTGCCTCCATTCAAAGAATGACATTCAACACTTATATTTGATCATGTAGGAACCCATCCTATAGTCACATCAGAATGGATTAGCACTCATATTTGACATGGAAGGAAACAATACTTTATCCATGACAGAATGGCTCAGCTCTTACATCTGACCATGGAAGGAACCAATCGTCTCACCATGTTAGAATGGCTCAAAAACTCATGACTCATGACTTGCCCTTGGAGGGAACCTTGATCTAGAGAACACCAAGCTTCTCCCTGAAGTACTCAAACTTCACTCTGGCCAATGGCTTCGTCAACACATCAGCTATATGTTTGTCCGTCGCAACATACTAGAGCTTCACTGCTCCTCTCTGCACCATATCCATGATATAGTGCACTTAATATCGATATGTTTCGACTTGTCATGGAACACCGGGTTCTCCGACAACTTCACACAACTCTGGTTGTCGCAATATATACAAGTAGCATCTAGCTGGAGATCAAATAAATCAGACAGTAGCTTCCTCATCCATACTTCCTCATAATTAGATGAACAAGATGTGACATACCTGTTTCAGCTATACTCAGCGCCACACATGATTTATTCCTGCTAAACCAAGAGATCACACTTGATCCCATACTGAAGAAACACCTTGAAGTTCACTTCCTATCGATGGCACTGCCTGCCCAATATGAATCAAAATAACTCTCTAGGGTAATCTTCTGATTCGCCTCATACTTGAGCCCATAATCAATTGTAGCCCTCAGGTACCTCAAAATATGCTTTGCAGCAATCAAGTGAACATGTCTAGGATCTGTCAGGAACTGGATCAAGGTGTTCATAGCAAAGCAAATATCTGGTCTCGTGTTCGTCAGGTACATCAAGGACCCAATCATCTGACGATACATCGTAGCATCAACCACTTCTGATGAAGCATCACTCAATAGCTTCAGGTTCGATGCCATAGGTGTGGTCATGGCCTTGCAGTCCATCATCCCGAATCTCTTTAGGATCTCTACTGCATACTTCCCTTGTCCAAGGAAGATTCCATTCGCATTTTGCCACACCTCCATTCCTAGAAAATAGTGCATCATACCCAAGTCCTTCATTTCGAACTCGGCAGCAAGCTTCCTCTTCGTATCAGCAATCAAACCATCCATACCTGTTACAAACAGATCATCTACATACAGTAGGAGTATCACTGGGTTACCCTCTTCAACCTTGTAGTAAAGGTTGGAATCTACTTTACTTTTGGTAAAGCCTAAACTGGATATAAAGCCATCATGTCTGCTGTACCATGTCCTAGGTTCCTGTTTCAAACCGTACAAGGATTTCTTCAATCTGCACACATGAGACTCCCTATCATGTGTCTCAAAACCGAGTGGCTTCTCTACATACACTTCCTCTTCCACTACACCATTCAAGAAAGCAGTCTTGACATCCATCTGTATCGTCCATTTCATCACTACAACCAGATAAAGTACTGATCTGATGGAAGTGTATCTGGCTATAGGTGCAAAATTTTCCTCATAATCTATTCCTTTTTTCTGGGAGAAGCCACAAGCCACAAATCTTGCTTTATATTTTTTTCTATGCTGCCATCTGCAGCATGCTTTGTAGATCCATTTGGAAGTTACAATAGACTTCCCTTCTAGTCTTGGGACAACATCCCAAACATCATTCTTCATGATCGATTGATACTCTTCGATCATAGCATCCTTCCATTATTTCCTTTTTACCGCTTCTTCATAGTTGGAAGGTTCTTTGTCGATGAAGTCACATAATAAAGCTACATACCCTGAGCAGGACTTGGTCCTCTTTCTTTCTCTTTGATTCTCTTCTGGAGCGCCATATCTTTCTACACCTTGGATAGCTTCTCGTACCCAAGCAGGTTTCCTCTTATGAGTATTATTCTCCTGAGGTGGATCTACATGTTCTTGAGGTTCTTCTAATTCTCTATCTTCTTCTTGAATTTCTTCGTTCATGGTTGTGTCGTGAATTATGGGTGCTTCTGTTTCTTCAGGATCTTCGTCAGGTCTCTTTCTGGATTTGTTGTAAGCTGAGTCTTCGTAAAATGTTACATCCCTGCTGATGTTAATCTTCTTAAATCCTGGGAAGTATATTCTGTAAGCCTTCAAGCTTTCAGAGTATCCCACAAATATACCCTTCTTTCCTGAAGGATCTAACTTTGTCCTCTTTTTTTTTGGAATGTGTATGTATACTAGACAACCGAATATTCTGAGATGGTTGGCTTCTGGTTTCTTGCCGGAAAAGACTTCTTTAGGTGTCTTTTTCTTGAGTACTCTGTGTGGAGTATGGTTATGTACATACACCGTTGTTCTGGAAGCTTCTACCCATAGATGCATGGGAAGATCTTGATCATGAAGCATTGCTCTTACAGCTTCCATGACGTTCTATTCTTCCTTTCTGCAACCCCATTCTGTTGTGTATTATATGGAGTGGATAACTCCCTCTTAATCCCTGAATCTTTGCATAACTCTTTGAATTCATTTGATGTGAATTCTACGCCATTATCTGATCAAAAGGTTTTGATCTTCTTTTCTGTGCGGTTCTCGATCAAGTCTTTGAATTCCTTGAACTTGTATAAAACTTCATCTTTGTTCTTCATAAAGTATATCCATGTCTTCCTAGAAAAATCATCAATAAAAGAAACATAGTATACATACCTGCTTAAATAACTGGATGACATTGGCCCGCATACATCGGAGTGAATGATTTCCAAGATTCCTTTTGCTTTGCTTTCGCTACTTGGAAATGTCTTCTTTGTGTTCTTTCCTTTCGCACATCCTTTGCAGACTCCTTCATGTTTTGACTGCATTTCTGGAATTCCTTCAACAACTTTTCTTGCAAGTGGTAGTGCTCTGTAATGCACATGTGCAAGCCTTCTATGCCAAAGTTCATTTGGATCTACTAAGTCATGAACCAAAGCTTGTTTTGGTTGGCCCTTCAATTTGTATAATCCTCCTTATTGTTCTCCAGTTACTATTGCATCGTAAATAGTCTTTCATCTTGGCCACATGAGGACTTGGCCATCTACAAATGAAACCCTCATGACTTTTGCATCCAGTGCAGATATGGAGAGAAGATTCTTCTTTAGTCCTGGTACAAACAAGACATCCTTCATTTTTCATATACTTTCCAGAGTCTAGCTTGTAGGAGGATCACCACTACCTTTTATGGGATATTGGTAGTCACCCCCAAGTTTCACCTTATGGGGTGAATTATGTTTGGATAGTTTCTCAAAGGATTCCTTGAATCTTGTCATGTGCTTGGAATCCCCTGTCACGTCCCCATGCCTCCGGCCGGCGAAGAGGACGCGACTACACGCTTTATCAGACCGGGCTAACTGCCCATGAACATGTACAGGCATAAAAATTCATAAAACATAATGCTTAAACATGCATAGATGCAATTATCAACCAAGCACAGCAGAAAACAACATTCATTCAAACAAGCATTATTTCAACATGTTCATTTCATTGTCATTAACAGTAAATATAGAATTGCAGAGGTAAAATACACAAGATCACTTATCTTATGATGAATTCGATCCGCAACCAGCTACGTCGCTGCAACGTTCCACCCAACCATAGGCCAGCGTGTCCTTAATCTCTCCGCAATGCTGCCACCCCCGAGCTGGGCATGATTCTCCAAGGAATAAGGGAACTAGCAGGCTTACACATAGCCAGGGATGCACAAAACACATAGCCAAGCCAACAGAGTTGGGTTTATCAGGCCATTAAGGAGTTGGAGAAGGCAGATTGCTCAGTTGGTGAGCTCATTACAGAGCCAAGGACACCTACACCAGAACTAGCCTGACCTCTAAGACACCCATCCACACCCAACACAAGGAATCAGTTCCTTCTCTGCTACACAGTCCCTCAGGCCCTGCATTCCCTTCCAGTGCTATTCAGGGGTGATGGAGAAGAAGGCCAGCCCTCTAGCTCTGTCTGTGTGGTTCCAGCCACCAGGTTTATCAAGCAAAACTAAGCCAACATCCCTGCTCCTCTCACAGTCCGAAGACCAACCATTGCACTTAGGAAATTAATTAGCTATCACAGCTTAAACAGGGAAAAACGGCTCCCAAGAAACTATACAATGAATTCCCCAAAACACAGTAGCAAACTCAATTACAGCAGGGGAAAATCAACAGTCCATCCAAGGCAATTGAACCACGGGAAGACTCACACAGACCGCATTGGAAACGAATTTACAGACTCCCGTCCTGGGCGTGAGTAACAATCAATGCCAGATCCATAGTTCGACTCATGAGGAAAAGATACAGCTGCACTGTCCACCAATCCGTAGAAGAAAATCACGTGGGTAAAACCCAGAAATTCCTGTGCGTGAGAGAAACAATCAGACCCCGTGAGGAAAGAACAGCTCTTCCTGGGCTCGTGGGTGAACAACAACAGCTGAGGGGATGCGAAATTGGTTGTGCGTGAGTAATAGCAACAATTCCTTGCGTGAAGGTGAGCAGCAATGGCCAGGATGCGAAATTTCAGTTCATGGGTGCTCAGCAACTCGTGGAGAGAGGAAGAAAAATCTGCATGAGACCAAAAACGCCAAGAACCTGTGCATGAGGATGAACAACAATGGGGAGGACGTGAATTGTAAGTCTTGAGCGTTTTTGCAACTCGTGGGGAGGAAGAAGAGTCTGCGTGAAGGATGAGGACGAATTGAATGAAGGGCATAGGCTAGGACTGACAGTCCTACCACCCCACACCCCAAAACAATAACTGCCATAACTTCCCTCAGCTACCAGCAGAAATTATTAACTGAAGTGGTTGGAAAAGACAAAGGAAGAAGACACATGGGTATTTCTCCCTTTTTTTTTGGCTCAAGATTGAAAAATTTCCCCCACATCCTTATCCTTGGGAAAATCATGCCCCTTTCTCATTTTAGTTGCCGCGACCATAGCTGGTTGTGTTCATTTTAATTATAGATGCATATTTACATGATGACCAACAAAATATATGTCGCATGCCCCGATATACCATTGGTGACAAATTTAAATCCAAAACATAGCATAACCGATCAATGGTGGGGTCTTGGCCTTTAACTCCACACCATGATCATTTACAATATACACATCATATACATCTAATGTAACGGGGTCAAAACCGGGACATTACATCCCCACTGTCAATAAGCCAATCTTTGCTTCCATGTGTGATAGTTCTCGTGAGAGCAGAGATCAGAACATATTCTTCATCACTTGAAGAGTCTTCACTTTCTTGTTTTACTCTCTTTCTGGGAGGATCATCATCCTCAGTAGTGTGAGCATGATGTCTTCTTTTGGAGTTCTTCTTCTTCTTAGATCCATTCTTATTCATGGGACAATTTCTAGCAAAGTGTCCTCTTTCATCACATGTATAGCATCAGAGTTTGGATAGATCCTTGTTTGTTCTTACAAAATTATCTTTCGGATGAGAATTCTTACCTTGGTGATGATGATTTTCCCTTCTTCCTTTCTTGGAGTGTACTGTGAGCACTTGATATTCATTTCCCATATTTTCTTCTCGAGCTACTATTCGAGCTTCTTCTTGTGAGCATTCTTCCCACAGTATACTGAACTTGATTATCTTCTTTCTAGCACAGTTCCTTGGATGAAAGAATCCCATGATCTAGGGAGACCATTCAAGGTTGTCATCACAATTTTTGCATTCTCCACTTCTTCATCCACTGCTTCAAGTTGTTCTTTGATCTGGGAGACCCTTGTAAATTATGACTATATAGTCTACTCATTCTGTATCTTTACATTCTTCAACTGGTTCCTCAAAGTCATCTTTCGGTTTATGTTCTTCCCTTCAAACAGTTTGGTTAGGGCATCAAACATAGCTTTAGGTGTCTTGAGGGAGGACACCTGTGGTATGAGGTGATCCTTGATTGAATCAGCAATAATACTCTTAGCCATGACCAATTTATTCTTGTGTAAGGATTTAGCCTCATCTTCCTCTCGAACTAGAACCTCCTCATTGATGTAGGAGTCCAACTCATTTTCTTCCAGGACCAGGGAGATACTATACTTCTAGGCTCATAAGTTATCAGCTCCCTCAAGCTTTTCATCAATCTTGGTATGATGAGACATCTTAACTGAGAACCTCAAATGGAAATAGAAAATATTTAGATCTTACTAGGTCAATATGTCGGATCTAGATTTGGAGCTGAATTATTGTAGTGCTGGTTCAAGAGCAGATTAGGGTTTGACTTTCCTGGAGTTCTATCCAACCAAAAACTTTGTTCTTGATCTCTAAACTTCGATTTTGAGGAGGAGATCAATCCAGGCCTGGGTTCACTCAAAAATTCCACTTTGTGGAAAGCCCTAATTTCTGGTAGAAGTGTCGAGTCAAAAACTGAAAATGCTCAGAATCAGATTTTGCTTCGACAGAAAGATGCGCCCTAGAGAGGAGAGTTAGCCCAACCTTCTTTTGCTGAAAATATGTGGAGAGAGATCCAAAAAGTAGGAATCCCTAGTTTCTGCATCTACATAGTGTCTTCTTCTCAAGTTAGCTCTAATACCATGTTAGATTTTTATCATTCAAGCTAGCATTATATTAGGATCTTTAACTGAGAGAATAACAAGCACATCAATCAAACACAAGAGACAATGAACACAATGTTTTTCCTTGGGGAAACCATAAATGGAGAAAACCCCGCAACTTCCTTAGAGATAGAATCAACACCAAAAGTAAAACCCCAAAACAGTAAGATTATCTCCCGACAACAGTAGTCTCTTTCTTCCTAGCCCCAACAACTTCTTCTCCCTCAGCTATGCGCTACAACTGAGTGTGAGTGAGTGTGTGATAAATAGAGAGGATCACTCTCTATTTATACTAATTCTTGACTTGACAGTAATTCACTAGGGCCGACTTCACTAGGAGAGTCTAATAACCCTAGGGCCCCACAACTGTGGGGATTTTAACCCTTGATCAACACAAGGGTTACCCACAATGACTTGACATGACTTGTTTACATTATAGAAACTCCTAATCAGAACATTGGGGCATGACATGACTCAATTACATTACAAACACTTCCCGAAATAAACATCGGGTGTTATACCCAAATTCTGTCACCAACATGTGATGCGATCCTTAACCCCTATGTTTTCCCTAAATCCCAAACTTGGAGTGGAAAATTGCTCTGGATATCAATTCTACATGAAAAAACCTATCACCGCACTTTCCCTTTGCTTGATGAGCGGTACCTTGTTCAGCACCGCCTGTGTCCTGTTATAGAGAAGCGGTGCCACTGCGGAAGTACTTTGTTCTTGAAGCAGTTCTCACCTAAACTGCTCTGTCTTAAGGGAACAAAAGCAGTACCCTTGGTAAAAATGGAAAAAGAGAAGATTCTCGAGGCTTCTAGATCATGAGCCTCATGTCTTCCCTTATCCCTATCAATCTGGGTTAGTTGGAGTCAAGATCCCTCTTGGTGGGATCTTAGAGCCACCTCGCCCACAATTCTCTCAACTATCCCTATCCATTGAGCCTTATAAATACAAGCTCATATCCATATTTGAGGGAGAGAGAAGAATAGTAGAGTTATGTTGCTGAATTGATACCCTAGCCTAATCCATCAGAGAGCAATTGTGGAGCAAGTTGGAGCTATCAGGGACAATGTGTTAGTCTTATGAAGGAGTGTCTCAACACTAAGGCACATGGTTGTAAGCTCTTTGATTTATTTTCTAATGCAAAGTTTATTTCCTTCCCACATGTTTGTTGCGTAAATATCACATATATGTTATTGGATTCCTTAGTCACTAATATGGACGCATAGATGTTTTTCTGGTATCTTTGATGTATTTCTATGTTTGATATGTCTTACAGGTATATAGGTCTTTCATCAAAGTTATATTCTAGACTTCTATAAAATTCAGGGGAGGTCTTCAACCGAGTTATTCACTCATTTGTTCTGGATCTGAACCATTCAGACCAGAGGAATAGCTTCTGTCCACAGAAGGTGTAATATTCCTTACTACAAATATGGCGACTTCGCTGGGGAATAGATCCATCTTGTTCTTCCTCAGTTTCTGATACTACTATTGTCTGAATCCAAGCTCCAGCCTCCTATCTTTGTTGTTAGATCTACATCTGATCTACTGAAGTATTGGTTTGAAAATCTCCATATCTCTTCAGATCAGAGCCACCTTAACTTTTTGTGCTCTGTATTGTGGTTGATTCATCAGCTTTTATGAAATTTTTGGCATTTCTAACTTGATTTTTTGCTCTCTCCTATTGTTCTGGGAGATTACAGAGAACCGCACATGTGTTGTTTGCAAGAAGCGGTGCCACCGCCTGAGTCCAGTTAGTAGTAGGTAGTGCCACCTCCTGAATTCAGTGAGCAAGAAGCGTTTCTGCCTCAAAACCACCTATCAGTAACTTCATCCGCACGGTGCCAGGTAGGCCCTATTCCAGACTTTGTATTTCAATTTTTGTGTGTTTTTGGCTTACTTTTTGGCCATGAATTGTATATTCTGCAGTCACTTTGATTGTTGTATTATTTCTGTATTCAAAGAGAGTTTATGTTTCTTGCATTGGATTTTGCATTATTTTATTTGCTTGAAACCTCTTGCTCTTTTCTGTAGATATTATTCATTGGAATTGGAAATATACATTTCATTTTCATGTGTATGATTTGGTTTGTTTTGCACTTGGAATGCATGAGTGATCCATGTTGTTTTGAGTCTTTCTTTGCTTGGGGTGATTCTTGTTTTCTTTTGCATGCTGATTTTTTCAGTGCTTGGTAGGAAAGATTGGTTCTTCGTTTCTTTGTCTGTTTCAAAGATAAGTTTTAGTTTTCTCTATCCTTTGCTTTGTTCACAAGTGTTGTTGAACGATTTTCTTCTTGTTTTGTGCATGATTGTTTGAAATTCTAGATCTTACTTTCATCAAGAATAAATATATGTTTTCAGCTTTGCGTGCATTAGAGTTAGTTTTGTTTGAAAACGTTAGTGAAATCATCTTTCCATTAAGTTTTTATGCATCTTTTTCAAGCATGAAAAGATAGGAAACATTTTTGGTTTATTTCTGTTTGATGTTCTCTAGATCTCTTTCTTATTTGCTTTGAAGATTGTTTGGGTGCAATTGATATTTCACTTTTCGTTTGAAAATATAGAATTGCATTTGCATTTGGGTGTGCATTTTTGGGAAGAAAAGTAAATCTCTCTCCCTCTCTTAGGTAGAATTTCATTGAAGAGGAAAACTTGCATTATCATCTAGATCAGTGCGCATCTTCTTTAATTTAAAGTTTTCACTCCATGGTTCCACCTAAACACACAAGATAAAATTAACGGTAGTACTAGGTTAAAATTTTTAGCAATTTGAGTGATAAGTTAGAGACATGTTCGGGCATCGTTAAGCGTAGGGGTTGTCATTACTTTTCTGCACTACAACCCGGGACTCACGCGGTTCTTTCACGTACCATCGGTATATTGAATGGTCTTTCACATACCCTTGAGGTATATAGAAAGGTACTTCATGTACTCTATTGCATATCGGAAGGCCCCTTGTGAATGACTGTGCATTAGACAACACTACTACCGATTTCAGCTCCTACATACCTTACATATATCGGGAGACCCTTTTAGGAATCCTCAAACCATATGAGTTATCCTTTTGGCCTGTCCTGTGAGTTTCATGACTCTTATCCACTTCTTTCACATGTTTTCTTGTTGCTTTTAGTTTGAGTAGTACTTGCTTATGCGTGGTATTTAGGGGGTTTATAGAGATTTTAGAGATAGCATCCCCATATGGGACTACCAATCAAGAGGTCCCTTTCCAAGGTGTACCTTTTGTATTCCCTCCAAGTGAAGGTATTGGTCCTCCCTTTATTGCCACTCTAAATCTTCATGGGTTAACTATAGGATTACCAGTCTGGATGTTTAATCCGGTAATTCCCGTTACACCTAATGTCTCAAATGTCACCTCTCCTTTGAGAGAGGATCGACCTCAACCTAATCCTATTCCTTCTCCACTAGTTGTAACTTCATCCCTTTCTTCTTCTTCGCATGACCAAATCTCTACGGTCAGTAGTAAGGTGGATAAGAAGAAGAAGAAAGGAAAGACTAAGAATAAGAAGGATAAGAAAGAGAAAAAGCAGCAACCACCTACTCATTATGGTGCTCATTCTAAGAGAACACTCGAAAAACCCAAGTTCCCTTGTAATATTTGCAAGGGGGGCCACCTTCTTAAGGAGTACCCCGGTCTCTCTCGTGTACAAGAAGAGTGGTATAAAAGGTCCAAATTGTCTGTGTCATCAACCTTTGATCATCATGTTGACTATACTCCTTCAACCGGTGACCCATTGCTTAAGAGTCGAAAGGGTAAATTCAGAAATCCTTGCTTGCTATGTAAGGACATGCACTTTACTTACCTTTGTCCTCTCATGGATGAAGCTTATAAGTTGTTGGAATATTTTACTGTTCCTCGCCAATGGCTTCCAACAGGTTATCGTAAGTTGTCACTTGACATGCCATTGGTTGATGAAATGGTCGATCAGGTTCTAACCTCGGTCGATCCCACTCTTTCATTGAAGAGTGAAGTCCAAGTGGTTAATCCGGATTCATCCATGATTGATCCCACTCTTCCTTTGAAGGGTGAAGTTAAAGTGGTCGAGTCGACATCATCTCCACCCAATCCCTCTCTTCCAATTGAGAGTGAAAACCATTCAGCTGAAGTTTTCATAGTTAGCTCTAATTGTTCTATGCAAGAAGAAGTTTTGTCTCTTTCGATAGAACCATCTCCAAGTACTGAGTTTATTTCCTTTGATTGGAGTAACCTAACAGAGTCTCGTCTTCATTCGAGTGTTCCTTTCTAGATAGTTGTGAATTTTACTGCTAGGCGGATACTTTGCACTATTGTTGATGAAGGGGCTTCTGTTAGTATTCTATCCTTGACTTCTTGGCAAGCTTTAGGTTCTCCTCAGCTTGTGCCAGCCACTAATCAGATATTGGATTTTAATCGAAGACCTACAACACCTTTAGGGATCCTTCCTCAGTTGCCTATTACTTTGGAATGAAAAACTGTCTGCATCAATGTTATGGTAGTCCAAGTTCCTTTAGATTTCAATCTACTCCTTGGACGTGATTATGTTTATGCCATGAAAGGTGTAGTTTCCACACTCTTTTGGGTGATGTATTTTCCCCATGATGGGAAGATTGTGCTCGTTGATCAGTTTTCCTTTGTTAAACTTGATTATCATGTGACTCCTAGTCATCATACTTCCCTGAATGTCCTACATGTTCTTTTGGCTCTTTCCCCTTCTAGTTAGCTTCTTCCCATCATAGGTAAAATGGGGGGCATGGCTCCAGCCTCTGGACTTCATACTAGAGTTAAGTTTCTATCTTCTTATGTAAGGGGGAAACCCACCAACCTTTGGACATCATGTTGGCTTAGAACTTGTTGCGAGCATAGTTCCCATTCTGTGTCAAGCTCATTAAAAAATGAAATAGATGCCTTTGAGAAAAGTTCCCATTCCATGTCAAGCTCATTAAAAAATGAAATGGATCTCCTCAAGCATAGTTAAACTTTTGGTTTCAAGCTTGCATAAAAATGAAATCATTCCTGAGCATAGTTCATTTTCTATGTCAAGCTCATTAAGAAATGAAATAGATCTCCTCAAGCATAGTTTACCTTTTGGTTTCAATCTTGCATAAAAATGAAACCATTCCCGAGCATAGTTCATTTTCTATTTCAAGCTCGTTAAAAAATGAAATAGGTTTCCTTAAGCATAGTTTCCCTTTTAGTTTCAAGCTTGCATAAAAATGAAACCATGTTCCAAGCATAGTTACCTTCTGTTTCAAGCTTGCGTAAAAATGAAACAAATCCCCTTCCCTTGAGTCGAGTCTTCCCTTTAGTGTTAGAACTTGAACCTTCTTTTCACCTGCCTAATTCCCGTTCTTCCTACTTCCCTGGTGAACATTTTCACATTAGTAACTAGGTTTTTTAGTTTGGGTATGGAAGAAGAATCGTCGGAAAAAATGAATCTTGGGGGCATGTTGACCCCCTAGCAATCATGCTAGGGGTAAGCTTTGCTAACAATCATGATGGGGGAAATATTCCAACCTCTGTATATCATGTTAATGGGTTTTTTCAAGCATAGTTTACCCATTGGTTTCAAGCTTGCATAAAAATGAAACCAATATTCGAGCATTCTTTCAACTGATCTTCGAGCTTGTTAAAAACAGTAAGATGGTGTTGAGCTTACTTTTCATTTTTTGTGCTCTAGTTAAAACATGAAATTTGGTTTGAGCTTAGTTTATTAATTTTTTGTGCTCTGGATTCAAACATGAAAAAGTCTAATAGAGTCTTCTTTAAGCTCTTTTCGGACTCTTAAAATGTGAAAATATAGTTGAGTACTTGTCTTCTTCATACTCGTAAAAGTATTTGAAGAGTCATCTCTTCAATGGTAGGTTATCTCTTTTTCGATTCGGATGGACTATTTACGAAAAAGGAACTCTCTAGCCAATCATGATTGGAAGAGTTCTCTAAGGTATTATTTTATACTTTTTCGGGCCTTAGGGACTAAATCATACGAAAAAGGACCTTGTGGAGTCTTCTTCCGTGGTCATCCAGACTCTCTAAACATGAACGTTACCGAGTTAACTTTCATTGGACTCGTTAAATTAAACATTGAGAGACCCTCTTTTGGGAACGAACCTCTACTCTCTCAGGTTTGTAAAACATATGAGTTTGGACTTGTCTTCGGACGAGCTATAATGAGTGTTTATTACCCTCTTTGAACTCATAAAAATGAAAAGAGGCACTCAACAACCATGATGGGGAAATTATGGGAAGGGAATCATTTTGCAAATAAATGGTAGTTTGTCCTTACCTTTGAACATGGCACTTGTCTGCGTATCATTTCAGTTAATTGGGTATTCAGCTGATTTCCATGGCGATCCATTTTCATGAATCATGGCACTCCTTTGAGTCTTTCAAAAGAATGCATTTTCCACCATCGCACTGTGTGTTTGTATGGTCTAGTCCTACTACCAAGTCTTTTGTCGTGCCGCTCGATGTTCAAAGGGAAGTTGAAGAAGTTTACCTCTACAGTCAAAATAGTCTCTATGTCAGTACTTTTGAGTTAGTCTTATGGTTACCTCATTCACATCATTCCAGAACTTTGTTCCGAGTTTCGTGTCGTCAATGTGGGATTCATCATGGCCCTCCTTCGATGAGACTATTCCCGTCGACATCACCTCATCATCCGGGAAATAGTCTTAGAAACAAATTTAGTACCTTGAGATCTGTATGCCTCAATGAAATATTCTCTCGCTCTCAACATAGGTTCACATCATTGACCTTTGATCGATAGAATTGACTGGGTGTTTGACATCAAGACATCTAGTCACACTCAGTATATTGTACTAGGGTACCTTGGGAATCATTGACATCAATGGTGATCTCCCTCACACTTGTTAATGGTTCACATATTTGGCCCATAATCAAGTGTTTTCTACCATGTTCGACTTCATAACATTGTAATCACATGGATAGAATCGTACTTTGTGGAAAACTAGATGAAGACCGTGGGTACTTGTTTAGCACTCATTGCTCTCCCCAGGTTGCGTTGGAGTTTTGTATATCAAGCATGTATCCACATTTGTATGGTCATGTCTATGCTCAAATTTGCGTCTTTATGACATAGATCTATGTTGTATGTCTGGTAGCTATGTCCAAGTTTGAGTCCTCTATCACATGGATCTACATTGTATTCTAGTAGGCATGGTTGTTTATTCCTCCCATGGATCTGCCTTGTATTGGTCTGCAGCCATGAGTTGGTTACATTTGTCTATGAGTCAAAAGTATTGATGTACTATAGATACCTACTCGATGACACTCTCTGATCAAGCTGACTCTCACCTCGAAGTGACAACTTGTTCTTTCAGAGTTCTCGCTCATCGTATTCCTCTAAGTCTCATGATTTGGGGGGCATTCTGTTATACCCAAATCCTATCACCAACATGTGATGAGATCCTTAACCCCTATGTTTTCCCTAAATCCCAAACTTGGAGTGGAAACTTGCTCTGGATATCAATTCTACATGAAAAAACCTAGCACCACACTTTCCCTTTGGTTGATGAGTGGTACCTTGTTTAGAATTGCCTGTGTCCTATTATAGAGAAGTGGTGCCACCATGGAAGTAATTTTTTCTTGAAGCGGTTCTCACCTAAATTGCTCTGTCTTAAGGGAACGAAAGCGGTACCCTTGGTAAAAATGGAAAAAGAGAAGATTCTTGAGGCTTCTAGATCATGAGCCTCGTGTCCTCCCTTACCCCTACCAATTTGGGTTAGTTGGAGTCGAGATCCCTCTTGGTAGGATCTTAGAGCCACCTCACCCACAATTCTCTCAACTATCCCTATCCATTGAGCCTTATAAATACAAGCTCATATCCATAGTTGAGGGAGAGAGAATAATAGTAGAGTTATGCTGCTGAATTGATACCCTAGCCTAATCCATCAGAGAGCAATTATGGAGCAAGTTGGAGCTATCGGGGACAAGGTGTTAGTCTTGTGAAGGAGTGTCTCGACACTAAGGCACATGGTTGTAAGATCTTTCATTTATTTTCTAATGCAAATTTTATTTCCTTCCCACATGTTTGTTGCATAAATCTCACATATATGTTATTGGATTCCTTGGTCACTAATATGGACGTGTAGATGTTTTTCTGGTAGCTTTGATGTCTTTGTATGTTTGATATGTCTTACAGGTATATAGGTCTTTCCTCAGAGTTATATTCCAGGATTCTATTAAATTCAGGGGAGGTCTTCAACTGAGTTATTCACTCATTTGTTCTGGATCTGAACGATTCAGACCAGAGGAACAACTTCTGTTTGCAGAAGGTGTAATATTCCTGACTACATTGGGGTATAATACAAAAGATATATAATTGAATACATTCCGAAGTTACAATTACATCAACAATTATAGAACATATGATATAAGATTGCCTAGACTTGTTGAAGAAATGGAAATACAAGAAATGTCACTGCAACATGGTGACCATTGAACAAAGGAGGAGAATGATGGAGGGTACCACACACATGTGAATATAGTAACTCAAGGAGTTTATTGAAGAGGTGAAGATAATTTTTAAGAATTCAATGTAAAAATACTAGTTGAGTAGTAGATAAGGAAATATAAGCACCTAAGTTTGAATTTAGGAACCAACTATAGTTCATGCTCAATGCAGAAAAGCTGGTCGAGGAAGTTGAACAATGAGAGAAATACCTACACGAAGAAAGACTACATAAGGAGGATAAATCACTTAGATTGTGTGAACAAAAATATTGCAGAAGATAGTTATTGGAGGAAGATATAATGTGTAGTATGCATAGTGAAGAATAAAGGCAAGTCATGCAGTGCGAAGAAGAACACTAGAAGGAAGAACAATAAAGGAAGGTGTAGTACAATAGTCACCAAGAATACCTATTAAGTACCTTTATGAAATTTTTTTAAAATATGTTGAATGATACTCATGTTGTCAATAAAGTGACTAATATGATTGAAAATCTAGTAAGTTCGAATAAAGTCGAAGAACCCATTTATACAACACTTCCCAAAAGGAACACCCATGGAGTGGGAAAGAAAAGAAGAATTAGAAAGGATTTCGTGTTGTCCCTTGAGCTAGGGGTATATGACATGAATAATGTAATTCTTGACATGGGGTCGAATGTTAACATTATTCCTAAGAAATCATGGGAGTCAATGGGAAATTCAAGATTGGTATGGTCACCCCCACAACTCAGAAAAGACAATTAGTACGACGTATACCCCATTGGGAGGGTGGTTAATGTGGAGGTGAATGTTGATGGATTTAAAAGAGTGGTATAATTCAAATTCATTCATATCATGAAGGATATTGATCCCTACCCAACCCTATTAGGGGTGGACAATACATTTTATAATAACACTATTCTAAATTTGAAACAAAGGTGCATGTCCTTCGAGTTGGAGGAACTGCTAGTGGTATCTCCCTTGGATTCCACATAAGGATCAAGATACACATAACTAGTCAAGGATGATATCGACAATGATGAAGTGAAAATATATATAAGGTGATTGGGAGGAAGGAACATTATGTGAACCCAATTTCTGATGGAAATCTTGGTTGGTGCAGTGTGTGTTCTTTTGACACAGATTCATAGGATGTATTGGATCATTGGAAGAACTAGCTCTATGAGGTGTCTACTAGGACATGTGCAGTAATTACAAAGTACAAATGTCATATACGGTCATATATACATGATCCATCGATGTTTGATGAAATTTAAAAAGTGGATACTTTACTTGAAAAAATGCAAGCTTGAGTCCTGGAGGAAAAGTGAGAAGAAGCAATGAATGCCATAGTCTAAGAGATTCTTGCGCACTAGTGGATGACCCACATAGAGGATTTGAATAGTTGGGAAGTAGTTGAGACATTTATTAAGGTGAGGTTCTAGCTTGCTACATAATTAGAGCTTCTGAACAAATCCAAGGGGGTTGAGGATATTAGAAAAGACACTAAAATATGTTAGTAGCAATGCGAGATGAAAAGTGTACCATGTAGTCAGTGGGTGAACTGATTATACCATATGATATATGTCATATCACGTAGCTAGTATGTTCAACAAGAAAGAACAATGTAGACTAGGAATTGGGATAATGTTCCTATTGAATTCATTGTCACATTCTAGTTCAACACTATAGACCCTAACCCGACCCAGGTTCTCCATCAAATGAAGTGATTCATCTTTGGAGAAAGACCAAAATAGGATGCAATGGAGAAGCTAGTATATGCATACCATAAGGACTTGGCACTACTAGACAAATTGATATATTGTAAGTTGATAGTAAGGAGATAGATGAAGAAGAGGATACACACAAATTACATTTTAGGGAGACTATAGGAGAGTGTGCGGTGCTAGATGAGACGTCCACTCGTACTATGAAAAAATTTAGAGATCCCCTCAAGATAAAGAAATACATTTTTTGCACCAATGAGATGCCTAATATGGACATTATAGGTAACTATTGAGATAAGGAGACAGTCACCTAGATAGTCAAGTTGTTGAAGGAATATGAAGGTTTCTTTCCGCGCAATTTTTAAAAAATGAAGGGGATCCTAGGTGCTTTATGGGAGATGAATATTCAATTAAAGGAGGTGGCAAATCCAGTGAATAAAATACCTTATAGACTAACCCTTAGTATAAGGAAAAAATGCCAAAGGAATTGGACCGCATGTTGGACGCAAGAATTATTTTTTTATTTGAAGAATCATAGTGCATCATCTCGATGGTGGTATAGGAAAATAAAATAGGAGAGATTTGGATCTAGGTGGATCTGAGGAACCTAAAGGAAGTAAGTATCCATAAATCATTCCCTACATCATTTACAGATGAGTTACTGGAGAATGTAGGAGGACATGAATCCTATTCTTTCACTAATGGATTCTTTGGATACCATCAAGTTAGCATAACAGAGGAGAATCACATGAATACTACTTCTTAGAGGAAGTGGGGATCCTTTTCCTATACCATAGTTCCCTTTCATTTGATGAATGCAGCAATCATATTTTCAAGAATAATGGTGGTTGCGTTCAAGGAATTTATTTGCATAAGTTCTTGGAGTTATATATAGATGACTAAATAACCTGCAATTTGTTGAAATACCATTTTCATATACTAAAACTCATGTTAGGTTGTTCCAGGAAAATGAAAATATATCTGAAGCTGAAGACATATTTTTCCACCCCATTTGGGACCATCTTGGGGAATGTTGTGTGCAAGAAAATTTTACTGGTTGATCCAAGAAATATTGTGGTCATTGTAAATTTGTTGGCCCCAACATCAACTAAAAAATGGTGCACAAATATAGAACATACTAGTTGTTATAGGAAATTCATGAGGAACTATACCAATATTACAACGCCGCTAGAATATTTGTTGAAGAAAGAGATCAAGTATGTTTGGATGCAGGAGTGTCATCAAGTGTTGAACATTCTTAAGGAGAAATCAGTTATAATTTTGATTTTAATTTTTCCAAATTGGATGTGCACGTGGATGCATCATTGATAGCACTAGGCACATTGTGATGTGCCAAGGTATTGTTTCAAAGAATGATGTTGATGGGTATCTAGGATGATCGTATATAAGTAACCTGACTAAGCATAGATCAAATCAAATTGTTGGGTCTTAATAATGGAATCTTCTTCCATTTTGGTAATAGCGGTTGCCACATCTTTCAAAATCATAAGAAGGATTGATTTAAGGAACCAATCCAATAATATTCATCTTAGAATTCTATTTTTCATAGTGTCTCATGCCTACTCCATTTGTGGATATGATCCACAATGTGTGTATAAGTATTTGTTGAAATTCAGTAGAATCTAAAAACCTATATCATGAAGTATAGGTGGTGGCTATGGACTCAAAAGTGGAATAATTCCTTGATGGTAAATTGAAATACCATTTGGTTTATGTGTATGTGAGGGTTCTTTCAAAAATTCAAAGATGGATGATGTCTTTGATAATTTTGTTGGATGAACACTAGAAGTGAAATGACATCACATGGTTTGTTGGATCATCCTATTGTTTTCTCATGAATTTTGGAATATATGAGGGGATATTGGGGGGAGGAATTGGCTAATCCATGTCATGTAAAATGGGGTCATTTATAATATTGGATAAATATGTGGGATTTAAACTTTCCATAAATGGAATTGTTGGACCCACCATATTTTTCTTTGTACTACCTACGCTGGGTGGTGGAGCAGGTGCCAATGGTGAGGGTCAAGGTGGAGGGGGATTTGCAGGGGATTTGGAAGGAGATACCGACAAGGTATGTCCAAGAAAGGATGACACTATCTGGGTTTCCCAAGTATGCCCATGGTTTGATAGTCTCCATCATGGTTTATATGGAGATAATGTGGGAACACCTCCTTGAATAGGAGGATTCCCTTGCAATCTGAGAGATTTAATTAGGGTTATTAGTTTCAAAAAGGGTTGTGGTTTTTTGATATAATGAAATTAAGGATGAATGGAATCAAACACAATTTACAGATGCAAAAATATTATGACCACAATAACATATGCAATATGGGTCAAGTGAAAAGGTGAGTGCATAGTTTCATGAATGGTGCCAAGAGTAGGTTCTTTTTAATTACGTTTATATGATATTCATGTAATAAAAGAAATAAAATAAATTTCCCTAATTGGTGTAGCATCCTTCCTCTCAAATAGTCACCAGCAATTCCAATATCTCACTTGTCAGGTTGTCATGAACCCACTGAAAATGACTAGTGAAGGTAAGAATAAAACCATTTTAATGAAGGGTATTGGGGCTATGCTAGGGAAGGACTATAAAAATTTCTAATATCCAATTAAATATGACTCAGGTGCAAATGCATCACACAAATTCCACCTGGTGATGATCATAGTTTTTTTCCACTAAGATACCCATGTCAAATGTGGATAAGTATTTTTCCCTCGAACACTACAATGTCACCTTCACAAAGAGATGGGTGGATCAATGTGATGAACAAAAGAAAATCTACCTCGAATTTTACATCATTGGGAACCATGCCTTCTTATCTAAGTTTTATCATGCTTGCTGAAAGAAATATTTGACAAGTTCCCTAAAATTCAACAACAACTAATGTTTCAAAATCAACAATATTGGTGGGAATGATTTGGATGCCTATCCCAATCAATCCTAACCTAACTAATTTTTTTTTGTGACCTCCATGGCAAGGGATTTTAGTTCGTTGAGAATTACGTTGCAAGTTTTGTTTTATGAGGGTTCAAATTTGATTAATGGTGTGACAAGGGAGGTATTCCAAAACCTCCAATATTTCTAATTCATGAATATCACTGCTTAGTGCAAGATCAAGATCATAATTGAATAGAATGAGTCTTTAGGTCCCTTGGTTTGTACTTCAAGTGAGATATATACACATATATTTTGAAAGAAAAGTAAAGTGGAAATTTGCAACTAACTTACGGGCATAATAAAGAAAAGATATATGAACATTGATGGTTGGTTACTCCTCCTAATTAATCTCTAAATGTGAATTGATGTTTGCAAAAATACAACTCTAACAAGATTTTAATGTGATAAGGGATGTATTTCAAACCTTTCACTCTTTTGTAAATTTCCAAGGTCACTTATGGGTGCAAGGAAAATACCATAATTGGAGTAAGTGGAGTCTTTGTGTCCTGTGTTTGTGTTTAGAAGTCAGTTAATATAATTGTGCTTTGAAACAAGAAATATTCGTGAAGCAACGAGAATCAAACTAATGTAATTCATATAAATTGTCTAGACTAACAATTTGTATAAACAACAATATTTCATGATATAGCTAACTTCTAGTGAGAACTAAGAAGTCCCTTGAAAACCTCGAAGTCTTTTCCTAATAGTTTGTAAAATATGACTTTTTACCTCGTATTTGAGCTATGTGATTTGATTACTGGAGAATTAAAGATAAATTATGAGTTATTAAATAAGTCTTTAGCATGCATTGAGTAGTCACTGAAACTGCATTTGTAGTGCAACTAAGCTACAAAAATTGGAAAATTGAACAAACACAATGGTTTTTTACCCACATTCATGTGGTTGCACAGAAACACAATTACACAGGTCGTGCATGTTTACCACATGTGTAAATAAATGTACTCTCACATTATAGCACACTTGTTAAAGAGAAAGTCACATGGTCTTGCACAAAATATATGCTAGGAACTTTACTATAAAAAAATTGATGGAGATGATACTTGAGCTTGCAAATATTGAGTGTTAGGGGACTAAACAACAAGATTATAAACATTCAAGACACCTAAAATTAGTTATCAAATAAATGGAAACCTATAGATAAAAAATAGAGAAAAATAAAGAGTGGAATCTCCAAATACTATTGAGGCGAAAATTCCAAAAGAGTGAGAAATCCTCCTTTCCATCCTTGCAAGTTTCAACCAAGGAAACATGTAAGTGCCAGTTAGTATACCATACACCAATAGGCTAAACTAAAACTCAAATAAACAAATCAAAGGAAATATTTCCAAGTGATAAATAATATAAGAAGGAAAAGAGAGAGTTTTCTTCAACCATGTAGTATTTTCCCAATGGAAAAGCTTGTTATAAATGGTGCACCTATGAGAAGGAAGATTCAATGGTAGATACCAATATACATTAGTGAAGGGTCCTTTTGAACTCTCAATTGATTGATAACCATATTTGAATGCCAAATGATGATAAGAAAGGGGAAGAAAGATGATATTTCAAACCAATTCTTGCAACATAACCTTTCTCTGTATTTATCTTTGTTGAATGCATGCTCATGGATTTCTCTTATAGGACAAATGGAGTTCTTGAAACATATAGTTACCAATTTGAATGCTCCATCTCATGAAGTGGTCCTCCAAGTATGTTTAGGTGCTACTAAATGCTCCCAATCATATGAAGAGTCCAATTAAAAATTTTAAAGCCAAGAACTATTGTTGTGATACTTGAATGCACATCAAAAGGGTAGTGGTCCCACCACTGGTACAACAACATGATTTTCAAAGAATTATCCACGTGTATCCATGCGAGTTTCATAATACTTAGTCACACAGATAAACATGTGTTTTGAAAAAAAAAGTCTTTCGGTTGTCCAAAATAGTTGAATTTATCATTCCAGTTCAATTCTCATTGTGAATTTGATGAGAATGTTGAACTAATGATTTTCATCATGTTGTATTTTGGTGATGTCCTTCTACAGTATTATTTGAGATGTCGCACGTGTGCAATATTTCGGTGATAAAAGAGCTTGAATCGAAGGATACTAATGGAACTTATAGGGGATGAAGGTTGTTAGATTATCATGGACTAAGGTAGGCTAATTGTCACGTTATATATATTGTAAAGGGGGGGACATCCTTGAAGTATATGAGAGTACCTTGGAGGACCAATGGTGACGCAATCTAAGACTGCTAATGCAACAATGTAATTCTAAAAAAAGGCTAATGAAAGAAATTCTTAGGTGAATAGTATCCACTATATATATGGTGCTAAATCAAATAACAACTACAATGTGAGTTCATCAAGTAATATAATCTAGCCAAACGGTGAATACAAAATGAAAACCCTATAAAAATAAAACATAAAATATCCTTAAGAGGATAATATAACAAGTAAAAGGATGGGAAAATAAATCTTTCTCTACTGTTTTCTCAAAAAAAGGGACATGAAATCTACTACCGAGTAATAATTAGAAAGATTAAAAAGGGCCTTCCAAACACTAAACCTAGATGGGCTTTCAATTCCATAAAGTAAGTGAGTGAAGGTGAAAATGGGGTAGTTATAGAGAAGTTCATTGGGAGTGTCTACAATTGACCTAATTCTATCTACCCCAGGTTCACTCCCACTTATGAGATCCACTTGTGGGTAAGATTCCTAATATAATTATTACTAGTGTACCCCATTCTTATATATGTCTAATATGTTTCCTACACCCTTTATTTAATCCACGATCCAGATGATATTCGGTACAAAAATGGAAACATGCCCCAATCAGCCCTCCATTTTCATTCTTGACATGTACCACACAAAAGAGATGACCCTATTGATACAGTGCCCTAGACCATGTTCGATGCAAGAGGATTTTGTTTCCCTAAAATTCAATGACTATGATTTATGTGTATAGTGAATAAAGGGATTTATTTGGATGCCTATCCCCAAAGTCCTAACCTAACTACATGATTATTTTGGCCCTCAAGTGAGAGAATTTAATGCATTATATTAGAGTTTGATTTTAAGGCTCCTCTTGGGGTCATGAACCAAGTAATGTTTAATTTAGAGTGTGAAAAGTGTGTGCACAAGTGATGTCTATAACAAGTAAATGAAACCACAAGTAAATGGAAATGATTGTAAATTAATGTAGAGAAAGAAAATACAACTTTCAATACCAACAACTAATGATGTTTTTTCTTGAAATAAAATCGACACTTTCTCTATAAATCAAATGACCATTATCAACAAGAAAAAAACAATCTCAAGTATTTGTGCAAAATGAGTAGTAACCAATGATGGGATTATAAAGAAGATAAAATAGGCTACCAACCAAGAATGGTTTTTTTATAAATAAACTCAATAAGTTAACTAAAGCTTTATTAAGTTTTAAACCCGTTGAAACATAAAATGACAGCTAAAAAGTAATTCCATAAAGAACCCTAAAAGTAGTGAATACTTGGATCTTTGTATCCTATCTCCACCTACATCATATCCAATGAAAAACAAATCAACTAATACAATAAGTAAATATGTCTCAAATAGAAAAAAATGAACTGAAAAAAAAAACATGAAATTGAAAAACTAAACCAAAGAGGAAAAATACCAAACCAAAATTGGCCAAAACTTGCAAAAAAACTAGATTTTCGATTTGAGTCATGCCTTTCAAGGGAAAATTCATGACCTTAGTCATGGATGTGGCTAAGGAAATCATGACCAAGACATGGAATAGCCAAAAAAAGAATAAAAACACATTTAATTGTGGTGAAAATTCAGGATTTTCGCCCAAGATGTTTACCAACCATTAGGGGACAACAAATACAAAGAAAGAACAAACAAACACTACACAAACAACTAATCAAGAGGATGGAAATGATGGTCTAAAAAAACAAGGATATAAATGTATCAATCCCTATTATGGTCACCAAATCTATTTTGTGTGATTTATCACACACAAGTGCAAAAAGAACCTACCAAGGTGTTGTGAAATCCTTGGAAACAAATCATAAATGGAAAAGTAAATAGATCTACATTGAAATAAATATAAACACTCTTAAACATGCACGCAACAAATATCAAGAAACTAGCCATTGGAATGAAGTTCAACATGTAAAAGAATGTGATTGGTATTACAAAAATAATTCCAATGATACAAGACACGCCTTGGTACTGTCTATTGAGTGTAATAGAACTCCACAATTGATATAAGGGTAGGTTTATTTTTATTCGTGTAGTCCTAATCTCAAGCCAAGTGTGAGGTGAGGATTCCCGTTATGGTGAATATAGAATGAAGGATGCGGTTTCTCTCTCTTTTCTAATGTAAATATGACAACATGTTTGCATGTTCAGATATGAGAATAGATCAATGAAATGGTGACCATGAGTACTTATTTTATGGGGAAAATAGTGATAAAAAAATGGGATCTAAATCCAATGTGTATGCTCTCCATTCCCTTGATTTCTTAATGGGGAAGTTAGGGTTTTGGAAGTTAGATTCATTATTAATTTCAACCATGTCAATGTCTATGTCCACTTTTAACCACTACTTCCCTTGAGGAAGCACAAAATGATAAGTGATAACCGAAATTGCACTTTTTGTACCAAATCATGGGTTTTTAGGCAATATGTGTGACTAGGGTTGTGCCTTTCGAAGGAAAATGCATGACCCTTAGGTTATGGTCAACTCCGGTGTTTGAATTTTTTGTTTTGTCCATTTGGTCACTTCCTAATGTCATATGGATGAAGTGGGATGGAAAATGATGCTTATACCACCAATTATTATGCATAATGATGATGAATATGATACCAAATTAGGTGAGAAATTTTTTTCTATGTGGTTGGCAGTAATAGATTCCATTTCAACTACTGAAATGGGAGCCCCATTTATTCACTAAGGTAAACTCTTAGGTTATGATTTTTTCTTATCGGGTCTTATTCATGCTTACTGTAAGTACTATGTTTTGGTTTTCAATAAATTTGTATCAAATCCTTGTTTTTCTAGTTTTGTGGATTGCAGAAGCAACCCTTTTAATGTTTTATTTTTGCTATCCCGCAACTCGCATTCCGCAATCCATTGTCTAGATAGCGGAAGTCCTTTTTTTGGAGGTATTGAAAATTTCTTTCCCAAAATACGCAACCCGCAAATGCGGATTGTGGATATTGAAATTTATTTTATTTTGTTTTTTTTTGTTTTTCCGCAAACCGCAAATGCCAATTGCAGATGTCAAAAAATATTCTCGCAAATAAAATATCGATTTTTCTGGTTCTTCATTTCTGTAACCCACTAATGCGGATTGTAGAAATTGAAATCTCAATAAATATTAAAATTGAAAAATTGCGTACTAGAAATTTTTAGGAAATACATTCTTGGTTGCAAATGTGATCCCACAATTCCGCAACCCACAATGTGGATTGCAGATTGCGGATTGCGGAAATAAAAAATGAAGAAATTGGTTAAATTTAATCTCCGCATTTCTATTTCCCGCTTTAATCTCAACCATTGATTTTATCAAATCTAAGACGTAGATCTATTTCACCATTAGACTTGGATAATTTAAATCGTTCGAATTTTAAGATTTGTTCACCATTTCAATCTGCAATTTTTACCTGCGCTAATATTTTACTGCGATTTTCTCACTAAGCCCACCAATCCTTTTTCTCTCAAGCTATCTATGGGTAATTTTTTCTCAAATTTATCAGTTCTCAGCAGTTTAATTCTGTTATTTTTATCCTGGATAAATTTTAATTATGGTTTCCAAATTTGTATCATAATTTACCTCCCAACCTGCAAACATGTCGAGAACTACAAGATCTAAAGCCGCTTTGAACGAGCAAAAGAATTAGGACCCTAATGCTGGCATTTTCTCTGACACCAGCGGAAAGGTGTCAAAAACCTACTACCTAAACTGGTCTTGAATCTATGCCATTTTTTACAACAATGATTTTTCTTCCCTTTCTCATGACCAGTCCTCTTACAGCAATATCAGTAAGTCCCAACTCCACTTTATTGCGGGAAGACCTTCGTTTATGCCTTACACAGACCCGGTCAAGTGGAAACTTGACCATTCAAACCCTAAAGAACATTCTTTTGAGGACCACATGCTGACCCAACTAGCATCCTTCCATCCTGAAATATTTTCAATAGAATACTCCCTTAACCCACAACAACAGTTGTTGAATGCTCAATTTATTGAAGCTTCCATGACCCAATTCAATTTTGAAGAGATGATAAAATCATGGATAGAAAACCCTACACACTTTGTCCCCAATCCTAATAAATCCTATCCCATCTCTTAGTTTAGGGAGCCATTCTCTTTGTTGGCGGTAATGCTTTGCATGTTGTATGGGTTACCCAATTGTACTATGTTCAAAGATGAATGGGATCCCATCACTCATCATGTCCTAACTACAGGTCAATCCTTCATTTGGGCGCAAATTATGTTAGTTGTTTTGAAGGAAGCTATTGAGAAGTATTAGAAGAACCCGACATCCAGTAATCCTTCTTTCTACCTGTTAGGTTATGTTATGGACATATTTTGTGCGACATCTCCATTCCTGGCCATGGGATGGAATTGGACAAGGACTTAACCACCAATCCACATATACTTCTAAACTTTATGGGAGTACAAATTTGTTCCCCATATCTATGACATCTGCGACCACTTCATCAGGTCAATTTATCATAAAATATTCAAAGGGAACAACCCTGCTTTCTTTGACAGGGAGAGGGCACTAATCCTAACCATGGGATATTGGTATGTGGGTGAGTATTTCTCCTACATCATATTTGGGGCAACAACATTTTTCATCTGTTGCCCAGGGTAGTGCCATATGGGATGGTACTGCAGGAGATATCCTTCTAGATTGTGACTGATGGGGTCTTCCCCAAGATTACAGTGGCCAAGAGAAGGGGTTGGCCCAATTTTCCACTCAATTTGGGATTCTTGACTCTGCAGAACTACACACATGCTGCCATTTTGAGAAAGGAAATTGCTGCAATGAACCTAGGAGAGGAACCTAAAAGGCTGCATGATCCTAAACCATTCTTGGTCAACCACTTTGTACAAGATCACATGAAAACTATGTATGTCCATCAAAAAAACCCTGATGACTCAATTTACAGAGGTGCTAATTATTTTTCAGAGGTGGTGAGCGAAATCCCTTCACCATGGGATAAAAGCTTCATCTTACAGTATCAAAAGCAGCTTAAGACAAAAGTTCTACACTACATGAGGCTCCAATTGACAATGGAAGAAAATGCCAGAAGGAAAACAACAGAAAAGGAAGCAAAGGATTCATTAGCCATCTCTTCTTCCACTCATATTGATCATTCAAAGGATAAGGGTAAGGTTGTTCTTGAATGTCCTACTAAATCCCAATCTTCCTTTACTATCCAGGTCCTGCAAAGATCAACAGAGATGAAGGAAATTTTGAAAAGGATGAGCTTAGAATAGAGGCATAAGCAACCATTTTTGTGCCACAACCAAAGAGGTAGAAGGTTGAATAGGCCATTCCATAGGTGCAAGTACAATAAGTCATCCCAGAACCTCCACCACAGGTATTCCAAATGGTAGAAAAACCATTTCTACAAGTTGATCCAATTAAACAAGTGGATCCATCACCCCATGTGAATGTTGATGTGCATGATATTGAGATCAACCTTAAGGAGGAGATCTCTCCCTCCACTTATGTATACCTAGTAACCATTCCTACCAACTTACCACCCACGATTTCGATAACCTAGATAGTTGGTGATCCTTTTAGGACCATGGCTCCTCAACATACCTTTTTGGAGATTAACCACTCCCACATTCTTTCTGCCACTAATGGTACACCTCCAGTATCTATACATATTCCTATTGTTACCCCTTTTTCCCCTTTAGCTATTTTTTCAACACCATTTGAGATTCATGCCACTTCCACATCTTCACAAACCTATTA
The DNA here is from genome assembly GCA_001517045.1 of Pseudotsuga menziesii. Taxonomy (NCBI): domain Eukaryota; kingdom Viridiplantae; phylum Streptophyta; class Pinopsida; order Pinales; family Pinaceae; genus Pseudotsuga; species Pseudotsuga menziesii. The sequence continues at coordinate 1,346,282 of LPNX010826343.1, forward strand.
ATTGTTTACACAACCTAATAGTTCTTCCATACCCACCACTTCTTCCCAACCTATCATACGTGTTCCTACTTCCATTTTTTCATCCCATATCTCTTATACCCTCACACCTTCCACTACCATCCCCTCAATCAGCATGTTGTTCCCTACACCTGACACTCCCCATGTTTCCCCCATAGTTACAATCCCTAAATGAACCATCTCAACAACAGAGGAGGTGGATGAATTTGGAGAGGATGCAGTTGTCTCGTTGGGGAAGTATTTTTGGAGCAGGAAGGAAAAGGTCGTAGTAAAAAAGGGATAAAAAAGATCTAGAGAAGGGAAATTCAAGCAAGGTTCAGTTCTGTTGAGGCCTGGAAAATCATAGGTAACAACAGTTAGGGATTCTCCCCACTAAACGTTCCCAACTAGCCCGTTACTGTTTGGTATGGGGAATCCGTCCGGTTTACGGTTCGGCTACCGTAGGTCAAGTAACAAAAATAAAGGGTTTTACTGGTTACGGCCCAGTCCACTGTGTATGTTTTTAGTTTTTTGTATTTAGTATGAGATGCAAGTGCCTATCTAAGAATGCATATTGATAGAGAATATGAGGAGCGGTCACAATGTGATGCGCAAGTTCTTACCTCTCGTCTTAACTCTCTCGCATCTAAACCACACACAGCAAGGAAAAACTAACTATCTAACCTATCCCTAGGGAGCAAGATTATTATTCATCAATGAGTAATGTATTTTTTGCATGCATTAAGAAAAATCACAGATAGTTGTTACTTATTTCAAAACACATGAACATTTATAGATATATGAACAACCAGATAGCTAATTGTTTACGAACAACATTCATTACTCATAGTGGAAATTTCATAGAATAAACTAGAGCGCATTCATAACAAGAACATAGGTTCAAAGAGTTAGAAAGATCTCACAGTTAATGGATAACAGCTGAAAATGAAATAGTTCACATTCAACAAATCCATAGCACAGCATTTGAAACTTTCCACAAAGCTTTCTCCAATAGGAAACTTGTAATTTCTTTATGCAAAAGGAAATAGTTCTTCTTACATCATACTCTCACAAATATATATGGGAAAAAGTCCTTTTACTACATCTAACTCTCCTATACTTATACAAAAAAGCAAAACTTTTGGGCTGCCCCTGCTTGACTCTTGGGCTTCCCCAACGTTTCAATTCCCAAATTCGTCCTGTAGTGAGTGCTCATACATTAGACAATATATTACATTTAAAACAAAAATTTAATAGAGCACTTTATGAAGAGGGCCCCGCTTGATCATTAACGAACTTTTTCCACGCCTAGGCCTCTGCTGCTATGCTTTTGAAATCTGAAGGTTCAAGAAAATGGATGTTTATTTCATATTTTGCAGCCTGATTCTTAACCACCTCTATTCTTGATGGAATCAAATGTAGCTGATATTCAAGTAAATGGATGCTGACTACTGAATGAGCTACTGCATTCTTCAAGATCTGCTCATCTAGATCCTTGACTTGTTGTATCTTCTGTTCATCGTCCTGGTACCTGCTCTGTTGTAGCTCTGTGAACAGCTCATGCTCTGGTATTGCATCCAGTCTGTGTTCTATAACAACTTGGCATCTGTTGTATGTGACCAGCACCCTTTTGCAGTATTCAGTACAGGATCCTCTCATTTTCTTCACAGTCTTCTTGAATTCCTTTGCAGTATTTATTGGAAATTCTAATAAGTCATAGTCCTACTTCAAACTATGTTGATCCTTAGTTGGTAGCTCTGCAGGGTTTCTTCACTTGTTTATAACCAAACTATTCTTCCTTCTTTGCTGCTTCCTCTGTAGCTTCCTTTCTTTCTTCTTATTCATTCTTTAACCAACTCTCAGCCTCTTGTGCTAGCCTCCTAGCATCCTCTTCCCTCTTCTTGGCTTCCTCTTCTTCAGTTTTGTTTTGTGCGGTTTTACCTTTACCGCCCACAATGGTGATCTTCTTCTTAAATATTTTCTTCAATGCAGTCATGTTCTTTGCATTCCTGAAGATTTCTTCATCCTTGTCCCAGAAGTTTGTATATTCAAAATGAACATTTTCCTCTTTACAATTCTCTGCAACCTTATTTCGGGAGTCATTCCTGTGGAAGTTCATCTCCCCAAAATGAAAATGTCCAACTCTTGTACAAACTCAACAGTTAGTTTGACCTTTAAAAATTTGTAACTTCCCAGCCGAAAAGGTATGGCGGGATAGGCTTCCTTCTTATGTTCAAACAGGAAGCTTCCTACACCATCTAGATAAACTTGCCTAACTGCTTCTTTATGTACCACATAATCCATGGCATACTTAGGGAGTAAAGAAGATACCTTAGAGCAACTATACATTCTAATGTACATCCCCTCTTCAGTCAAATAATAGCTCCCATGTTCCTCAATGACTTTGAATGCCTCCTCGGACATACAGTTGCATTCTGTCAGGAATATTAAAGTGTACAAAGGCATAATGAAATGTTCACATATCTCCTTATAGTGGCTATAATATTTGTGTGCCCAAAATAGTTTGTATGCAGTGTACACAGGGGTTCTGTCCCTGTCCCAATTGTACCTTAAGGCTGGAAATGAATGGGTACATAGTATACAGTCTACTAATATGGAGCTCATATAAAACTCAGACTTCTTCTGGGACACCCCTCCCAAAGCTGAAGATATACAGGCTGAGAGGCTGTTAGACACTATGTTTTCCCAATTAAATATAGTCCCCTGGGTTGCCACATAGAAAATAATGGGAATCCATCCTAACTTGAAAATTTTACCATGAGCTCTCCCAAACACTCTATTTAGCATCGGTGCTATAAACTTGTAAGGAGTCTGGAGTGTGGCTGTATCATACTCTCCTGATGGCCTGGTTTGAAATTTATTCCTAGGTATCATCATTCTCTTAACCATTTCGACCAGGTCCAAATTTATTTCTTTCATCCAACTTTTAGTTAAGTATACTTGAGCAGGAGGTAGGTGATATGCCAGTGAGACATAACTAGGACTGTATGCAGCATAGCCTTGTTTGGCAGTATTTGCTAAGATCATTGTGGTCACATCTGCCCTAGGAAAGATCCAGTCGATCACCTCAGAGCATGGGAACAACTCTAGTCTAGTGGCTACCTTCATCAGATCAGATTTATCGATGTTGGAATATATGGTTAGTTCTTCGAATCCTACATCAGGCAGGTCTTGATTTGAAATCATTCGATATATCTCACCCCACTTGTAATCTGGCTCTACCCCGGTAGTAGCTCTGGTATCTTCGTAGATGTATTCCACCTTAGTAATGATTTCCACATCTGGTTCTCCCTCAGCAATAGGAGCCTTCTTCTTTTTCCTTTTAGACATATCTCCTTTGAAGAAGTTGCCTTGTCATAGACCAAACATGTTCTTAGGCTATTAAAGCTTATAGTTGGTGTTCTAAGAATGAAGAAAAAATGTATAAAAACAGTTACCTCTTCCATATGCATTTTCAACAGATAAACTATCAGAAAATTGATGCATAATAGAAAAGAACCAGCAAGAAGAACTTTTGCAAGCTAGGTCTAAGATTCTAAGTCCATCTACAACTGAACATGACCCTGATAGAAATATGCATCAATTAAACCGAAATGCATTCTAACTCTTCACCAAAATGAAAAACCCTTATCAGTGAGGCCCATCTTCGAAAGTGAGACCCTATCTAGAACACATGGGAATCCCAAATTGACTAAATATCAAACCCTCCGGCGTCCCAAACAAAAAAAATGTAAATTCCTACGACGAAAAGAACTAAAACCTCCCTTCCCGGATGGCCATAGATAACCCCACAAAAAGCTGGTGTAGACAGTGTAACACTTGTCTGCACCAGCTACCTAAACCTTTGGGCCAAGATCGAGTTTTCATAACGGCTTGAAAAAAGGCTCAAGAAAACAGACCCCCCAGCATAAATGTTGTGAAATTGATCAATACTTCACATCGTAATCATACTTAGACGGTCAACTACCAAACGGAGGGAAAAACCCAAACGGGGGAAAAACCTAGCTCCCAAAACAACTAGTAAACTCAAGAGAAATGAGAAACCATGGTTGGCCTACCTAGAAAGCAAACTGCAGTCGACAGGATGGTCTGAAAAATCCATGGCAGCACTTCGAATGAACGAAATATCGATAGCTAAGCACAGATGCACAATTCGATAAGGACAAAGAAAGCGAAAGTTCACAAGGGTAATAATAAAATAATACCCCATCCCAATATATAGACCTCCCAGTGAATAAATGTCAGCGGCAAAAAAACTTCCATCGTTGAGCGGAATAACTAAGCATCGGGCGATTAGTTCACCAAGGAGCCGGCAAAATAAAATGTCGGCGAAATAAACTCTAAAAACTGCAGCATCGGAACTTAGAACCACTACAGCATCGGATGACTAGTTCAATGAGGAGCTGTAATGGAAGAAATCACATCACTAGAACAAAATGAGGAATTAGCTACTAGGTGACTAAAAATTCTAGTCACCATAGGTTTTTCAAGTGATTTACTACTAAATATGAGTTATTTTGATTGACCCAACTATAAACGACTAAAATTAATGACTAATTTAGTCACCAGTTAACAAATATGACTAGATAATAAGTGACAGAGTTAAAAATGACTAACATAAACGACTAATTTAGTCACAGCATAAAAAAATGACTAGCTAGAAGAATATGAATTAGTCATTTATGTTAGTCATTTTTAATTGTGTCATGGAAAATTACAAATTTGACAATGAAGTGTAAAATTTGTAAATTGTCTACCTTCTATCAGTAATATTGGCGCCATCCACCTCGATCTTCAATGATCCAACAAAGCAATTGCATGAATTTTCTCTTGACCATATTTATCCCTACTGCACCATTGAAGCAAACCCGGTTAAGCACGTTCCAAAGGAAAATTAGGTTCCTACGTCAATTACGAATGAGGTACTAGAACCAGTACCATATCGATACCTAGCTAGAAGCATCATAGCCCTACATCCCCTCGAGAACCGACCATTCGAATGCGCCTCATCCATGTAGACTTACCAAATGCATCCAATGCATGGCCAAAAAAACACGTCAACTTCGAATCTGTGGGTTGAACGTATCATTTGACCCCAGCTAGTACTCCCCTATTTTTTCACTTGATACACTATTTTTGTAGATGATAGGCCGGTTCAGTATCTCACAGTGACCAGTCGAATCACTTCAAATGTATGGTTCTTGCCGCTTAGATCGTGTTCATCACTCCAATCAATAACCGGTTGTTATGGATTTTTACAAGTCTCAATGCTGCCGGAGTTACTGCTTCCACTTTACATTTGCAATTATCACCATCTCTAGCCTATGCACTCATAACCATATGCATTTTGATATTTCAGCCTAGGAAAAGCATGAGCACCCTCTTGCAATGCCACTATTTGCAAAGGTCACTGGTTTTTGCACATCGACATTCCTCACATGCTCCAAAGGAAAACTGAAGTAGACATTAGAAGAAGTGATTAAACTTTGCAAGGAGTTTTACTTGTTGCAGATGTCATTATAGAGTAGGTGTCGAACAATACCTTCAACCCACAGATCTGAAGTTAACGTGTTTTTTTTTTCCATGTATTGGATGCATTTGGTAAGTCTACGTGCAGGAGGCGCATTCAAATGGTCGGTTCTTGAGGGGATGTAGGGCCCTCATCTGTGGCTATTGTTGGTCGTCGTCCCAAACAGTATCAATCAGAGTCAATGATTTGGCTGAAAAGTGGCGACAACGATCGACTTCCAAGCCAAATCGTCGACTCCGTAGGCTACTCCATTTATAAAACTAAACAACTTATATGATAATTATTAGAAAAATATAATATATAATTAATTAACATAATTTATATAATAAAATAATAAAAATAAAACAAAATTATATAATAAAAAAACCAAAAAAATCTATATAATCTATATAATAAAATAATAAAAATAAAAAATAAAAAACAAAAAAAATCTATATAATTTATATAAAAAAATACTAAAAATAAAACAAAAAATAATATAAAAAAACAAAAAAATCTATATACATTTGCAGCAAGAATCAACTCTTAACCCAACATCTCTCCACCCACCTCAATTACTTTCCCTTTCACGCTCCCCTCAAGGAAAAGGAAAAAGGGAATGAGAGATTTTAATGCTGCTATACCTCTGTTTGATCAGTAGCTTGTTCTATACGCCTCTTCTCCTATTTTTTTTTGTTGGTGTCGCTTACTCACCCTCCTTATGGTAGTCTCCCAATCCTTCCTTGTTCTAAAAAAAAATTATAATCAAATAAAATTTGACGTTATTATTGGCAGGTGTTGGTTGGTTCTAATTTTGGCTTGTTCTGTGATATCCCACTTTCAATCAGACATCAGCAGCATGCCTCGTTTCTGAATAACCAAACCCGTTGGATAATGTGTTTCAGAACAGGTATTGAAGTCTTCATGCCTGTGTTTGCTTGTCATTTCACCTTTAGGGGTAATTGATCACTGCACGATGTTTTTGTTGCTCATTGTAGTCCTCAAAGGATGTGGGGATAACATGTTTGTTGTTCATGTCCTTAAGGATGCAAGGAAAGTGTTTGACAATATACCTGAATGGAATGTGGTTTTGTGGAGCAATATGATTGTAGGGTATGCTCTGAATGGGAAAGATGAAGAGGCTCTCAACATTTAAATCGAGTTCCTGATACTTATCTGACTCCGTCCATGTGCATTTTATAGGAATTCGACGGTTTATAATGGATAATTAAAGAAGATTGGTTAGGAATATTTTCCATTCACTTGAATGCAAAGTTTGAAGGGGTTGCAGATCCAGAGCTCAATTCATAGGGAATATTGCGGTCAAACTATTTGCTGGGATCAAATGAATCTAAGAAGGAATTTGTAGTTAGTCTAAGTCTGGATTCCAAAACCCGGGTGACTTAGGCAATTTAGGAAGATCAGATTGATGGATATTCTAAAGTGTTGGCGTTGGTTTTTAAGTAAAGAATCTGCTACCTTCATCAGAGAATGTGGCTGGGTGACTTGGGTGAGTGAAACTTGAGGTGGGTGAAACTTAACTGTCTGTCTTGGGTTAGTCAAACTATATCCCTCTGTATTCTCTGACTCCATCCATGTGCATTTTGTAGGAATTCGACGGTTTATACTGGATATTTAAAGAAGAGAAACTTTGCAAACCTTGATTTTATTTATTGAATCCTTGGCACTCGTCTTGTAAGGATTAGCCATTGGAATCACAATAAATTAGGAATATCAGGTATGCAAACCCTGGTTATGTTTAAATGATTTTATATTTTACCTAGAATTTCTTGGCTGTGGCTTTGATTATCCCCAATCATAATATTGTCTTCCTGAATGACGCAATTTCCAGTTTGTTGAATTTTTCATAAATGAGAGGATGTGGACACATACTCAATGGAGTGTGGTATGTGGACACATGACCTTCAACAGAGTTCAAGAATGAGAGGATGACATATAGGTGGAGTTAGGAAATGATGCCACTTATCAAGTTATTGTAGTGGGATATATCTCATTCCACATGCACGATCAAATGGTGATGTTCTTAAGCTAGATGATGTATTTTAGGTTCTTGGTTTAACAATGAATCTTTTTTTAGTTTTAGCCATGACAAATCTTAGACGTGTGGCTGAGTTTGATGATCAACAAGTTGTAGTCAAAGATCATAGCCATGATCTTAGCTGAGTATTTGCCAAAGGTGTGCAATAGGGTGGCTTGTACAAATTACTTGCTAAAACAATTAAACATAGATATTTAGTGCATGATACTGACAACTTGTGCAGGCTCTGACACAAGAGATTTGGTCACCTACATTATGGAGCATTACCTCTTTTGAAGGACATGGTGTAGGGATAGTTGAACTTCAAGATGAAGAAGACATGACTATGCAAGGGCTATGCACTTGAGAAGTATGCCAAAACTACTTGTCCAAGTAGTGAGCATAGATTGATAGTGCTTTTTGAATACATGATGTGTTTGATATGATAGATGAGGGTGGTGAACAATTGGAAAGTTGAAAGATCATCTTGAGTGCCTTGCAATCACATTGGTAAGGAGTGATAAGAAGATCAAAACAATCCAACATGTCAAATGTTAGTTGATTGTGTTAATTAAAGACTTATATGGTAAATTTAATATAAGACTTGCTTATACTTGTCTCTTACTCTTTGAGCCTTGACACATTTAATATTTTATGGTTATCTCTATGCCTTGACCCAATTCGTATTATAAGGTGAGGATGTGCATGTATAATAATCCTTAGTTATGACTATGAGATGAGGATTTAAAGGGAAGAGGATGTAAAAACAAGTAATTTTTATATGTATTTTGGTGGCGCTAAGGTAAAATTTGTGAGAAACCACAATATTTGGAAGGATGGAAGGAGATTACATAACGATCATGCCACCCATCAAATTGAAGACTATTCTTGAGCCAACAATTGTTTTTTTAATTTTATTAATAACCATTGTTTCTCCATATCGTGTGCCAAATGACACTTCTCTATAACAATGCATAAATCGACCTCTGAATGGTTTGTGATCCTAGATACATGTTATTATTTGTATTTGCATGACATCGAGTGTTTTTTATAGTTGTCGTGAGTCCATGATATTCATGCAAGAAATGAAGTTTTATAGAGAAGGACTCATCAAACCGACCTTTTGAATTTCATTTTGATGAAAAAATAGTGGACATTGGTAGCGAGGTTCACATAGGTAGTAGGCACAAATTTTTGAGCTCGTTTCAGGCCTAGCAGTAGACTAGTAGTTCTTTTTTGTTATAGTCATAGTTGTTGACACATTGTCATACTTTATATTTCAACCCCAAGTAACTCTAGAGTCAGAACATATCGATGGCTAGTGTCTCGCAGTCATAATTGATTACTTGTCATCTTGCACAACTAAGTAGTAAGTGCATGGCATGAGCTAGTGAGTGATTATAATTTATTATATTTCCAATATTTTGATTGACGAGTTGAACATTATAGCATAAAATTTTTAACATCTTGAAAAAATTCTATAGATGGGTAATTTCAAATGTTTCCCTTCTTTTAAAATGTTGATGCTTCTTTTAAAATGTTGATATAAATTATGCCCTTCTTAATTGGAAGTTAATTGGAAGGGTAAAATTCAGATTTTAATTTATTTTTTAAGGGAAATTTTAAGGGAAGGGCTAGGAAGGGTTCAATTTTCATCTATTATGGCATCAATGTTGGCAAGCACTCCATCCTTATAGACACGACGGTCCATAGCCAGTGGAGCGTTTCAATTCCATGGGAACTAGACTGTGGAATCTTGCTCTCTTTGCATCTTCAAACTTGGAGCTTCTTCGTGAGCAAATCCTAGCGAGTGATTGATCTAGCAGAGAGGGCCTAGTTGTGCAGTGTGCCGGTTATTCTTTCGTGACATTAATTTATAGTTGGTCGTATGCCTGTTTTTGTTACAATGAATTCGTAACTATACGCAGTGCCTTTTTTTTTTGTTGCCGTTCAATTTGACTCAGAAATGCTTGTCTTGTTTTGTTCACAAAACGTTCTATATGAGCCAAAAGCCTACCTATTTTCTTGCGGTAATTCAAAGTTTCTGTCAGCAGACGACCTTCTACAGATTTTGCATATGAACTAGAGCCAGCTATTATTGTATTTGAACGAAATTTTGACACAGGAGAGCCTGGCTTTGCTGCTATTGTTTATGTGCCAGAAGCATTCCTCTTTAGAAATAAATTACACTAGTTTTTTTGGCTGGGAATCCTAGAAACTTGTGTAATTGTGGTTTGGAGTGTGGAATATGCATTTGGTTGTTTGAAAGAGTGGATAGCAACATGAAAGTCTGTGGTAGTTGGGGAAGGAAGCCCTAGCTTCTTTAGTATTAATAGCTGATTTTTTTAAAGGTTTTTGGAAGGGACCGATTCATGATGAAGGCTGGACTACCCAACACTCGAAGCCACACCGAGGCTTGCCAGGAATCTATAAGTAGAAATCATGTTTCCTTTCTCTGTAAATTTTCTGTTTCCCTAATAATGCCTTAACTACTTTTCCAGAAAAATGGACATGTGTTATTTACCTTGAGAAAAACATCTTTAATTCGACAGGAATTTCCCAAATAAGGGAAGACAAAACTTGCATTCTCAAGAAAAATAACACATTATCTTGGTATCAGAGCCTAATATCTTTTCCCCCCTTTTATATACTTTTGTCAAATGGTAAACTGGTTTGATTTCCTGTGATTGGGAGCTGGGTTTTTAGTTCTGAAAGAGAGTTGTGGATGCTATGGGTTTTATTGGTGTTGACAATACATGCAGCATCAATCACAGTTGTAGTGATGATCTGGAAGAATCAAACTCTACGAATCGTGGCCGCATGGAAATCAGGCGCTTTAAAATGATGGCAGGTACTGGAGTTTCTAGATATCTTGATATTGCTAAGAAACGATCCTGTTGCTTGCCCAACAGTGGAAACAAAGAGGATGATGATGAGCTACAAAATAGGGATTCGGGATAATTTATAATAGGAGGAGGAGGTGTAGTAGCTGTAGATTCTAGATGCAAAGGTAATTCATTCTCTTTCTCAATTTGTTTTTAATCCCACCTTATTTTCTAGAATCTGTGTCAATGTATGGCAGATACAATTAGAACAAGCATGAGATCTTGATGCTTAATAGGGTAGAATGGAACAAATGATGGATTAAATCAGGAAGCTCCGAGTTTGTGGCCGGAAATTTCTTCAAAAGGAGGCTGGATATATTCTTCAGAAAGAGTAGCTCACGGGTCAGATAGAAGAGCAGAGAAAAAAACAAGAGGAAATTGGTAAGTCCGATTTTGCTTTTCATCCTGTAACACTCGAAGCCACACCGAGGCTTGCCAGGAATATGTAAGTAGAAATCATGTTTCCTTTCTCTATAAATTTTCTGTTTCCCTAATAATGCCTCAACTACTTTTCCAGAAAAATGGACATGTGTTATTTACCTTGAGAAAAACATCTTTAATTCGACAGGAATTTCCCAAATAAGGGAAGACAAAACTTGCATTCTCAAGAAAAATAACACATTAGCTTGGTATCAGAGCCTAATATCTTTTCCCCCCTTTTATATGCTTGTGTCAAATGGTAAACTGGTTTGATTTCCTGTGATTGGGAGCTGGGTTTTTAGTTCTGAAAGAGAGTTGTGGATGCTATGGGTTTTACTGGTGTTGACAATACATGCAGCGTCAATCACAGTTGTAGTGATGATCTGGAAGAATAGAACTTTGTGAATCATGGCCGCATGGAAATCAGGCGCTTTAAAATGATGGAAGGTACTGGAGTTTCTAGATATCTTGATATTGCTAAGAAACGATTTCGTTGCTTTCCCAACAGTGGCAACAAAGAGGATGATGATGAGCTACAAAATAGGGATTCGGGAGAATTTATAACAGGAGGAGGAGGTGTAGTAGCTGTAGATTCTAGATGCAAAGGTAATTCATTCTCTTTCTCAATTTGTTTTTAATCCCACCTTATTTTCTAGAATCTGTGTCAATCTATGGCAGATACAATTAGAACAAGCATGAGATCTTGATGTTTAATAGGGTAGAATGGAACAAATGATGGATTACATCAGGAAGCTCCGAGTTTGTGGCCGGAAATTTCTTCAAAAGGAGGCTGGATATATTCTTCAGAAAGAGTAGCTCACGGGTCCGATAGAAGAGCAGAGAAAAAAACAAGAGGAAATTGGTAAGTCTGATTTCGCTTTTCATCCTGTGCTTGTTTTACAGTTTTATTTGTTTGGAATATTTGCTAAAAATATTGTTCAAACCTTATTGAATTTTATTATATATTACTTATATGCTAGTAGAAGAGGAAATGCTATGCATAGAATGATAGAATTAATATTTCTAAATTTCTCTAGTGTAGCATTTCTGCCTAGTAATCATAGAAATGAGTTATGTCTTTTGTTAGCAATTGGTGGTTGATATTTTAGCATCGTGGTGAGCACCTCTCTTGAAGGTACCATGTAAGTAGTAAGTTGGAATTGTGATCTCATTAGTTTCATTTCATTCTCCAGTTTCTGCAATGAAGCTTGAGAAAGAAAATCCGAGTGATGAAGTCACATAGTGAAAACTAAGATGCTCTACTCTTGAAGCAGAGATTTCAAAAGTCAATACAGAAAAAGGTAATTTAATTTGTTATTGTTGTTCTTTACTCTTAAAATCACAAGCAGTTGTCAATTTAGTTGTCTATTTTTCTGGTCCATTGACTGATTACCAGGTTATGTTAAGTGTTTAACCGAGATATAATTGTATCTAGGAACTTTTGATTGTACATGACAAGGATTCAGAGGCATTGCATATTGCTGGAGAAGAAAAATCAAAGCTTGCTAATGAGATAGACAAACTTAAGAGTGAACTGTCAACTTCAAATGATCTAGTGTGCAAACTATTTTATATTACTTTTTCTTTTTTTGTGCTTACGACATTACACATTGTGAGAAGTTCATTAGTCATCATTTTAACTTAAATCCCTTTCAACAATTATGCTAACTTGTTTTTGCCTTTTTTCCAGATCAAATCCTTACATGATATCAATAAACGATTAACAAAGTATAACACGAATCTTCAAGTGTACAACAGCAAGTTGCATACTGATGCTACTGTTTCTACAGAAGAGAATATGAAGACAAAACAAGAAAAAGATGCTATTGTAGAAACTCTTAGTGTTGTATGAGGCAGTGTTGCTGCTTTGCATACACAGCTAGATAGTGCTAAGACAAGTGCATCATGGGTATGATAATTTCTACTATGCAGGCTATGATATTTATAGCTTTATTGTGAAATTATTTCACCCTTCTATGTACCAAAGCATGTTGTAATTCTTGAAATAAATTCAAACTAAGCTCAATGCATGTGCAATGATAGCAATTGCTTTTGTTCCCTTGCCTACATGGCTTGTAAGAATGCTGATTAACACTCTGTTTATACTGGCAAGAATCTCTGCTTGAAGGAAAGAAACCGAGATAGAGAGGGTGCATGGATAACTTCAACATGTTATAGAAGACATGGATTGATGCATAAACCAAATCCTGGCTCTTACAGAAGAGAATGCTAGGTTTAAAGAATTCACAGGAAAATCAGCATGTGAACTTCAAATACTTACTACAAAAGCAATTGCACTTGAGGTAATTTAAATAGAAGAATACTTTTCAGTCAAAACCATTAAGTGATCTCCTTATACCTTTTGATATCTAAATTATGTTTTACTAGTTTTCCAAACTTGCACGTGCTCATTAGAAACTATATATTTACTTTCTGAAAGTTTGAAACTGTGAAATAGAACTAAATATAAACGGCATATATGTTGATTTTTACAGGTTAGATGAGTGTTAATACAAGTACTAAAATTAAATACATGAACATATAAAGAACTGAGGTAAAATTCAAACTGTAATATAACTTTCATTTCTTTCAACTTAACGCTCTGCTGGTCATTGCGTTAAAGTTGATCATTGAAATGTTTCATCAACTGTCATGTACAGAAAAATAATAAATAACACATGCAGTAAACTAAATCTCAAGTAAACTATAGAAGATAAAGAATCTTAACCATTGTTGGATCTGCCTTATACTTAGTTAGTTCTGAGTTTGATCTTGTAACTGAAACTAGTTGAACCATATATGTACCTTGAGAGAGAGAGGGAGTAAACAGACCTTAGTTTCTTTAATCAATTTAGTAGTGCAGTCAAGGAGAATCACATAGATGCACTCAAAGTGAAAGATGTGCAGTCAAGCACTCTACCAACAGATTCACGATGAACAAATTCTCGAAACTAGTCAGGGTGGATCAAACATAAAAACTCAGCCTGTGCAGAGAATAGATCGTAGTAAACCCCATGCAGGATAACATAGAGGTAAAACCTGTGACAGATACACAATCATGAAGGTATACCCGTGGGAGAGGGAAAATCAATACACTGAGACAAAAACTCATGACGTGAAGACCAAGCAAAAGCAAGGATGCTGTGAAGTGAAACCATGGAGAAAGCAGCTGGCAGAGGAATACTTAGGAAGCCACAGGCATCCCTAGATCAATCACAGGAAATCAACAAAAAAACGTAGGAAACCGACAGAGGAAGTGACCGGTGAAAAGCAAAGGAACCCGTAGACTACCGTGGAGAAGGAAAAATGCAGCCCCCGACTAGTAGACTGTCGTGAAGAAGGAAAATGCAGTCTAGACAGAGTAATCCAGGCAGATCGGTGAAGACCAGGAAGAGAGATCGGTGAATACCAGGCAGAGTAATCCCATGAAGACAAGCCCGTGAAGGTAAGCCAAGCCGTGAAAAACCAAAAATAAAAAACCAAGGTCGTGAAGGTAAGCCGTGAGATCCCAAAGTCACATATGTGGAAACTAAAATAATCTCTTCCTTAAATAGGCTAGGGTAGATAAAAATTCACTTAGGATAGAATTAACGGAGGCCCGCAAAAAATATAAAATCATAAAAATAAAAATTAGGTAGTCCAAAACGGTAAATCATCCCAACAGATTTTAATATAATAAAAAAGTAAATTGTCAAAAAGTATATTAATAAAATCATGAGATTTTATTAATAAGACTAAAATAATTTTTTAATGAAATTATAATAAAATGAAAGTCCAAAAGGTCCAGCATAACATCCAAAATCATAAGTGGGTCATTATAATAAAAACATAAGGTAACCATAAAAATAAATGGTCCAATGATCTTTAATAAATCATCAAGTAAATATATTCCATAAAGTAGGAGTCATCATAGTCAAAGGTGCACACAAGTAATAGTGCTAAGACTAGTAAGAATAGGACCAAGATTCAACAACCACAAGATCAAGGTGAACCATAAAGGTGGACAATCAATCAAATAGGACCAATAAGACCAAATACTTTTCTCTCTCTCAAGGTACATAGTTTTATATATTTTGTCATCACTGTATAAGGGGGAATATCCAAACGGATGGTACAATCCTTTTGTCCTTGACACTGCTCCTAAAGGTTAGGTACTAGGGACATCATCAAGGGGTGGTCAGTCCCTTGAGAATCAACCTAGCAATAACTCATTAGGAGAGGGGACATCATTATCTTCCATTCTTAATGAATGGGTTTCAGCCTTAGGCTGAGTTTCAATCTCACATTGAATCAAGTTGATCAATCCCTGGACCCTAACCAGGTCCTCCATCCTCTAGCAGAATGGTTCTCAGTACTAAGCTAAGTTTCAATATCACACTGAAGTTGATCAACTACCTGCAGGACCTACTTGGACATCGTGTCCCTGGTCCTATACCAGAATATATCTCTACCTCTACCTGTAGGCTCTACTTGGACATCACATCCTTGGTCCCAGACCAAAATACCCTAGAGGCATATAGGGGCCCTAGCCACATGCTAGGGGATTTTCCATGGCATCAACCTACTTGGTCCTAGACCAAGAACCCTAGGAGACTACTGGGGGCCCTAGGGTACCTTCTAGGGTCTTACTCTGTCCTAGTCAATTGACTAGGAAACCATTCTTTGAGAATGGGTCTCGCAGTTGCACTAACTTTAACACTCCCTCTCTGCAAGAGGGACATTCTCAACACATTGATAACATATTGTACCCTTACATTGTGATAACTCATCTAGATATCTTTCAACCTATCATCAAATATAGGGTTTCTTGAGAACCTCAAACAGCTCTCCATCTTAGCATGAAGCATGATCTCATAGATCTTATTGGAAGTTATAGTTGACTTCCCTTGATGGCTACGAATTACTTTCTGCAAATCAATTTTCCAAATCCATTGTTGGACTGACTCCTCATAATAGGAGTAAACCAAATCAGTGACATGGCTCTCACTGGGGCAACCTTGAATCTTTTCAATAGGTTTCTTAATGATATCAAACGTAGGCTTCTTTGCCTTATCCCTCTACTTATCTAGGCGAGAAGTATTATAAGATTCCATCTTTGAGTCACTGAAGGACTGATGGAAGATCACTCTTTCATCTTCTGCAACCCCACTTGGTTGGGGACTAGAGAGTACAGATGTCTCCCTCTTGATCTCTGAATATTGACTGGGGTATAGAGTTTCAATGGCATGTCCTGGGACCTTATAGAGGTCACCTTCATGAACTCCAATCACAATGGCTGAGTTTATACTTCTACCTTTAGACAATATCAAAACTTTTCCTTCTGAGAAAGTTACAGAGTACCCCTTGTCTTCTAAAACTGTTACTGAAATAACATTCTTCTTTAGACCAGGAACATATAATATTTCCTCAACATTAATAAACATACCTGAATCAAGTTGTATCTTGGTTGAACTAACCCCTTTAATGTCAAAGGTACTTCCATCTCCAAGTTCCACTTTCTTGTGGAACTGCTTGACCTTGATGGATGCCAAGGTCTCCTTAAATCCAGTCATATGCTTAGAGGCTCCACTGTCTATCCACCGGGAATCTGAAAAGTTGAAGGTGGGACTTGAAAGTGTTGAGGCCAAGTAATATTCTTTTCCTTGACCTGTATTCTTGGTTTCAACCTTAGACCTCTTTTGTTGAGGTTGCTCTTCTTCTGTATCAATTGAAACATGGTGTTTCTTTCTATGCCAATTTTTGTTAGATGGTTTTCTACAATCCCATGCATAATGACCAGGCTTACCACAATTATAACACTTAACTCTTGATTTAAAGAAATGCTTACCTCAAGGTTCCTTACTATTGTCCTTGTGTGGTAAGGGATTCTTTCCTTTATTTTTTTGACAAATAGAGCTCAATTATTTTCTGGCATGGGCATGAATTTGCTTTGGATCCTGCTTTCTTCATTTAAGCAATCATGCCACAACCTTTAAAAGTTGGTTTGATCCCCTCATCTATTTTCTGAAGCCAAGAATGTATCCCACGTTGGAGGGAGGCCATCAAACACTATCTGCACAAGATCATCATCTTCTACCTTATCTCCAATGGCCAAGAGTTGGTCTCTTATCTGAGCGATCCTAGAAAAGAAAGTAGCAACCTTCTCATCTTTCTCCATTCTAACTGATTTGAGTTGTTTCTTCAAAACTCTTCTCTGAGTAGGAGCTTTCTTCTCATAGAGGTTAGCTAGAGCATCGAAGCATTCTTTGGTTGTCCTTACCAGAGCTAACACAGTCGTCAGGTTATCTTTAACTGAGTCAAAGATAACTTGCTTTGCCTTGGCTTGCTTCTTTTTGAATGCTGCTTTGCCTTGGGATATAGTAGGTTCTTCAACAAATCTAGTAACCAAATCATCTAGATCGCTTTCTTCTAGGATATTTAGAACCCTATCTTTCCATTCATTGAAGTTGGAGGCTCCCTCAAGCCTATCTTCTAATTTTACTGAAGGAGTAGTCATCTTAACCTTTAATTGTCAACTTGAAAAGTAAGCTTGTATGAAGCATAGACCTTGTCTTAGGATCATTGTAGATTCTGTAGGCTGCAAAACAGAGTTAGCTACACCCTAAGCTCTGATACCATGTTGATTTTTACAGGTTAGATGAGTGTTAATACAAGTACTAAAATTCAATACATGAACATATAAAGAACTGAGGTAAAATTCAAACTGTAATATAAATTTCATTTCTTTCAACTTAACGCTTTGCTGGTCACTGTGTTAACTTAAAGATCTGTTGGCCACTCTGTTAAATTTGATCATTGAAATGTTTCATCAATTGTCATGTATAGAAAAATAATAACTAACACATGCAGTAAACTAAATCTCAAGTAAACTATAGAAGATAAAGAATCTTAACCCTTGTTGGATCCGCCTTATACTCGGTTACTTCTGAGTTTGATCTTGTCACTGAAAGGACAAGTCAAACTAGTTGAACCATATAAGTACCTTGAGAGAGAGAGGGAGTAAACAAACCTTAGTTTCTTCAATCAATTTAGCAGTGCAGTCAAGGAGAATCACACATATGCACTCAAAGTGAAAGATGTGCAATCAAGCACTCTACCAGCAGAATCACAATGAACAAATTCCCAAAACCAGTCAGGGTGAATCAAACAGAAAAAATCAGCCTGTGTAGAGAATAGATCGCAGTAAACCCCATGCAGAATAAAACATAGGTAAAACCTGTGATAGATACACAATCATGAAGGTAGACCCGTGGCAGAGGGAAAATCAAGATACTGAGACAAAAACTCGTGATGTGAAGACCAAGTAGGAGCAAGGATGCTCTGAAGTAAAACCATGGAGAAAGCAGCTGGTAGAGGAATACTCAGGTAGTGGTAGGCAACCCTATCTCAATCACAAGCAGTCAACAAAATAACGCATGCAACCAGCAAAGGAAGTGACCGGTGAGAAGCAAAGGAAACCGCAGACTGCCGTGGAGAAGGAAAAATGCAGCCCCCGACCAGCAGACTGTCATGAAGAAGGAAAATGCATCCCAGAAAGAGTAATCAAGGCATATCAGTGAAGATCAGGCATAGAGATTGGTGAATACTAGGTAGAGTAATCCCGTGAAGACAAGCCCGTGAAGGTAAGCCAAGCCGTGAAAAACCAAAAATCAAAAACCAAGCCCGTGAAGGTAAGCCGTGAGATCCCAAAGTCACATATGTAAAAACTAAAATAATCTCTTCCTTAAATAGGTTAGGGTAGATAAAAATTCACTTAGGATAGAATTAACAGAGGCCCACAAAAAATATAAAATTATAAAAATAAAAATTAGGTAGTTCAAAAAGGTAAATCGTCCCAACAGATTTTAATATAATAAAAAAGTAAATTGTCAAAAAGTCTATTAATAAAATCATGAGATTTTATTAATAAGACTAAAATAATTTTTTAATGAAATTATAATAAAATGAAAGTCCAAAAGGTCCAGCATAACGTCCAAAATCATAAGTAGGTCATTATAATAAAAACATAAGGTAACCATAAAAATAAATGGTCCAATGATCTTTAATAAATCATCAAGTAAATATACTCCATAAAGTAGGAGTCACCATAGTCAAAGGTGCACATAAGTAGTAGTGCTAAGACTAGTAAGAATAGGACCAACATTCAACAACCACAAGATCAAGGTGAACCGTAAAGGTGGAAAAACAATCAAATAGGACCAATAAGACCAAATACTTTTCTCTCTCTCAAGGTACATATATTTTGTCATCATTGTATAAGGGGGAAGATCCAAATGGATGGTACAATCCTTTTGTCCTTGACACTGCTCCTAAAGGTTAGGTACTAGGGACATCATCAAGGGGTGACCAGTCCCTTGAGAATCAACCTAGAAATAACCGATTAGGAGAGGGGACATCATTATCTTCCATTCTTAATGAATGGGTTTCAGCCTTAGGCTGAGTTTCAGTCTCACACTGAATCAAGTTGATCAATCCATGGACCCTAACTGGGTCATCCATTCTCTCGTAGAATGGTTCTCAGTACTAAGCTGAGTTTCAGTCTCACACTGAATATGATCAACTACCTGTAGGACCTACTTGGACATCGTGTCCCTGGTCCTATACCAGAATATATCTCTGCCTCTACCTGCAGGCTCTACTGGGACATCACATCCTTGGTCCCAGACCAAAATACCCTAGAGGCATATAGGGGCCCTAGCCACATGCTAGGGGCTTTGCCATGGTATCAACCTGCTTGGTCCTAGACCAAGAACCCCAGGAGACTAATGGGGGCCCTAGGGTACCTTCTAGGGTCTTACTTTGTCCTAGTCAACTGACTAGGAAACCATTCTTTGATAATGGGTCTCGCAGCTGCACTAAATTTAACATTCCCTCTTAGCAAGAGGGACATTCTCAGCACATCAATAACATATTGTACCCTTATGTTGTGATAACTCATCCAGATATCTTTCATCCTGTCATCAAATCCAGAGTTTCTTGAGAAACTCAAACAACTCTCCATCTTAGCATGAAGCATGATCTCATAGATCTTATTGGAAGTTATAGTTGACTTCCCTTGATGGCTGAGAATTACTTTCCACAAATCAATTTTCCAAATCCGTTGTTGGACTGACTCCTCATAATAGGAGTAAACCAAATCAGTGACATGGCTCTCACTGGGGAAACCTTGAAGCTTTTCAATAGGCTTCTTAATGAGATCAAACGTAGGCTTCTTGGCCTTATCCCTCTTCTTCTCTAAGCAAGAATTCTTATAAGATTCCATCTTTGAGTCACTGGAGGACTGATGGAAGATCACTCTTTCATCTTCTGCAAACCCACTTGGTTGGGGTCTAGAGAGTACATATGTCTCCCTCTTGATCTCGGAATCTTGACTGGGGTATAGAGTTTCAAGGGCATGTCTTGGGACCTTATAGAGGTCACCTTCACAAACTCCAATCACAATGGCTGAGTTTATACTTCTACCTTTAGACCATATCAAAAATTTTCCTTCTGAGAAAGTTACAGAGTACCCCTTGTCTTCTAAAACTGTTACTGAAATAACATTCTTCTTTAGACCAGGAACATATAAAATTTCCTCAACATTAATCAACATACCTGAATCAAGCTGTATCTTGGTTGAACGAACCCCTTTAATGTTAAAGGTACTTCCATCTCCAAGTTCCACTTTGTTGTGGAACTACTTGACCTTGATGGATGCCAAGGTCTCCTTAAATCAAGTCATATGCTTAGAGGCTCCACTGTCTATCCACCAGGAATCTAAAAAGTTGAAGGTGGGACTTGAAAGTGTTGAGGCCAAGTAATATTCTTTTCCTTGACCTGTATTCTTGGTTTCAACCTTAGACCTCTTTTGTTGAGGTTGCTCTTCTTTAGTAGCAATTGAAACATGGTGTTTCTTTCTATGCCAATTTTTGTTAGATGGTTTTCTAAAATCCCATGCATAATGACCAGGCTTACCACAATTATAACACTTAACTCTTGATTTAAAGAAATTCTTACCATCAGGTTCCTTAATATTGTCCTTGTGTGGTAAGGGATTCTTTCCTTTCTTTGTTTTGACAAATAGAGCTCAATTATTTTCTGGCAGGGGCACGAATTTGATTTGGATCCTGCTTTCTTCATTTAAGCAATCATGCCACAAACTTTCAAAGTTGGGTTGATCGTCTCATCCATTTACTGAAGCCAATAATGTCTCCCATGTTTTAGGGAGGCCATCGAACATTGTCCGCACAAGATCATCGTATTCTACCTTCTCTCCAATGGCCAAGAGTTGGTCTCTTATCTGAGTGATCCTAGAAAAGAAAGTAGCAACCTTCTCATCTTTCTCCATTCTAAGTGATTTGAGTTGTTTCTTCAAAACTCTTCTCTGAGTAGGAGCTTTCTTCTCATAGAGGTTAGCTAGAGCATCGAAGCATTCTTTGGTTGTCCTTACCAGAGCTAACACAGTCGTCAGGTTATCTTTAACTGAGTCAAAGATAACTTGCTTTGCCTTGGATTGCTTCTTTTTGAATGCTGCTTTGCCTTGGGATATAGTAGGTTCTTCAACAAATCTAGTAACCAAATCATCTAGATCGCTTTCTTCTAGGATATTTAGAACCCTATCTTTCCATTCATTGAAGTTGGAGGCTCCCTCAAGCCTATCTTCTAATTTTACTGAAGGAGTAGTCATCTTAACCTTTAATTGTCAACTTGAAAAGTAAGCTTCTGTGAAGCATAGACCTTGTCTTAGGATCATTGTAGTTTCTGTAGGCTGCAAAATAGAGTTAGCTACACCCTAAGCTCTGATACCATGTTGATTTTTACAGGTTAGATGAGTGTTAATACAAGTACTAAAATTCAATACATGAACATATAAAGAACTGAGGTAAAATTCAAACTGTAATATAAATTTCATTTCTTTCAACTTAACGCTTTGATGGTCACTGTGTTAACTTAAAGATCTGTTGGCCACTGTGTTAAATTTGATCATTGAAATGTTTCATCAATTGTCATGTATAGAAAAATAATAAGTAACACATGCAGTAAACTAAATCTCAAGTAAACTATAGAAGATAAAGAATCTTAACCCTTGTTGGATCCGCCTTATACTCGGTTACTTCTGAGTTTGATCTTGTCACTGAAAGGACAAGTCAAACTAGTTGAACCATATAAGTACCTTGAGAGAGAGAGGGAGTAAACACACCTTAGTTTCTTCAATCAATTTAGCAATGCAGTCAAGGAGAATCACACAGATGCACTCATAGTGAAAGATGTGCAATCAAGCACTCTACCAACAGATTCACGATGAAAACCACATGCAGAATAACACAAAGGTAAAACCTGTGACAGATACACAATCATGAAGGTAGACCTGTGGCAGAGGGAAAATCAAGATACTGAGACAAAAACTCATGACATGAAGACCAAGCAGGAGAAAGGATGTTGTGAAGTGAAACCATGGAGAAAGCAGCCGGCAGAGGAATACTCAGGCAGACGTAAGCATCCCTAGATCAATCACAGGCGATCAACAAAAGAACACAGGCAGCCGACAGAGGAAGTGACTGATGAAAAGCAAAGGAACCCACAGACTACCGTGGAGAAGGAAAAATGCAGCCCCCGACCAGCAGACTTTCGTAAAGAAGGAAAACACAGCCCAGACAGAGTAATCCAGGAAGATTGGTGAAGACCAGGCAAAGAGATCGGTGAATACTAGGCAAAGTAGTCCCGTGAAGACAAGCCCGTGAAGGTAAGCCAAGCTGTGAAAAATAAAAAATAAAAAATCAAGCCCGTGAAGGTAAGCCCTAAGATCCCAAAGTCACATATGTGGAAACTAAAATAATCTCTTCCTTAAATAGGTTAGAGTAGATAAAAATTCACTTAGGATAGAATTAACGGAGGCCCACAAAAAATATAAAATCATAAAAATAAAAATTAGGTAGTCCAAAAAGGTAAATCGTCTCAACAGATTTTAATATAATAAAAAAGTAAATTGTCAAAAATTCTATTAATAAAATCATGAGATTTTATTAATAAGACTAAAATAAATTTTTAATGAAATTATAATAAAATGAAAGTCCAAAAGGTCCAGCATAACGTCCAAAATCATAAGTAGGTCATTATAATAAAAACATAAGGTAACCATAAAAATAAATGGTCCAATGATCTTTAATAAATCATCAAGTAAATATACTCCATAAAGTAGGAGTCATCATAGTCAAAGGTGCACACAAGTAATAGTGCTAAGACTAGTAATAATAGGACCAAGATTCAACAATCACAAGATCAAGGTGAACCGTAAAGGTGGAAAAACAATCAAATAGGACCAATAAGACCAAATACTTTTCTCTCTCTCAAGGTACATATATTTTGTCATCGTTGTATAAGGGGGAAGATCCAAATGGATGGTACAATCCTTTTATCGTTGACACTGTTCCTAAAGGTTAGGTACTAGGGACATCGTAAAGGGGTGGCCAGTCCCTTGAGAATCAACCTAGCAATAACCGATTAGGAGAGGGGACATCATTATCTTCCATTCTTAATGAATGGGTTTCAACCTTAGGCTAAGTTTTAGTCTCACACTGAATCAAGTTGATCAATCCCTGGACCCTAACCGGGTCCTCCATTCTCTCGCAGAATGGTTCTCAATACTAAGATAAGTTTCAGTCTCACACTGAAGTTGATCAATTACTCGCAGGACCTACTTGGACATCGTGTCCCTGGTCCTATACCAGAATATATCTCTGCCTCTACCTGCAGGCTCTACTTCGACATCACATCCTTGGTCCTAGACCAAAATACCCTAGAGGCATATAGGGGCCCTAGCCACATGCTAGGGGCTTTTCCATGGCATCAACCTGCTTGGTCCTTGACGAAGAATCCCAGGAGACTAATGGGGGGCCTAGGGTACCTTCTAGGGTCTTACTTTGTCCTAGTCAACTGACTAGGAAACCAATCTCTGAGAATGGGTCTCATAGTTGCACTGACTTTAACATTATATTTCATTATGCCCCAGTCCCAAAGTTCATGAAAGGGAAAATACAGCCATGAAACATTACTACCAAAGAATTATTTGCTATATTAAATTACATGTTGCTTTCACAAGTTCAACAAAACAAACAAAATCAATCATATAAAAGAATGTCATGGTAAAACTAAATTGAAAACCAGACCCCATGAAGACCCTCCTCATTAGAAAAACCCTGAACATGACAAGTTTATAGGAAGCAACATATAATAATATCTTAGTGAAGTATATTAGAACTGAAAATATGAACTGCTTGAGCTTAATTATGCTTCAACAACATGACTCAGTTCTAAGGTTACTAAAAAGGCAGAAAGTAGGCAATGTGGCATTAATACCAATTATTTATTTGTTGCTATACTAATACTGCACGTGATTTAAGTATGACAAAGTAGAAAAGGCTAATCATAGAACAGGATCCCATGACAAAAGATGAATGTTAAATACAGGCAAAGAACAGAGAAGAAAAACCTAAAGTAAGTGGCCCACATCTACAAGGGATCCACCCCTTATTTGACAAGATTTTAGACCCAATGAATCTTCTTGCACATGGGTAGTAGTTTCATCTTCAGGTCTCACAATATTCTTTGTTGTACCAGCCTGCAGATCGACAACAGACATGCCAATATGAATTGAATCAGGCAAACAATTATATTTTTGAGCTACACAATCCTCTCCAATGGGAAGAGTATCATGTTGAAAATCATCCAACAAGCATTTAGAAGAATCCTTTTTACTGCCTTGTACACTCTCATGAACTTTTCTTAGTGTTTCCTTTCTTAACACCTCTTTGTTCTCCTTTTCCTTTTGCATTCCCAAAGACTTTTTATAATTTTCAATGCCATCTTTTTTACTCAATTGAACTCCAGCTTGGAGGCTATCATGTCTTTCAAGCACTCTTGCTCCATGAGTCCCAAGCTTCCAATATCCATCTGGACAAGCTTTTAAAAGAGTACTCAATGATAACAGAACAGGATCACCCATGGCTATAACAACACCTACTTGTGATACTACTTCAGAGGCTATTCCAGCAGCTCTTTCAATTGCATCAAAATTATGTGCCCATTTTGTAGCAGCTAATCCAGCTTCAGAATTGATGTCTATGGAACAACCACCATTTGACATTAGAAATCATGGAATAGCATCGATTTGTCTCTCTTTTGTCATTGATGAAATATTATGGATTGCTTTCCTTTGATGCCCTTTGTTACCACCTTTAGCTGCACCAGACTGAATACCATGCAATGCGTTAGCACTATTCAATGCCTCTGCGGCCATGAGTTTTGCTTGAAAATCAGCCTCATCTGCAACCTTTGCTGCTGCTACTGCCGCTTTTGCAACCAAAGCAGCTGCAGATGCTGCAGCATCAGCAGATACAAGCTTTACTTCATAGTTAGAACTCACTCCAGAGTCTTCTTGAACAACTAACTGGCTCCAAATGAACTGACTGTGCTTGACTGTGGTTGCTGCTAAAGAAGCAGCCTCTTCAGAATACAATCTAGCCTACTCTATATTGCTTGTTTTTTTCTCAGAAAAAATGACTCTGTGCCCTCCATATGCTCTTGGTATTGTCTGATAATAAGAAGGAGAAGGTACAAATGGCATACTTGAACTTGGGGTCAGGGAAGAAT
Source organism: Pseudotsuga menziesii (assembly GCA_001517045.1). Classification (NCBI taxonomy): domain Eukaryota; kingdom Viridiplantae; phylum Streptophyta; class Pinopsida; order Pinales; family Pinaceae; genus Pseudotsuga; species Pseudotsuga menziesii. The sequence goes on from LPNX010826343.1 coordinate 1,371,780, forward strand.
TTGATTTTCCACCATCATGACTATTCTCGGAAACAACCAATGAACCCTGAGATAATACCACCTGAGACGTAGGCAAAGGTATAGAGCCACTGAAGGTGGGCATTGTCAACCTTGTAGGAGTCAACCTACTAGTTTCATCAATCTCCTCTAATACTTGGCTCTTCCTCCTCTTTCTAGGTCTCTGCTCAACACTCAACTGTCTATTAATTCCCATGCCACCTTTTTGGGCTTCCATCTTATCATTAGTAACAACAGAAGAAATAGTAGTTCCAATCATAGTAGAAGAAACAGAAGGAACCAGAGCTGTAGTCATTTTATGAGGCACAAAAAGTGGTACCGAACTCCTATCATTAAGGGTTTCATGAATAGGTTTGGACACAACAAAGGGAGAAAATGACAATTCAGACTTAGATTTTCCTCGAGGAGTTACCTAGGGTAAATATGGACTACAAGAAGTCCAATAATATATTTTTCCCATTGCATACTTTCTAAGCTGTGGGGTTAGAGAAATATGCCTTGATGGAGTGATTTGGGGAGAATCCAGGTAAAGGTTCCTTGCAACACTGGTTAATTGAACTCCCTCATGAATGGGAGTTGGAATATTCCATACAGGAGATGGAGAACTAAATGGATATGGTAAACTCATAATGGCTGATGGATTGTTCATGTGCCCAACCCTCCCCATATTAGGAGAAATTTCCAATCTAATCCTTGAAGAATGACTTTTTGCAGCTGCTAAATCAACTGACCTCATGCCCATAACTCTTGCATCAAACAAACTTGGAGCAGGACTCACAGTCCGCATACCACCTTCAAACATAGTGCTAGCTAAAACTGATGATATATTCAATCATGAAGTTTTGGGAGTGTGTGCCTCCTAAGCATTACTACATATCTTCGCTTGTATTTTTGCTGCAACCAAACGCCAATATTGTTCCCACAAATTCTCCATGTGATTGGATGAAACACTGCCATTACAAGTTGCTGGAAAACTACATTGGGGACCTTATCAGATTGCTTGGACCATGCATGCTTCGAAATCATAAGTGTTATGAAGAGATTCTTTAGACCAAATACATTTCAATAAGAAAAGTAGGCAGAATTGGGAATGATAACAAACATCTGGGTAGAAAATATATACCAATAATATCGCCAAAGTTGTTGTCATCATAGATTCTTCTGGCAATGATCCCTCACTGAGGAAAGAAATTCATTATAACATTAGCATTGATCTCTCTGAAGAGCATCATCCATTATTACATTCGTCACTAATATTATCATCAAATACTATCTATTATTATTGTTCTTATATGCTATGTTGCTAAATGATTCATGTCAAAACAAGGTCAGAACTCAAATGTCCTCCATAAGTTGTGAACCTTCAAGGTCCAAGTAAAGCAACTTTAGGTCCACTCATAACATATATGGCATGCTCAAAGTATAGTCTCAGTATGACACGGTTCCTTGCTGTAAGGTGAACAAATTTAAACTCCTAGAATCCGAAAACCATAAGCTAGCTGACGTTTAGAATAAATATCTAGTAAACTCTACCAAAACAAATGATCCATATGAACATATTCCTTTAGGATAGGATTATGCTTTAAAGAGAGTTTACGTGGCAATTTTTGGAAAAAATCCTCCTTGTAGAACCCTAGCTCTCTCCATATTTGCACCATAGCAATGTTCAAGCCCTTTGCAAGCCTATTTTAACCACATTCCAGCTACAGCGAAACAGGATATGTCACACTGCATGAAATAACACCATATTGTGTCTATTTGCAGTAGCGATGCATTATCCACCCTCTAATTAGATAGGAAGCGAAAAGTTTGTATACAACTAAATTGAGGAGCAACAGAAAAAGGAAGCCTACATATAATGTTGGAAAATTTGAGAACCAAATAGATAACTCACCTCGATTACTTTCTGATCACGAACATAAAAAGCCTCCTGCAAGAAAAGCAATTGTCAATAAGTACAAAAAATTATTGACGGTGGAGCAATTGTCCAGGTAATTGAAGGTTGTGATGCCATTTTATGCTAGGACACACTAAATTGTGTGAGAAGCAGAAATACTAAATTGTGTGAGAAGCATAAAATCTATTTCAACATCAATCTATCTTCCATTTAGGTGAGTGATTTATGCCCACTTAGGGACACCACTCTCATTAAAATGGAGGAAACTCAACTAGTATAGACTGTGCTTAGCTTGTTGAACTTAGATCCCAGAATAGATACTTTGCTTGCCACAGTAGCACTCTGTATGTATTCCAATAATCAATGCAAACTCAAAACTTTGATAGTTTCTAGTAGTGGAAAAAGTATATCAATAATATTTAGACTAATCAAGAACTAGTTGTATGAAAAAGTGAAAGGGTTAAAGTGCTTGCAAGTGCACATTCACATAGTAATACTCCAAGGAATCTAAGGACAAATTCAATTGAGCAAATAGTATCCATAAAGATACAACAATGAATATATTAAATGTTACTTAGCAAATCTAAATTGTTGCAAAGTATGTTTACTACTATGAAAACAATGTGTGGAAAATATACAATACCAATTGATATATGATAGAAATGTAACCCCAATCCTTAAATGATTACCAATATGTGACAAATTAATCAAGCACCAATTGTTATCAACTTCTAAAAACTTACAATCCACTATGACAGAGATGTGACACTTTTTATGAGAAATGCAATCTCTAGTAGTAACCACAGTATGTCAATAAACAACTATTATTAGTACCTTAAATAAAAATTGTGATAAACAAGTGAAAGTATGAATAAGAGTGTTGTGGCCTTATTTATTTGTGGACTGTGAGTAACTTGTAGGACATCGAAAATATGTGTTGCTAGATGCTTCTTGAATTCTGAGACAAGACTATCCCAATGTTAGGATTTATGACAAGAACGCATCTAACCTTCAAGGCCTGCTAATTACATGTTATAACAGCTATGACCGAGGTGCATTATGGTCATCCTGAATATGAGTTTATGTAGGGTCCCATCAGGGATATGTTGCTTGTTAAACTCAGACTGAAGGGTATGGGACTGTTTTAAATAGTTACAAGAACAATGGGGGTCTGAGATTTATTTTGTACAGAATTAGGAGGGGGTTTAGGAAGCATATTTATGACTATCCTAAATAGACAACACCCAAAAAATGGAGGAATGTTCGGTGTTTTTAGAGGAGGGACAAGAAATTTAGGATGAGGTATGGGTAAAGGTCCAAGTATATATAGCGAAAGGGGAAGGCCTCAAGTCTGAATGAGACTTTTATTTCTCTGATCTGGACTATTAGCGATCCTTTCTCATAGGCTAAGGTATGGATAAGGACAAAGAAAAGGGTCCAAGGTATTTTAGTTTATGAATTAGTAACTAGGGCTTAGTATCTAGGTTATTCATGGCTGTTAGGAAATAAATGTTTCCTTGACATGCCTAAGGGTAGGACAGAGGATAGGGTTTAGTTTTGGGAACTAGGGTTGTGTAAGGGTCTGTCCTAAGGTTTGTAGCTAGGCTGCAGGTTAAGCAGTCACTTAGGGTAGGATAGGGAGTAGTATAGGGAAAAGGGTCGAGACTATTGGGTGAATTAGGTTATAGTTTAAGTTTGTATCAAGACTCTATGGGATATATAATATCCCCAAGAAATAGGTCACAAGGAACAACAAAATTCCTTAGGAAAAATGTATGTATACCTTGATTGTATAGTGTATCCCTGTCTGGCGACTCCATATTAATAGATATTATGATCAATCAAATTAAAGCACCTTTTGTGCCCTTGAAAGGAAATTTACCCATCATAAGGAATTTCCTGGAAAGATCAGTTGTATTGCTAGCTAGTGCACATCTCCATAAAGTGTATCCGACAATGTGATTAATTTCAGAAGATATGGACATTATGAAAATACAAAGTTACCCACAAAGACAAGTCTTAGGAAAACTGAAAGTATCCTTTTGAAGCTCTCATCCTACCATGCATGCATCAAATATTGCATGTCATATGAAAGCATATTAAACTTGCTGAACTAAAAGAAAATTGTTCGGTCTTTACTGTTATGAGTATGAATTGATCTTTAAGAAAAACTGATCAAAATACCACAAGCAAGAAGCCTGTTCATTCTTTAATGTTGAGAATGAAGATCTATGACTATGTGCTAAATTTGGCTAAAGCACTCATGGACAGTAGATGCTAAATCATCTGCTAATTTTTCCACAAACCGTCAATGCTGAATGTTGACTTTTGATTAGAAGTTCATCCAATAATATATCCATGAACCATCGACATTGAATCAATGGAGACGAAATTTTTGAGTAGCTCATCCTGAGTGGTAATAGGGCCAAAGGACCAAAACAAATAATATTTCACTTAAATAATCCACAACATGGCCCCATGACATGACCTATTGTCACAGCTAACTACTAACATCCTTACATTTTGATTTTGTTCTTATTAAACTTTCAACCAGGCACTCTGTACTTATAGATTGCAAGTGAACTGAGCTAACTTGTTATGTTTGTTGATTACAAGACAAATACATTGTTATCCTCCTAGCTCTGATATGTCTGCCTATTCTTTTGGATTTCATTTGACAAAACTATGATGAAATCAATAGATGGTGTTTTCCAGTTTTCACTTGGGATGAGCAATTGGTTGGAGCAGACCTTGGCTTGCTTCTTTTTGAATGCTGCTCTGCCTTGGGCTGTAGTAGGTTCTTCAAGAACTCTAGTAACCAAATCATCTAGATCGATTTCTTCTAGGATATTTAGAACCCTAGCTTTCCATGAATTGAAGTTGGAGGCTCCTCAAGCCTATCTTCTTATTTTACTGAAGGAGTAGTCATCTTAACCTTTAATTGTCAACTTGAAAAGTAAGCTTCTGTGAAGCATAGACCTTGTATTAGGATCGTTGTAGTTTGTGTTGGTTGCAAACCAGAGTTAGCTACACCCTAAGCTCTGATACCATGTTGATTTTTACAAGTTAGATGAGTGTTAATACAAGTACAAAAATTCAATACATGAACATATAAAGAACTGAGGTAAAATTCAAACTGTAGTATAACTTTCATTTCTTTCAACTTAACGCTTTGCTGGTCACTGTCTTAACTTAAAGCTCTACTGGCCACTGCGTTAATGTTGATCATTGAAATGTTTCATCAATTGTCATGTATAGAAAAATAATAAATAACACATGCAGTAAACTAAATCTCAAGTAAACTATAGAAGATAAAGAATGTTAACCCTTGTTGGATTTGCTTTATACTCGGTTACTTCTGAGTTTGATCTTGTCACTGAAAGGACAAGTCAAACTAGTTGAACCATATAAGTACCTTGAGAGAGAGAGGGAGTAAACACACCTTAGTTTCTTCAATCAATTTAGCAATGTAGTCAAGGAGAATCACACAGATGCACTCATAGTGAAAGATGTGCAATCAAGCACTCTACCAACAGATTCACGATGAACAAATTCCCGAAACTAGACAGGGTGGATCAAATAGAAAAACTCAGCCTATGCAGAGAATAGATCACAGTAAACCCCATCCAGAATAACACAGAGGTAAAACCTGTGACAGATCCACAATCATGAAGGTAGACCTGTGGCAGAGGGAAAATCAAGATACTGAGACAAAAACTCATGACATGAAGACCAAGCAGGAGCAAGGATGCTGTGAAGTGAAACCGTGGAGAAAGTAGCCGGCAGAGGAATACTCAGGTAGCCGCAGGCATCCCTAGATCAATCATGGGAGATCAACAAAAGAACGCAGGCAGCCGATAGAGGAAGTGACCGATGAAAAGCAAAGGAACCCGCAGACTGTCGTGGAGAAGGAAAAATGCAGCCCTCGACCAGCAGAATTTCGTAAAGAAGGAAAACACAGCCCAGACAGAGTAATCCAGGCAGATCGGTGAAGACCAGGAAAAGAGATAAGTGAATACTAGGCAAAGTAATCCCGTGAAGGTAAGCCAAGCCGTGAAAAACCAAAAATAAAAAACCAAGCCCGTGAAGGTAAGCCCTGAGATCCCAAAGTCACATATGTGGAAACTAAAATAATCTTTCCTTAAATAGGTTAGAGTAGATAAAAATTCACTTAGGATAGAATTAACGGAGGCCCACAAAAAATATAAAATCATAAAAATAAAAATTAGGTAGTCCAAAAAGGTAAATCGTCTCAACAGATTTTAATATAATAAAAAAGTAAATTGTCAAAAAGCCTATTAATAAAATCATGAGATTTTATTAATAAGACTAAAATAATTTTTTAATGAAATTATAATAAAATGAAAGTCCAAAAGGTCCAGCATAACGTCCAAAATCATAAGTAGGTCATTATAATAAAAACATAAGGTAACCATAAAAATAAATGGTCCAATGATCTTTAATAAATCATCAAGTAAATATACTCCATAAAGTAGGAGTCACCATAGTCAAACGTTCACAGAAGTAATAGTGCTAAGACTAGTAAGAATAGGACCAAGATTCAACAACCACAAGATCAAGGTGAACCGTAAAGGTGGAAAAACAATCAAATAGGACCAATAAGACGAAATACTTTTCTCTCTCTCAAGGTACATATATTTTGTCATCATTGTATAAGGGGGAAGATCCAAATGGATGCTACAATCCTTTTGTCCTTGACACTGCTCCTAAAGGTTAGGTACTAGGGACATCATCAAGGGGTGGCCAGTCCCTTGAGAATCAACCTAGCAATAACCGATCAGGAGAGGGGACATCATTATCTTCCATCCTTAATGAATGGGTTTCAGCGTTAGGATAAGTTTTAGTCTCACACTGAATCAAGTTGATCAATCCCTAGACCCTAACCGGGTCCTCCATTCTCTCGCAGAATGGTTCTCAATACTAAGCTAAGTTTCAGTCTCACACTGAAGTTGATCAACTACTTGCAGGACCTACTTTGACATCGTGTCCCTGGTCCTAGACCAGAATATATTTCTGCCTCTACCTGCAGGCTCTACTTGGACATCACATCCTTGGTCCCAGACCAAAATACCCTAGAGGCATATAGGGGCCCTAGCCACATGCTAGGGGCTTTTCCATGGCATCAACCTGCTTGGTCCTTGACGAAGAATCCCAGGAGACTACTGGGGGCCTAGGGTACCTTCTAGGGTCTTACTTTGTGCTAGTCAACTGACTAGGAAACCAGTCTCTGAGAATGGGTCTCGTAGTTGCACTGACTTTAATATTATATTTCATTATGCCCCAGTCCCAAAGTTCATGAAAGGGAAAATACAGCCATGAAACATTACTACCAAAGAATTATTTGCTATATTAAATTACATGCTGCTTTCACAAGTTCAACAAAACAAAAAAAATCAATCATATAAAAGAATGTCATGGTAAAACTAAATTGAAAACCAGACCCCATGAAGACCCTCCTCATTAGAAACAACCTGAACATGACAAGTTTATAGGAAGCAACGTATAATAATATCTTAGTGAAGTATATTAGAACCGAAAATATGGACTGCTTAAGCTTAATTATGCTTCAACAGCATGACTCAGTTCTAAGGTTACTAAAAATGTAGAAAGTAGGCAATGTGGCATTAATACCAATTATTTATTTGTTGCTATACTAATACTGCACGTGCTTTAAGTGCGACAAAGCAGAAAAGGCTAATCATAGAACAGGATCCCATGACAAAATCTGAATGTTAAATACAGGCAAAGAACAGAGAAGAAAAACCTAAAGTAAGTGGCCCACATCTACAAGGGATCCACCCCTTATTTGATAAGATTTTAGACCCAATGAATCTTATTGCACATGGGTAGTATTTTCATCTTCAGGTCTCACAATCTTCTTTGTTGTACCAGCCTGCAGATCGACAATAGACATGCCAATATGAATTGAATTAGGCAAACAATTATCTTTTTGAGCTACACAATCCTCTCCAATGGGAAGAGTATCATGTTGAAAATCATCCAACAAGCATTTAGAAGAATCCTTTTTACTGCCTTGTACACTCTCATGAAGTTTTCTTAGTGTTTCCTTTCTTAACACCTCTTTGTTCTCCTTTTCCTTTTGCATTCCCAAAGACTTTTCAGAATTTCCAATGCACTCCAGCTTGAAGGCTATCATGTCTTTCAAGCACTCTTGCTCCATGAGTCCCAAGCTTCCAATAGCCATCTGGACCAGCTTTTAAAAGAGTACTCAATGATAAGAGAACAGGATCACCCATGGCTATAACAACACCTACTTGTGATACTGCTTCAGAGGCTATTCCAACAGCTCTTTCAATTGCATCAAAATTATGTGCCGATTTTGTAGTAGCTGATCCACCTTCAGAATTGATGTCTATGGAACAACCACCATTTGACATTAGAAAGCATGGAATAGCATCAATTTGTCTCTCTTTTGTCATTGATGAAAGATTATGGATTGCTTTCCTTTGATGCCCTTCGTTACCACCTTTAGCTGCACCAGACTGAATACCATGCAATGCGTTAGCACTATTCAATGCCTCTGCGGCCATTAGTTTTGCTTGAAAATCAGCTTCATGTGCAACCTTTGCTGCTGCTACTGCCGCTTTTGCAACCAAAACAGTTGTAGATGCTGCAGCATCAGCAAATACAAGCTTTACTTCACAGTTAGAACTCACTCCAGAGTCTTCTTGAACAACTAACTGGATCCAAATGAACTGACTGTGCTTGACTGCGGTTGCTGCTAAAGAAGCAGCCTCTTCAGAATACAATCTAGCCTACTCTATATAGCTTGTTGTTTGCTCAGAAAAAATGACTCTGTGCCCTCCCTCTGCTCTTTGTATTGTCTAATAATAAGAAGGAGAAGGTACAAATGGCATACTTGAACTTGGGGTCAGGGAAGAATTTGATTTTCCACCATCATGACTATTCTGGGAAACAACCAATGAACCCTGAGATAATACCACCTGAGACGTAGGCAAAGGTATAGAGCCACTGGAGGCAGGCATTGTCAACATTATAGGAGTCAACCTTCTAGTTTCATCAATCTCCTCTAATACTTGGCTCTTCCTCCTCTTTCTAGGTCTCTGCTCAACACTCAACTGTCTATCAATTCCCATGCCACCTTTTTTGGATTCCATCTTATCATTAGTAACAACAAAATAAATAGTAGTTCCAATCATAGTAGAAGAAACAGAAGGAGCCAGAGCTGTAGTCATTTTATGAGGCACAAAAAGTGGTACCGAACTCCTATCATTAAGGGTTTCATGAATAGGTTTGGACACAACAAAGGGAGAAAATGACAATTCAGAATTAGATTTTGCTCGAGGAGTTACCTAGGGTAAATATGGACTACAATAAGTCCAATAAAATATTTTTCCCATTGCATACTTTCTAAGCTGTGGGGTTAGAGAAATATGCCTTGATGGAGTGATTTGGGGAGAAGCCAAGTAAAGGTTCCTTGCAACACTGGTTAATTGAACTCCCTCATGAATGGGAGTTGGCATATTCCATACAGGAGAAGGAGAACTAAATGGATATGGTCAACTCATAATGGATGATGGATTGTTCATGTGCCCAACCCTCCCCTTATTAGGAGAAATTTCCAATCTAATCCTAAAAGAATGACTTTTTGCAGCTGCTAAATCAACTAACCTCATTCCCATAACTCTTGCATCAAAAAAACTTGGAGCAGGACTCACAGTCCGCATACCACCTTCAAACATAGTGCTAGCTAAAACTGATGATATATTCAATCGTGAAGTTTTGGGAGTGTGTGCCTCCTAAGCATTACTACATATCTTCACTTGTATTTTTGCTGCAACCAAACGCCAAGATTGTTCCCACAAATTCTCCATGTGATTGGATGAAACACTGCCACTACAAGTTGCTGGAAAACCACATTGGGGACCTTATCAGATTGCTTGGACCATGCATGCTTGGAAATCATAAGTGTTATGAAGAGATTCTTTAGACCAAATACATTTCAATAAGAAAAGTAGGCAAAATTGGGAATGATAACAAACATCTGGGTAGAAAATATATACCAATAATATCGCCAAAGCTGTTGTCAACATAGATTCTTCTGGCAATGATCCCTCACTGAGGAAAGAAATTTATTATAACATTAGCATTGATCTCTCTGAAGAGAATCATCCATTATTACAGTTGTCACTAATATTATCATCAAATACTATCTATTATTATTGTTCTTATATGCTATGTTGCTAACTGATTCATGTCAAAACAAGGTCAGAGCTCAAATGTCCTCCATAAGTTGTGAACCTTCAAGGTCCAAGTAAAGCAGATTTAGGTCCACTCATAACATATATGGCATGCTCAAAGTATAGTCTCAGTATGACACGGTTCCTTGCTGTAAGGTGAACAAATTTAAACTCCTAGAATCCGAAAACCATAAGCTCGCTGACGTTTAGAATAAATATCTAGTAAACTCTACCAAAACAAATGATCCATATGAACATATTCCTTTAGGATAGGATTATGCTTTAAAGAGAGTTTACGTGGCAATTTTTGGACAAAATCCTCCTTGTAGAACCCTAGCTCTCTCCATATTTGCACCATAGCAATGTTCAAGCCCTTTGCGAGCCTCTTTTAACCACATTCCAGCTACAGTGAAACAGGATATGTCACACCGCATGAAATAACACCATATTGTGTCTATTTGCAGTAGCGATGCATTATCCACCCTCTAATTAGATAGGAAGCGAAAAGTTTGTATACAACTAAATTGAGGAGCAACAGAAAAAGGAAGCTTACATATAATGTTGGAAAATTTGAGAACCAAATAGATAACTCACCTCGATTACTTTCTGATCACGAACATAAAATGCCTCCTGCAAGAAAAGCAATTGTCAATAAGTACAAAAAATTATTGACGGTGGAGCAATTGTCCAGGTAATTGAAGGTTGTGATGCCATTTTATGCTAGGACACACTAAATTGTGTGAGAAGCAGAAATACTAAATTGTGTGAGAAGCATAAAATCTATTTCAACATCAATCTATCTTCCATTTAGGTGAGTGATTTATGCCCACTTAGGGACACCACTCTCATTAAAATGGAGGAAACTCAACTAGTATAGACTTTGCTTAGCTTGTTGAACTTAGATCCCAGAATAGATACTTTGCTTGCCACAGTAGCACTCTGTATGTATTCCAATAATCAATGCAAACTCAAAACTTTTATAGTTTCCAGTAGTGGAAAAAGTATATCAATAATATTTAGACTAATCAAGAACTAGTTGTATGAAAAAGTGAAAGGGTTAAAGTGCTTGCAAGTGCACATTCACATAGTAAT
>LPNX010826343.1:1383386-1435501 GCA_001517045.1 Pseudotsuga menziesii
AGGACATTGACAATATGTGTTTCTAGATGCTTCTTGAAATCTAAGACAAGACTATCCCAATGTTAGGATTTATGACAAGAACTCAACTAACCTTCAAGGCTTGCTAATTACATGTTATAACAGCTATGACCGAGGTGCATTATGGTCATCCTGAATATGAGTTTATGTAGGGTCCCATCAGGGATATGTTGCTTGTTAAACTCAGACTGAAGGGTATGGGACTGTTTTAAATAGTTACAAGAACAATGGGGGTCTGAGATTTAGTTTGTACAGAATTAGGAGGGGGTTTAGGAAGCATATTTATGACTATCCTAAATAGACAACACCCAAAAAATGCAGGAATGTTGGGTGTTTTTAGAGGAGGGCCAAGAAATTTAGGATGAGGTCTGGGTAAAGGTCCAAGTCTATATAGCGAAAGGGGAAGGCCTCAAGTCTGAATGAGACTTTTATTTCTCTGATCTGGACTATTAGCGATCCTTTCTCATAGGCTAAGGTATGGAAAAGGACAAAGAAAAGGGTCCAAGGGATTTTAGTTTATGAATTAGTAACTAGGACTTAGTATCTAGGTTATTCATGGCTGTTAGGAAATAAATGTTTCCTTGACATGCCTAAGGGTAGGACAGAGGATAGGGTTTAGTTTTGGGAACTAGGGTTGTGTAAGGGTCTGTCCTAAGGTTTGTAGCTAGGCTGCAGGTTAAGCAGTCACTTAGGGTAGGCTAGGGAGTAGTATAGGGAAGAGGGTCGAGACTATTGGGTGAATTAGGTTATAGTTTAAGTTTGTATCAAGACTCTATGGGATATATAATATCCCCAAGAAATAGGTCACGAGGAACAACAAAATTCCTTAGGAAAAGTGTATGTATACCTTGATTGTATAGTGTATCCCTATCTGGCGACTCCATATTAATAGATATTATGATCAATCAAATTAAAGCACCTTTTGTGCCCTTGAAAGGAAATTTACCCATCATAAGGAATTTCTTGGAAAGATCAGTTGTATTGCCAGCTAGTGCACATCTCCATAAAGTGTATCCGACAATGTGATTAATTTCAGAAGATATGGACATTATGAAAATACAAAGTTACCCACAAACACAAGTCTTAGGAAAACTGAAAGTATCCTTTTGAAGCTCTCATCCTACCATGCATGCATCAAATATTGCATGTCATATGAAAGCATATTAAACTTGCTGAACTAAAAGAAATTGTTCGGTCTTTACTGTTATGAGTATGAACTGATCTTTAAGAAAAATTGATCGAAAGACCACAAGCAAGAATCCTGTTCATTCTTTAATGTTGAGAATGAATATCTGTGACTATGTGCTAAATTTGGCTAAAGCACTCATGGACAGTAGATGCTAAATCATCTGCTAATTTTTCCACAAACTGTCAATGCTGAATGTGTACTTTTGATTAGAATTTCATCCAATAATATATCCATGAACCATCAACATTGAATCAATGGAGATGAAATTTTTGAGAATCTCATCCTGATTGGTAATAGGGCCAAAGGACCAAAACAAATAATATTTCACTTAAATAATCCACAACATGGCCCCATGACATGACCTATTCTCACGGTTAACCACTAACATCCTTACATTTTGATTTTGATCTTATTAAACTTTCAACCAGGCACTCTGTACTTATAGATTGCAAGTGAACTGAGCTAACTTGTTATGTTTGTTGATTACAAGACAAATACATTGTTATCCTCCTAGCTCTGATATGTCTTCCTATTCTTTTGGCTTTCATTTGACAAAACTATGATGAAATCAATAGATGGTGTTTTCCAATTTTCACTTGGGATGAGCAATTGGTTGGAGCAGACCTTGGCTTGCTTCTTTTTGAATGCTGCTCTGCCTTGGGCTGTAGTAGGTTCTTCAACAACTCTAGTAACCAAATCAGCTAGATCGCTTTCTTCTAGGATATTTAGAACCCTAGCTTTCCATGCATTGAAGTTGGAGGCTCCCTCAAGCCTATCTTCTGATTTTACTGAAGGAGTAGTCATCTTAACCTTTAATTGTCAACTTGAAAAGTAAGCTTCTGTGAAGCATAGACCTTGTATTAGGATCGTTGTAGTTTCTGTTGGTTGCAAACCAGAGTTAGCTACACCCTAAGCTATGATACCATGTTGATTTTTACAGGTTAGATGAGTGTTAATACAAGTACTAAAATTCAATACATGAACATATAAAGAACTGAGGTAAAATTCAAACTGTAGTATAACTTTCATTTCTTTCAACTTAATGCTTTGCTGGTCACTGTGTTAACTTAAAGCTCTGCTTTCCACTGCGTTAAAGTTGATCATTGAAATGTTTCATCAATTGTCATGTATAGAAAAATAATAAATAACACATGCAGTAAACTAAATCTCAAGTAAATGATAGAAGATAAAGAATCTTAACCCTTGTTGGATCCGCCTTATACTCAGTTACTTCTGAGTTTGATCTTGTCACTGAAAGGACAAGTCAAACTAGTTGAACCATATAAGTACCTTGAGAGAGAGAGGGAGTAAACACACCTTAGTTTCTTCAATCAATTTAGCAATGCAGTCAAGGAGAATCACACAGATGCACTCATAGTGAAAGATGTGCAATCAAGCACTCTACCAACATATTCACGATGAACAAATTCCCGAAACCAGTCAGGGTGGATCAAATAGAAAAACTTAGCCTATGCAGAGAATAGATCACAGTAAACCCCATGCAAAATAACATAGAGGTAAAACCTGTGACAGATCCACAATCATGAAGGTAGACCTGTGGCAGAGGGAAAATCAAGATATTGAGACAAAAACTCATGACATAAAGACCAAGCAGGAGCAAGGATGCTGTGAAGTGAAACTGTGGAGAAAGCAGCCGGAAGAGGAATACTCAGGTAGCCGCAGGAATCCCTAGATCAATCACAGGCGATCAACAAAAGAACGCAGGCAGCCGACAGAGGAAGTGACCGATGAAAAGCAAAGGAACCCGCAGACTGTCGTGTAGAAGGAAAAATGCAGCCCCCAACCAGCAGAATTTCATAAAGAAGGAAAACACAGCCCAGACAGAGTAATCCAGGCAGATCGGTGAAGACCAGGAAAAGAGATAAGTGAATACTAGGCAAAGTAATCCCGTGAAGGTAAGCCAAGCCGTGAAAAACCAAAAATAAAAAACCAAGCTCGTGAAGGTAAGCCCTGAGATCCCAAAGTCACATATGTGGAAACTAAAATAATCTTTCCTTAAATAGGTTAGAGTAGATAAAAATTCACTTAGGATAGAATTAACGGAGGCCCACAAAAAATATAAAATCATAAAAATAAAAATTAGATAGTCCAAAAAGGTAAATCGTCTCAACAGATTTTAATATAATAAAAAAGTAAATTGTCAAAAAGTCTATTAATAAAATCATGAGATTTTATTAATAAGACTAAAATAATTTTTTAATGAAATTATAATAAAATGAAAGTCCAAAAGGTCCAGCATAATGTCCAAAATCATAAGTAGGTCATTATAATAAAAACATAAGGTAACCATAAAAATAAATGGTCCAATGATCTTTAATAAATCATCAAGTAAATATACTCCATAAAGTAGGAGTCATCATAGTCAAAGATGCACACAAGTAATAGTGCTAAGACTAGTAAGAATAGGACCAAGATTCAACAACCACAAGATCAAGGTGAACCGTAAAGGTGGAAAAACAACCAAATAGGACCAATAAGACCAAATACTTTTCTCTCTCTCAAGGTACATATATTTTGTCATCATTGTATAAGGGGGAAGATCCAAATGGATGGTACAATCCTTTTGTCCTTGACATTGCTCCTAAAGGTTAGGTACTAGGGACATTGTCAAGGGGTGTCCAGTCCCTTGAGAATCAACCTAGCAATAACCGATTAGGAGAGGGGACATCATTATCTTCCATTCTTAATGAATGGGTTTCAGCCTTAGGCTAAGTTTCAGTCTCACACTGAATCAAGTTGATCAATCCCTGGACCCTAACCGGGTCCTCCATTCTCTCGCAGAATGGTTCTCAATACTAAGCTGAGTTTCAATCTCACACTGAAGTTGATCAACTACTTGCAGGACCTACTTGGACATCGTGTCCCTTGTCCTATACCAGAATATATTTCTGCCTCTACCTGCAGGCTCTACTTGGACATCACATCCTTGGTCCCAGACCAAAATACCCAAGAGGCATATAGGGGCCCTAGCCACATGCTAGGGGCTTTGCCATGGCATCAACCTGCTTGGTCCTTGACGAAGAATCCCAGGAGACTACTGGGGGTCCTAGGGTACCTTCTAGGGTCTTACTTTGTCCTAGTCAACTGACTAGGAAACCAGTCTCTGAGAATGGGTCTCGTAGTTGCACTGACTTTAACATTATATTTCATTATGCCCCAGTCCCAAAGTTCATGAAAGGGATAATACAACCATGAAACATTACTACCAAAGAATTATTTGCTATATTAAATTACATGTTGCTTTCACAAGTTCAACAAAACGAAAAAAATCAATCATATAAAAGAATGTCATGGTAAAACTAAATTGAAAACCAAACCCCATGAAGACCCTCCTCATTAGAAACAACCTGAACATGACAAGTTTATAGGAAGCAACGTATAATAATATCTTAGTGAAGTATATTAGAACCAAAAATATGAACTGCTTGAGCTTAATTATGCTTCAACAGCATGACTCAGTTCTAAGGTTACTAAAAAGGAAGAAAGTAGGAAATGTGGCATTAATACCAATTATTTATTTGTTGCTATACTAATACTGCCCGTGCTTCAAGTACGACAAAGCAGAAAAGGATAATCATAGAACAGGATCCCATGACAAAATATGAATGTTAAATACAGGAAAAGAACAGAGAAGAAAAACCTAAAGTAAGTGGCCCACATCTACAAGGGATCCACCCCTTATTTGATAAGATTTTAGACCCAATGAATTCCTATTGCACATGGGTATTAGTTTCATCTTCACGTCTCACAATCTTCTTTGTTGTACCAGCCTACAGATCGACAACAAACATGCCAATATGAATTGAATCAGGCAAACAATTATCTTTTTGAGCTACACAATCCTCTCCAATGGGAAGAGTATCATGTTGAAAATCATCCAACAAGCATTTAGAAGAATCCTTTTTACTACCTTGTACACTCTCATGAAGTTTTCTTAGTGTTTCCTTTCTTAACACCTCTTTGTTCTCCTTTTCCTTTTGCATTCCCAAAGACTTTTCAGAATTTCCAATGCCATCTTTTTCACTCAATTGAACTCCAGCTTGGAGGCTATCATGTCTTTCAAGCACTCTTGCTCCATTAGTCCCAAGATTCCAATAGCCATGTGGACCAGCTTTTAAAAGAGTACTCAATGATAACAGAACAGGATCACCCATGGCTATAACAACACCTACTTGTGATACTGCTTCAGAGGCTATTCCAACAGCTCTTTCAATTGCATCAAAATTATGTGCCAATTTTGTAGCAGCTGATCCACCTTCAGAATTGCTGTCTATGGAACAACCACCATTTGACATTAGAAAGCATGGAATAGCATCGATTTGTCTCTCTTTTGTCATTGATGAAAGATTATGGATTGCTTTCCTTTGATGCCCTTCGTTAGCACCTTTAGCTGCACCAGACTGAATACCATGCAATGCGTTAGCACTGTTCAATGCCTCTGCGGCCATGAGTTTTGCTTGAAAATTAGCTTCATGTGCAACCTTTGCTACTGCTACTGCCGATTTTGCAACCAAAGTAGTTGTAGATGCTGCAGCATCAGCAGATACAAGATTTACTTCACAATTAGAACTCACTCCAGAGTCTTCTTGAACAACTAACTGGCTCCAAACGAATTGACTGTGCTTGGCTGCGGTTGCTGCTAAAGAAGCAGCCTCTTCAGAATACAATCTAGCCTACTCTATATAGCTTGTTGTTTGCTCAGAAAAAATGACTCTGTGCCCTCCCTCTGCTCTTGGTATTGTCTGATAATAAGAAGGAGAAGGTACAAATGGCATACTTGAACTTGGGGTCAGGGAAGAATTTGATTTTCCACCATCATGACTATTCTGGGAAACAACCAATGAACCCTGAGATAATACCACCTGAGACATAGGCAAAGGTATAGAGCCACTGGAGGCATGCATTGTCAACCTTATAGGAGTCAACCTGCTAGTTTCATCAATCTCCTCTAATACTTGGCTATTCCTCCTCTTTATAGGTCTCTGCTCAACACTCAACTGTCTATCAATTCCCATGCCACATTTTTGGGTTTCCATCTTATCATTAGTAACAAAAAAAGAAATAGTAGTTCCAATCATAGTAGAAGAAACAGAAGGAACTAAAGCTGTAGTCATTTTATGAGGCACAAAAAGTGGTACCGAACTCCTATCATTAAGGGTTTCATGAATAGGTTTGGACACAACAAAGGGAGAAAATGACAATTCAGACTTAGATTTTTCTCGAGGAGTTACCTAGGGTAAATATGGACTACAATAAGTCCAATAAGATATTTTTCCCATTGCATACTTTCTAAGCTGTGGGGTTAGAGAAATATGCCTTGATGGAGTGATTTGGGGAGAATCCAGGTAAAGGTTCCTTGCAACATTGGTTAATTGAACTCCCTCATGAATGGGAGTTGGCATATTCCATACAGGAGATGGAGAACTAAATGGATATGGTCAACTCATAATGGCTGATGGATTGTTCATGTGCCCAACCCTTCCCTTATTAGGAGAAATTTCCAATCTAATCCTTGAAGAATGACTTTTTGCAGCTGCTAAATCAACTGACCTCTTGCCCATAACTCTTGCATCAAACAAACTTGGAGCAGGACTCACAGTCCGCATACCACTTTCAAACATAGTGCTAGCTAAAACTGATGATATATTCAATCGTGAAGTTTTGGGAGTGTGTGCCTCCTAAGCATTACTACATATCTTCGCTTGTTTTTTTGCTGCAACCAAACGCCAATATTGTTCCCACAAATTCTCCATGTGATTGGATGAAACATTGCCACTACAAGTTGCTGGAAAACCACATTGGGGACCTTATCAGATTGCTTGGACCATGCATGCTTGGAAATCATAAGTGTTATGAAGAGATTCTTTAGACCAAATACATTTCAATAAGAAAAGTAGGCAAAATTGGGAATGATAACAAACATCTAGGTAGAAAATATATACCAATAATATCGCCAAAGCTGTTGTCATCATAGATTCTTCTGGCAATGATCCCTCACTAAGGAAAGAAATTCATTATAACATTAGCATTGATCTCTCTGAAGATCATCATCCATTATTACAGTCGTCACTAATATTATCATCAAATACTATCTATTATTATTGTTCTTATATGCTATGTTGCTAACCGATTCATGTCAAAACAAGGTCAGAGCTCAAATGTCCTCCATAAGTTGTGAACCTTCAAGGTCCAAGTAAAGCAGCTTTAGGTCCACTCATAACATATATGGCATGCTCAAAGTATAGTCTCAGTATGACACGGTTCCTAGCTGAAAGGTGAACAAATTTAAACTCCTAGAATCCGAAAACCATAAGCTAGATGACGTTTAGAATAAATATCTAGTAAACTCTACCAAAACAAATGATCCATATGAACATATTCCTTTAGGATAGGATCAAGCTTGAAAGAGATTTTACGTGGCAATTTCTGGACAAAATCCTCCTTGTAGAACCCTAGCTCTCTCCATATTTGCACCATAGCAATGTTCAAGCCCTTTGCGAGCCTCTTTTAACCGCATTCCAGCCACATCCAAATAGGATATGTCACACTGCATGAAATAACACCATATTGTGTCTATTTGCATTAGCGATGCATTATCCACCCTCTAATTAGATAGGAAGGGAAAAGTTTGTATACAACTAAATTGAGGAGCAACAGAAAAAGGAAGCCTACATATAAAGTTAGAAAATTTGAGAACCAAATAGATAACTCACCTCGATTACTTTCCGATCACGAACAGAAAATGCCTCCTGCAAGAAAAGAAATTGTCAATAAGTACAAAAAATGATTGACGGTGGAGCAATTGTCCAGGTAATTGAAGGTTGTGATGCCATTTTATGCTAGGACACACTAAATTGTGTGAGAAGCAGAAATACTAAATTGTGTGAGAAGCATAAAATCTATTTCAACATCAATTTATCTTCCATTTAGGTGAGTGATTTATGCCCACTTAGGGACACCACTCTCATTAAAATGGAGGAAACTCAACTAGTATAGACTGTGCTTAGCTTGTTGAACTTAGATCCCAGAATAGATACTTTGCTTGCCACAGTAGCACTCTATATGTATTCCAATAATCAATGCAAACTCAAAACTTTGATAGTTTCTGGAAAAAGTATATCAATAATATTTAGACTAATCAAGAACTAGTTGTATGAAAAAGTGAAAGGGTTAAAGTGCTTGCAAGTGCACATTCACATAGTAATACTCCAAGGAATATAAGGACAAATTCAATTGAGCAAATAGTATCCATAAAGATACAACAATGAATATATTAAATGTTACTTAGCAAATCTAAATTGTTGCAAAGTATGTTTACTACTATGAAAACAATGTGTGGAAAATATACAATACCAATTGATATATGATAGAAATGTAACCCCAATCCTTAAATGATTACCAATATGTGACAAATTAATCAAGCACCAATTGTTATCAACTTCTAAAAACTTACAATCCACTATGACAGAGATGTGACACTTTTTATGAGAAATGCAATCTCTAGTAGTAACCACAGTATGTCAATAAACAACTATTATTTGTATCTTAAATAAAAATTGTGATAAACAAGTGAAAGTATGAATGAGAGTGTTGTGGCCTTATTTATTTGTGGACTGTGAGTAACTTGTAGGACATCGACAAGATGTGTTGCTATATGCTTCTTGAAATTTGAGACAAGACTATCCCAATGTTAGTATTTATGACAAGAACGCAACCAACCTTCAAGGCCTGCTAATTACATGTTATAACAGCTATGACCGAGGTGCATTATGTTCATCCTGAATATGAGTTTATGTAGGGTCCCATCAGGGATATGTTGCTTGTTAAACTCAGACTGAAGGGTATGGGACTGTTTTAAATAGTTACAAGAACAATGGGGGTCTGAGATTTAGTTTGTACATAATTAGGAGGTGGCCCAAGGGACAAAGAAAAGGGTCCAAGGGATTTTAGTTTATGAATTAGTAACTAGGGATTAGTATCTAGGTTATTCATGGCTATTAGGAAATAAATGTTTCCTTGACATGCCTAAGGGTAGGACAGAGGATAGGGTTTAGTTTTGGGAACTAGGGTTGCGTAAGGGTATGTCCTAAGGTTTTTAGCTAGGCTGCAGGTTAAGCAGTCACTTAGGGTAGGCTAGGGAGTAGTACAGGGAAGAGGGTCAAGACTATTGGGTGAATTAGGTTATAGTTTAAGTTTGTATCAAGACTCTATGGGATATATAATATCCCCAAGAAATAGGTCACAAGGAACAAAAAAGTTCCTTAGGAAAAGTGTATGTATACCTTGATTGTATAGTGTATCCCTGTCTGGCGACTCCATATTAATAGATATTATGATCAATCAAATTAAAGCACCTTTTGTGCCCTTGAAAGGAAATTCACCCATCATAAGGAATTTCCTGGAAAGATCAATTGTATTGCCAGCTAGTGCACATCTCCATAAAGTGTATCCGACAATGTGATTAATTTCAGAAGATATGGACATTATGAAAATACAAAGTTACCCACAAAGACAAGTCTTAGGAAAATTGAAAGTATCCTTTTGAAGCTCTCATCCTACCATGCATGCATCAAATATTGCATGTCATATGAAAGCATATTAAACTTGCTGAACTAAAAAAAAATTGTCCGGTCTTTACTCTTATGAGTATGAAGTTATCTTTAAGAAAAATTGATTGAAAGACCACAAGCACGAATCCTGTTCATTCTTTAATGTTGAGAATGAAGATCTGTGACTATGTGCTAAATTTGGCTAAAGCACTCATGGACAGTAGATGCTAAATCATCTGCTAATTTTTCCACAAACTGTCAATGCTGAATGTTGACTTTTGATTAGAAGTTCATCCAATAATATATCCATGAACCATCGACATTGAATCAATGGAGATGAAATTTTTGAGAAGCTCATCCTGAGTGGTAATAGGGCCAAAGGACCAAAACAAATAATATTTCACTTAAAGAATCCACGACATGGCCCCATGACATGACCTATTCTCATGGCTAACTACTAACATCCTTACATTTTGATTTTGATCTTATTAAACTTTCAACCAGGCACTCTGTACTTATATATTGCAAGTGAACTGAGCTAACTTGTTATGTTTGTTGATTACAAGACAAATACATTGTTATCCTCCTAGCTCTGATATGTCTGCCTATTCTTTTGGATTTCATTTGACAAAACTACGATGAAATCAATAGATGGCGTTTTCCAGTTTTCACTTGGGATGAGCAATTGGTTGGAGCAGACCTGAAAAATACAGTTTGGTGCTTCTTTTGTGGTCATGCTTTTGAAACACTGGCATACTGCTGAGATTCCTTTCTCGTTCCATTTCGACAGTTGATTACTCAGATCTTATTCCTTGTATAACATGTGTGCTTGGCTATGGGAAGTATAATGCATTCCTGCATTTTATTCTAGTAAACACTGAGCTCAAAACTGAGAAAAATCAGTGTTCATTAATAATTGGAGAGATATTTGACTGATACTGAATGCTGGTAATTATCTTGAAAGTTCATATGTAATTGTTTTACTCAACCTGCACATCAGCCCTAATCTTTTAGGCCCTACACAAAGTTGAACTTCTTCAAGGCAAGGTGTTGGAAACTATATTCTGCTTGCCCTTCTTACACCAACTACAAAATTGGAAATATGAACCATGATCAGATATGGATGTTTATTCTTTTTTAATACAGAAAGTTTCACATTGATGGTCACTTTCATATTTTCATTGATGTATTTCTTCCTGGGTTGTACTATTTTAATTTCCAATTTTATATACTGAACTAGCCATGTCTTGTTTGTGTATCCATTACAGATTGGAGAAATGAAGAAGTTAGTTGATGAAGGGAAAATAAAATACATTGGAATTTCTTAGGCTTTTGGGTCAACAATTTGAAGAGTTCATGCTGTTCATCTTATAACAATAGTTCAATTAGAGTGGTCCTTGTGGACTAGGGATGTAGAGGATGAGATTATTCCAACTTGCAGGTACAGGTATTGGAGTTCATATTTACCATGTGGCCACTTTCCTAATAGTATGAATTTCAAATTTCAAATTGAAACTTTCATTGCAGGGATGTCGGTATTGGAATTGTGCCATATAGCCCTTTAGGGAGGGGTTTCTTTTCTACTGGAGCAAAGTTGGTTGATAACTTGGCAGATAATGATTTCAGAAAGGTATTTGGGATCCATTTATTCTTACTCATGGATTTTAGATTTTTGAATGGTTTTTGTATTTTTATAGATGCTTGATTATTTACACAAGCTATCTAAGTTTCTACTATTTTTCATGTTATATGACAGAGATATTGTTTGAAATTAGTAATATTTAGACATTAATGGTTGTTGCAGAGGCTCCCATGCTGCATAGGAAAAATCATTTAGTATGAGGATCCCAGCTATTCAAGGCTCCTCTAATCCTAAAACAAGTTCATCTCATTTACTTTCAGTGTCTCAAACATTAAATCTCCTTGCCTTGGTGGTGGAAGCTGCGGCATCAGGGTTGAGTTCTGATCATGGAAAGCTGTTGGTCAATAAGGGTGGGAATTCATCAACATTTATATCTAAAAAACATATTGATGCCAAACCTAATGCAATGAGTGCAACATATATAAGATTAAATTCACGTGTAAATACCGCTAGGGAAGCTTTCCATGGAAAGAATGCCAGTTTAGTTGTTCCTACTATGAAATGTAGAAGTCATGAAGGTTTTAAAAGTCTATTGAAGAATTCGTCCTCTGACACACACAAGGGTTCATCTGAGCTGGGCAGTGGGCACATTGAAATAGCAAGAAGTGAAAGAATAGATGCAGCTTCAGTGTCATCTGGTATTGTTTGTGTTGGACTTTCTAAAGATAGCTTTCCAATCTTTGTCCCTCAAAGCAATAATTATGTAGTTTGTAGATTGATATCTATCATAAATTTGTTTGAATATCATCATTTTCAAGCAATAACAACTTCTTAAAGGGTGATAGCTCAATGGTAGAGCGCCTGGCTATAATTAGGTAGGAGGTTGGTGGTTCGATTCCTCAGTGCCCTATCATAAATTTGTGACTACAAAAATGACTAAATTCACATATATACGACTATTAGTAGCTAATTTCCCGTATCTTAGTTGTATTTAGCTTAGTCATTATTATGTTAACATCTAGTAGTTTATTTAGTCATATATTTGGTCATTAATGGTTGCAATCAGTGACTAAATCAGCGACTAACTCAATGACTAAATCATTGGCTATCAATGACTATCAATGACTAAAGCATTGTCTATCAATGAATAAATCAATGACTAAATCAATGACTACTAAGTCAAGCTATTAATGACTAGTGAAATACGACTAACTATAAGATAGTGGAAATTTGCTACTATTAGTCACCGACTCAAAAATAGTCATTTATAGCATGATTTTAGTCATTAATTTCTCATTTTCTACTAGTGCATGGACTAAGGGTTCCGCAGCAATAGAAACCATCGACGAAAAATCAGAACAAACCATTGGCGAAAGGAAAACTCAGAGGGCCGTGAATCGGCGAAGCAAAGGAATAGGCTTTCGATCAAATGTCAAACACAATCTCAATAGCGAAAGAAAACCAATCATTTAAAACAAAAAAAACCCATGGAATCAGCAAATATATGGCTTTCTTCGGGGTGCTTGCAATCTGCCATCCGAAACGGCGGCAACGCATAGGACTAAAGCTCAGATAGTGATAAAATAGAAAATGCCGATAGTCAAAAGTTTTGAAAAAATAAACAAAGGAGATAAAAACATCGGCGAAAAACATGACTGTCCATCGGGACATTCATAATTTAGCTTCCTCAACAGTGGCTGCGTAGAGGACTATGACCCTGATTCATTGTTCAATAAAATTCCGACAGTGAAAAGGAAATTATCTACAAACCAAAACTTCAAGTTCAAACCAAAAGCATCAGTAGACAAAAGATAGTCATTCAACTTCCGAAAATGCTAAATACTTAGCCTCAATCCATCCTCAAAAGATCCAAACTTGTAGCAGAGGAACAACAAAGTTCAGCAATCCCAAACAAATCCAGGCAAGATAAAATTAAAAGGAGGGTCCAAAATTTTAAAAAATTTGGGAAATAGTTGTAGCTGCAATAATTGGTGACTACCTGGTGGACCAAGATCTCTGGACAATTTCTTCCTTAAGTAACAGACTGTTTGACAATAAAAACATGTTGAATTCTTCTAGATATCTGGATTTCCCAAATGGAAAATGTATGTACTTTTAATCATTGATGATAGTCCAATTTAGGAAAATGGAAACCAAGATTTCAAAGTCAAGATAACTCTTTTGAGGCCAAGAATATGAGTTTCATTTTTACCTCTGTCTTCAGGTAGCTTCCAGCTTGGACACCACAAGATTGTAACATATGGTAAACAGAAATATTCATTTGTTCCTCATTCCCATGCCATTTTGCACTTTTTGTGCTTTTGGACTTTTTTCCTTTCTTTTGAGTCCTCCTACATGCCTTTCTTTCTGAATTTTTTTATTCAGGCTCCTCTATCCATAGTGTCCTTTTGTGTGAGAGATGTATTTAATTTTCAGCTCATGGACGAAGAAGAACTTTGGCAATTTTGTACTCATATGATTTAGTACTTTGTTTTGATACATATTGCTTTCTCAGGAGATTCTTGACTCTTATTTTCCTTTTGGATTTCAATTCTTGGCATGGGATCATTTATATATAATATATTGTTTACCTTGCTTCCTTTCCATGGGTCTTTTGTTGTCACTCCCTAGGACATTTTTTAAAATGTGAGATGGATGGAGCCTCGAAATAGTATTGCAGACCTTTTGATCCTGAGTTATTTTACAAGGATTAAGTAGGACTTCAATGTGTTCATAGCCATTTAGGAAAACAACTAACTAGAAGAAATTCTTTCAGATAAAACAATAGTACACAGTCTTATAATCAAGGAATTAGTTAATCCAGAATTCTGATGCTCTTCATGCAACCAAAAGTTTGCCTCTTTTTATTGAAATCAATCAAAATCTAAACTAAAAACAGACAGAAATAAAATAAATCAAACATAAACAACCAAATCAATTTATTTATGTACAAGATAATCCAAAAACAAAAATAAAAAAAAATAAAGTTTGAGAACTAAACCACTAACTGGTCAGTCCTCTGTCCACCCCTATAAATCTAGCAACTTGTAAGTTAAGGGGCTAGGCTTGAATACAAAATGAAAAAAACTAACCCTTATCTAATTCTACTGTACTTGAATAAAAAACTACATCTACTATTTTACAATCAATCTCATCAGCCCGTAAAAGTCGAAGGAGATCGGGCTGGATGTCTGATGTACTGCTAGCTTCTTCTTCTTGGTAGTCTCCCGGTTCTAGCTCAATTAGATGATTCCCCAACAAAGAATTCACTGGTTGATTTTTTTCTTCCAATTTAGTAACATTGTACTTCATGTGGGGCTCTCTTAATATTTTAATCTGGTTTGGACTTCCCTTATGAGGCAACCACAAGTGTGACCAATCTGAAGCAAAATACCCATTTAGTCTTGCTGACCAGTCTTGATTCAAAATTAGTCCATAGCCATCAGGTATGTCTGCTACTACAATATCAATGTACTGACAAATCTTTTCATTTGCAGATAAGCGAATCAAAACATCTTCCATTTCCCCAACTACTTTCACATTGGTCCTGTCTAACTGAGTAACCTCCCAAGTAGTAGGTTTAAGTTGTCCATTAATCTTTTTTCAGACAGACGGTGGCATCACATTGACTGATGACCCTGATTCTACTAAACAATTGTGCACATTATGGTTTAAAATATCAAGGGTTAGGAGGAATGGTGGGGTTTTAAACCTAGTCTTACCTCCCACACTTGCTTCAACAATCTCTTCTACGGGTTGGTTGTTAGTGGGAAGCTCCTCCTCTGGTACTTCAAGTGCTTTTAACAATTCGTACCCCATATTAGGTGCTTTGAGATTTTCTTTGACATTATCAGCTTTGTCTTCAATAGGCCTATCAGGCATGTTGACTTGTTTTGGATCTTGACTGCTAATAGTAAGTTCAGGTATTTTATCATCTGTGTTGTTCTTTTGTATTTTCTTCATATTGTCTTGAAATTTCTTAATCTTTGGAATGATTTAATTGTATTTATTTAACAAACCTTGGCTCCTTGTTGTCACATTTGTTTCTGATATCTCCTCATGCTTCAAAGTACCTTCGTCTTCTGTATCAAAAGGTGAGACACAGTCCCATAAAACCAGAGCATCATCCTCTTGTTTTTCTGTGGATTTATTTCCCTTTTCCTCCTCATCATCAACTTCCGTTAGTTTAGATTCCAATAGCTGATTCATTACTAATGCCATCGAATTGATCCATTGAGGGCAATTTTTTTCAAAATGAGGCTACTAATGAAAGGTGCAAAAATCATCCATACCAACCTTAGTTAAATTCATTGATGCAGGACTATGTGGAGGAGGCTTAGATTGATTTTTGTCCTCTCTCCTTTTATAGTAAGGATTATAAGATTTATGAGCTTCTTTTTCCTTTTCCAAATCTATTATTCTGTTAGATGGTTTCTGCATCATTTTCAACATTCCTTCAAATTCATGTGACTACTCCTCCTTAGGCTTAGACAGTAATAAGGCTTTCTTACCAAAAGTTTTTTCTGTCGACTGCTCAGGATAATCTTCTATTCTCTCTCTTTTACCTTCTACTCTCTGGGCTTCTTCATAAGTTTCTGACAGCGTAGGTTTGACTTGCATCTTGTCAAACATGGCCAAGTCAGGCCCTAAAATTGAAGCATAGTTTCGATTAAAACCTTATCAGATGGTTTATTAGTTGCAGAAAAATTCTTAAGATAAGTAGCAAACCTTTGGGTGAAACTATGCACTTTTTCTTTTCTTTCTTTCTTTGAAGCGCGAAACCCTTTCATTAATGTAGCATGAGTTTTTTGGACTGCATACTTACTTCTAAATATTCTTTCAAATGTATCCCAATCTATGATTGAGTTTATAGGTAGAGCAAAATACCATGAGGCTACTTCTCCTTTCAGGGTATGCGGAAACAATCTACAGACTACATTTTCATGTTCTCAAATCCTTAGTCCTTCTATAGCCAAGTAAAAGCTTTGCAAATGATCATCTACTAAAATATTTTCACTTGGGTTAAACTTAGGCAAAAGTTTCTCAAAATCCTGAGGTAAGTCATGTAAAGGGGGTGCCAGGTTTAAAGGTGACCTAGCCCTCCAAGCAGGTGGTGGATTCTGTGGGTTGGGTGGCTAATTTTCATTCACGTTTTCCATGAGTCTGGGAGAAGAATGAGGTGGTGAATGAACAAGGGTATGAATAGGTGAACAGTAAGGTGTATCTGGACCCACTTGATTCAGAGGCTGAACAAATTCTTGTAAGGCTGTTTCTACCAGTTCTTCAAAATCTCCAACCAACACTGCGTCTTCCAATATAGGACAGTCTTTCTTCTTATATTCTCTTCTGGGTAAGACAGGAATACTTGGTAATCCTCCAATCTTCTTCACATATGCCCTAGTATGTCTTCACAGATCATTAACTACTTCATTATCAACAGAATACAGATGCTCTTTACCTTTCTCTTTAGGAATTGGATTGGGAAACAAACTGCTTTTAGAACTATCACCGGTGGAATAATCTCAAGAAAATAAGTTTCCTCGTCTAGCCATGCACTTTCTGCCCTCCTTCTAGCGCCAAAAACTGTTGAGGACTGGAAAATCGTAGGTAACAATAGTTAGAGATTCTCCCCAGTAAACATTCCCAACTAGCCCATTACTGTCTGGTATGGGGAATCCATTTGGTTTACGGTCCGGATACCGTAGCTCAAGTAACAAAAATAAAGGGTTGTACTGGTTACGGCCCGATCCACCGTGTATGTTTTTAGTTTTTTGTAATTAGTATGTTGCAAGTGGCTATCTAAGAATGCATATTGATAGAGAATACGAGGAGCAGTCACAATGTGATGTGCAGGTTCTTACCTCTCCTCTTAACTCTCTCGCATCTAAACCACACACAGCAAGAAAAAACTAACTATCTAACCTATCCCTAGGGAGCAAGATTATTATTCATCAATGAGTAATGTATTTTGTACATACATTAAGAAAAATCACAGATAGTTGTTACTTATTTCAAAACACATGAACATTTATAGATATATGAATAACCAGATAGCTAATTGTTTATGAACAACATTCATTACTCATAGTGGAAATTTCATAGAATAAACTAGAGTGCATTCATAACAAGAACATAGGTTCAAAGAGTTAGAACGATCTCACAGTTAATGGATAACAACTGAAAACGAAATAGTTCACATTCAACAAATCCATAGCACAACATTTGAAACCTTCCACAAAGCTTTCTCCAATAGGAAACTTGTAATTTCTTTATGCAAAAGGAAATAGTTCTTCTGACATCATACTCTCACAAATCTATCTGGGAAAAAGTCCTTTTACTACATCTAACTCTCCTATACTTATACAAAAAAGCAAAAATTTTGGACTTCCCCCGCTTGACTCTTGGGCTTCCCCAACATTTTAATTCCAAAAATTCATCCTATAGTGAGTGCTCATACATTAGACAATATATTACATTTAAAACAAAAATTTAATAGAGAACTTTATGAAGAGGACCCCGCTTGATCATTAACGAACTTTTTCCATGCCTGGGCCTCTGCTGCTATGCTTTCGAAATCTGAAGGTTCAAGAAAACAGATGTTTATTTCATATTTTGCAGCCTTATTCTCAACCACCTCTATTCTTGCCGGAATCAAACGTAGCTGATATTCAAGTAAATGGATGCTGATTGTTGAATGAGCTATTGCATTCTTCAGGATCTGCTCATATAGATCCTTGACTTGTTGTATCTTCTGTTCATCCTCCTAGTACATGCTATGTAGTAGATCTGTGAAAAACTCATGCTCTGGTATTGCATCCAGTCTGTGTTCTGTAACAACTTGGCATCTATTGTATGTCACCAGCATCCTTCTTCAGTATTCAGTATAGGATCCTCTCGTTTTCTTCAGAGTATTCTTGAATTCCTCTGCAGTATTTATTGCAAATTATAATAAGTCGTAGTCTTGCTTCAAACTATGTCAATCCTTAGCTAGTAGATTTGCAGGGTTTTCTTCACTTGTTTCTAACCAAACTATTCTTCCTTCTTTGTTGTTTCCTCTACAGCTTTCTTTCTTTCTTCTTCTTCATTCTTTAACCAACTCTCAGCCTCTTGTGCTAGCCTCCTACCATCCTCTTCCCTCTTCTTGGCTTCCTCTTCTTCAGTTTTGTTTTGTGCGTTTTTTTCCTTTATCGCCCACAATGGTGATCTTCTGCTTAAATCTTTTCTTCAATGCAGTCATGTTCTTTGCATTCTTGAAGATTTCTTCATCCTTGTCCCAGAATTTTGTATATTCAAAATGAACATTTTCTTCTTTACAATGCTTTGCAACCTTATTTTGAGAGTCATTCCTGTGGAAGTTCATCTCCCCAAAATGAAAATGCTCCAACTCTTGTACAAACTCAGTAGTTAGTTTGACCTTTGAAAATTTGTAACTTCCCAGCCGAAAAGGTATGGCACGATAGGCTGCCTTCTTAAGTTCAAACAAGAAGCTTCCTACACCATTTAGATAAACTTGCCTAATTGCTTCTTTATGTACCACATAATCAGTGGCATACTTAGGGAGTAAAGAAGGTGCCCTAGAGAAACCATACATTCTAATGTACATCCCCTCTTCAGTCAAATAATAGCTCCCATGTTCCTCAATGACTTTGAATGTCTCCTCGGACATACAGTTGCATTCTGTCAGGAAGATTAAATTGTACAAAGGCATAATGAAATGTTCACATATCTCCTTATAGTGGCTATAATATTTGTGTGCCCAAAATAGTTTGTATGCAATGTACACAGGGGTTCTGTCCCTGTCCCAATTGCACCTTAAGGCTGGAAATGACTGGGTACACAGTATACAGTCTATTAAGATGGAGCTCATATAAAACTCAGACTTCTTCTAGGACACCCCTCCCAAAGCTGAAGATATATAGGCTGAGAGGCTGTTAGACACTATGCTTTCCCAATTAAATATAGTCCCCTGGGTGGCCACATAGAAAATAATGGGAATCCATCCCAACTTGAAACTTTTACCATGAGATCTCCCAAACACTCTATTCAGCATCAGTGCTATAAACCTATAAGGAGTCTGGAGAGTGGTTGTATCATACTCTCCTGATGGCCTGGTTCGAAAGTTCTTCCCAGGTATTAACATTCTCTTAACCATTTCGACCAGGTCCAAATTTATTTCTTTCATCCAACCTTCAGTTAAGTATACTTGAGCAGGAGGTAGGTGATATGCCAGTGAGACATAACTAGTACTGTATGCAACATAGCCCTGTTTGGCAGTATTTGCTAAGATCATCATGGTCAC
The DNA here is from genome assembly GCA_001517045.1 of Pseudotsuga menziesii. NCBI lineage: Eukaryota > Viridiplantae > Streptophyta > Pinopsida > Pinales > Pinaceae > Pseudotsuga > Pseudotsuga menziesii. The sequence goes on from LPNX010826343.1 coordinate 1,403,045, forward strand.
ATCTGCCCTAGGCAGGATCCCAATATATAGACCTCCCGGTGAAAAAATGTCGATGGGAAATTTTTTTCCATTGGTGAGCAGAATAACTAAGCATCGGGCGATTAGTTCTTGTATCTCATCTAATGAACCCTCTTTTTTAAGATGTCATTGGTTCCCTCTATTTTAAGCCCTGAATTTTCTAGTATAGAGGAAACTGAGGATTTAGTCCTTTTGAAGGGTCTGTGTGTTAATGGTAAGGTTGCATTAGAGGATTGCTCGTTAGTAGGAGAAAAAATTAAAACTCCTCTTACCCGTTATGATAATAGACCTAGTGAGTCTTCAGATAGGATGCATATTAGTTCAATCAAATGCCAAAATTGACTATTAGAAATAAAAATAGGAGGAGGGATTCATGAGACAATTTTATGGATAAACAATATAGAGATCTCCTTCGAGAAGCAGGATATGTTTCGGTATCTGATAGAATTCATTTAGCAGAATAAGGTATAAAAATTTCAACTAAAAAAGATGGGGAACTTAGAGTGCAAAGTCCCTTATTGGAGGTGGTTACAGAGAGAAAATTCCTATGGCTTGGGGTATAGCACAATAGACTGAATGACACCAGAAATCAATCCACTTCAATATGAAATAGAAACAAATGCTACTAACACAAAGGGATATGGAACATACCTTATTCCGGATGGGTGTATTATATCCCCATTGAGATTTTCCAACACGCTTGTAACTGCAATTCACTCTCAACAACAACAAACAAGAAAAACATGATATATGTAAAAGTGTTAGGCCTACTCTAGCACATAGAAATCCAATATGTATAATAAAATACAACTACATCCATGGATCAAAATACACATAGTCATACACATGCAATGGACGAGAAATGCATATTTCTATTAATAATAAACAGAGATAGCAGTGACAAACTCTGTCGGCACCTCGTCGAAATGGAGAAATTGAGTCCTCCACCTGGCCCTCCAGCACTTTAATCCTCCATCTCAATGGAAAGCTTAAAAAGAAATGGCAAGATTGGGAAGAGCAGCAATGTGTTCTCAAAAGGACAAAGGGATGCAGACTCAAGCATAAGCAAATGAGGTAACAATGCACAATAGTTTCCTTGCTCTCCGATCTTCTCCTCCTTCAATGCATCCAAGAGGCTCAATATATATCCCTCCAATAGACAATGGAGGGTCAATTCGAATAATTTCCAGGCATATGGAAGGCCAAGAGTCAAGTTATTTAGGACTCATTAAGGAAAAACTCCAAACCTTTTTGTTTTTATGCACATTTCTCGATGTATGCAGGCTACAGTGGAGCAAGTTGCATGTACACACAGGTATTAGCTTAAAAGTCATGTATAGAAATAAACATGTGTTTTTTAGGAGTTTTCTTGGCTCATCAAAGTATCATTTGAGCAAGGTGGGTCCAAAGAGTCTGCAGAGGGACATGGAAGGCCATAAATGTGTGATCTACCAAGTGTGGTAAAATCAACTATAACATATGCCCCCTAATGTGTGAGGTCATAGGGGTAATATGATGGCTGAAATACATTATATCCATCCCAGAAGTGGAGTAATGAAGACCCAAGTGGAAGAACCAACCACTCATTAGTACAATACAATGGTAAATCTCAACATGTGACTGCAAATATACAGTATAGCAGTCCTGGATACATAAGGGTACAAGGGCCATAAATAGGCATAATAGACATATATCATGTGTGGTCAGCGCCACGTACAATATACAATGAAAAATATCTCCATAATAGATGAACATATCTGATAATACACTGGAATCTAGTCATGAGAGTTGACATCTCATAAATACTGACACGATCAAAGAGGTAGCATATGTGGAATGCTACCAAGCTCAGAGGTATTCTACAAAAATCGCTACGTGTACATTTCCCATCACGCGAATAAAGGTGTCGATGTTGAACATGATGGAACATCATCTGATTACCGGTCATGGATGTATATAGTTAACAAACACGAGATATACCACCAATAATGATAACAGGAATCAAGGTATAGAGTGCAATCTAACAAGTGTGAATATATGTGTTGAGATCGAACACTTGAAATAATCCATCGATCGGGGGACATTTTTGTATTCCCAAAACTATTGATGGTGAGAGAACCTACCACTAATGACTGCAAGTCTCAAGGAACTCAATGGACTCTAGACTCCTATTCCATAATAAATGATTTGAAGTCGATGGAATGGAATCTGCTAGAAGGAGGTAATTAAGGCACCCCCCATCAACCAACATGAGGTACTCAGCAATGATGGATAATTTGGAAGAACTCAGAAGAACAAGATGTGCATGAACTAGTAATTATATTGAGAGTGACTGACATGCAAACACAAGATAACTGAGGAATGGACAACTCGGGATAAATATTCCTTTGAACAAGTGCATAAGGAATATGGTGACTGAATATGCAGCACATAATCTACATGCAAACTGGGAAAACTCTGTGACACATGAGGCATCGACATAGGCTCCATAGGGACTGGAAGCATAACTAGTTGGTGGAGAAAAATCAGAATAACGAGTACAACTCCTAAATTCATACTAATAACCCAACCAATCGATGTGATATACAATGCTCTATTTGAATAAGACACGACTCAACAACTGCCAAGAGTAATATCATTTCACGTCCAGATTTTTAGGTTTTTTAATTTTTTGGAATTTATCATATTAGAAAGCTTGAAAAAAAATAAAAGTTCTTATAGTACACATCTGGGAGGAGACGAGTGTCATGAGCAAGAAAACTAGTTCCAAGCAGTGGAACATACCTATGCTCAATGTAAGGAAGCATGTGTAAGATAAGGACACTTGGGGGAAGGTTACATCTCACTAAGGGATGATCAAGATGCAAAAGATATATAAAAGGCTCTGTTTTGTTAGGATTTAGACGAGCTTGAGCTATATGGCTTATAAATCTGAAGCGGAGAGCCAACATAAAGCTCAATAAGTCCAACAAAATGCATGAAATGAAATTACAACTTGATATAAAAGGGAGAACCTTGTTAGGATATTTAGACACTTAGGAGTTAGTTAAGATCAACTTGTGTAATATATTTGTTAGGTAAAGTGTGTTTCTTTAGTATGCATTAGTATGCATTTGTAAATATTCTAATCCAATGGTCATGATATGCTCTAGACATAAAGTGATTCGACGGTTCAAATTCTCTTAGATCATACCTACCATTGATCCCTAGCTTAACACCCGATTGGTCCATGATCTCTATTTAAAGAGCATGGAGGGTCCTTGGCTAGTTGATTGATTATGAGAAGCTCATGTAACTTTATTTCTTTTGCATAATAAATTGCTCCAAGTAGCTATTTGGCTGGGGCCGTGGACTGTTTCTCTCTGGAGGGTTTTAACCACATGACAAATATCGGTGTATTGATCCATGATCTATTTGTGTGAAGTGGCTTCTCTAGGTGTTCGATCTTTTGGGTGTACCTTGTGTACTGGAACATGGTATCAAAGCGTTTATGAAGAGTTGCTTTCGGTTTTGATCAAAATATGGAACCGGTGTTGCCGAAACTTTGAAATGGTTTTTGGTTCTGTAGTTTCTACACATTTGTGGCCCATGGGAGCTGTTCCATTGCATTTGGAGCACCGTTTCCATTGGGAAATAGTTTTCATTTCATCGAAAACTGTTACCGTTTGTTCCAGAAACACCCATTTCAAAAAATCTGAAGGTATAATGTTATAGTGACGGATTTGATTTTTTATTTTTAAATATCTCATATTTTATCAGTTTTATTATTAGATCTTTATTGTTTTAGTCTTGGACTATTGCCTTCCCTAGCTGCATATGCTCTTTGTCGTGCACCTTGCGCGATTATGGCGAATCAGAAACAGAAAGGGAAAGTTTTTTTTCTTGTCTTCTCGGCTATGTATGCTCTTTTTCATGCACCTTGTACGATCACAGCGAATCAGAAACAACGAGAAAACTTGAAAACGTAGACTTTCTGGGTAAGCTAACCAAGATCTAACCCCTTAGTGTGGAAATTTTTTTGTTTTGTTTTTGTTTTTCATTTTTTTTGTGATTTGTAGGGAAAAAAGGCAAGCACGAAGAACGAAATAGAAGAGTAAAAAAAAATCCCCCTTCCTCTTTCCATTCTTTTACGTACCTTTTAAACTTAGCTCACTTGGTCCAAAGTTGCTTTGTTCCTTAATAGGTCTTGAGTTCAAGTCTTATTAAGCTACTTTTTAGTGCATGCAATTTCTATTTTCAAGTTACTTTATTGTAAAAGTGCATCTCAATTAAATAAAATAAAATAAAAAGTGAATCACTTAAGTCTTTTAATTTATTACTGCACTATTTAAAGTAACATTATTGTAAACGTGAACATCACTTATTCTACAAAAGTGATTCACTGAAAAGAAACTTTATTATAAAGTGATTGTTAAAGATTGATCTTGGGAAGAGGGGAGTTCTTTTTTTTAGTTGGTCAAGTTAAAACCTGCCACGTCACTATTGGGGACACCTTCAACATTTTCTTTGATCAAGCATATCTTCATCATTCGGAATCAGTTTTTAGTGTCGTTTTTCTTAAAACAACCTAATTTTTCGAGCTCTTTGCATCTAAACAGTTAGTTTCTGTTATTTCAGCCATTATTTTACAGTATGGTCGCCCCTTGTGATAATATACTGACCAACTCTAACTATTTTTCATGGAAATCTCGTATGGAGGATGTTCTACGAAGTAGGGGACTTTTCAGAATTACCTCAGGGAAAGAAACAAAACCCACTGATGATGATAAGAAAATAAAATGGGCAAATAGATGTGATGAAGCTCGTGGATTGATTGGGACTTCAATCTCTACTGATTTGCAATTCCACATATCTGGAATTGATGAACTTGATAAAGCTTGGGAAAAGTTGGAATCTGTGTTTGGTAAACACAATGAAATTCGAGGTCATAAACTTGAGAATGAGTTGATTTCTTTGAATCCAAGTGATTTTTCATGCATTCAATACTATTTATCTACATATAAAACTCTTAGACTCTTATGTGAAGAATGCAAGATTAAGAAAGAAGACAAACGCTGTATTTATCATATTCTTTCCAAACTTGGACCTACATATTCTATTTTTGTATCTACATTTTACTGCATGAAAGAATCCTTGAATGCAGCTAGCTATCAAGAGCCTACTCTTGAATCCTTTTGTGATTCCTTAATTAGAGAGAAAGATAAGCTCATTCATCTTGGAATAATTAACAATGCGGATACATCTGGGAAAGCCTTATTATCCCAACAGAAAGAAAAGTCCAAGCCTCCCAAGAAACAAAATTTTCGCAATAATAAGCCAAACAAGGGTCCCAAACCCTCTTATTCAGCTCCTTCCTTAAAAAATGACAAAGGATCCAAGCCTAAAGGAAAGAAGACTGAGCGTCATTGCAAGTTTTGTGAGAAATATAATCATGATGAATCTAAGTGTTTTAAGAAGATGACAGCCTTGAAAGCAGCAATGAAGAAGCACCACATCAGCATAGATTCATCTTCAGAATCTACCTCTCATGGACATGCACTTTGTGCTTTTGGTTACTCTTATACTACATCTTCTTCTTCTACTTCAAATGAATGGCTCCTTGATTTTGGAGAATTTTATCATATATCTAAGGATCAAGCCATCTTTTCTATTATGAATGAATGTAACACCAAACAAATATTTGTTGGTGGTGATAGTTCTCTAAGTGTTGTAGGATCTGGAACAGTTCCAGTAGAAAATGGTCATTTTAGTGGTGTACTATGTGTTCCAAGAATTTCCTGCATTTTGTTGTCAGTTTATCAAATCACTCATTCCGGTGAAGGTAAAACTGTAATGTTTACACCTCACAAAGTTGTAATCAAGGATTTTAAATATCCTCAACATGTCTTGGCTACCGGAATTGTTGATGATATTACCAGGTTCTACAAATTTAACAACTTTGGGTCATCACCTTTTCCTTCAATTTTTGTTGCTCATAGTGATAACTTGAGCAAACTTTGGCATGAGCGATTTGGTCACTTAAATTATAGTTCATTACAACAACTATGTAAAGACAATATGGTGACTGGTCTTCCGATGGTATCTTGGAAAGATGGTGTTTTGTTCTAGTTGTGTACTCGGAAAACATCATCGAGACAATTTTGAAAAATGTGTGTCTTGGCACGCCTCGGTTCCCTTGGAGCTTGTGCATAGTGAATTATGTGGTCCTCTTCCATCTACTTCCTTTTCTGGTTTCAAATATTTCTTAACTTTCATTGATGACTACTCCAGACGCACTTGGGTTTACTTCCTAAAACTTAAGAGCAAAGTATTTAACATGTTCTTGGCCTACAAGGCCCTTGTTGAAAAATAATCTGGTCATCAAATTATTAAGTTAAGATCTGACAATGGAGGAGAATATGTTAACAAAAATTTAACTACTTTTTGCACTGAACAAGGAATCCAACAACAAAACATTGTTCCATATACACCACAACAAAATGGTGTAGCTGAACGGAAGAACTACACTTTAAAAGAAATGGCTAATTGTATGATCCAATCTAAGGGACTAAGTATTCAATATTGGGCTGAGGACATAAATTGTTCAAATTACATAATTAATCGCACACACACTAAATTTTTACAGGGTATAACACCAGAAGAAGCATGGAGTAAAATTAAACCAGATGTAAGTCACTTCCGTGTGTTTGGTTGTGAAGCATGGGCTCACATTCCGGATGAAAAATGAAAAGCATTGCAGCCTAAAAGTGAAAAGTGCATATTTTTTGGATATTCTGAAGACGTAAAAGGTTATAGACTTCTTCAGCCACATTCTCATGATATAATCATTAGAATATATGTCAAATTTGATGAAAATATCTTGTCCTGTGAGTCTAACTTGGTGGGTGTGCCATCTTTGGCCTGCGAGCCTAAGTTGGTGGGTGTGCCATATTTGGCCTGTGAGCTTGATTTGGCGAATGTTCCTTCTTCTCCTTCCAACTTCCTTGACAGGTTTCCAACTCCATTTTTTTATGATGACAGTGAGGATGAAAATCCACCTCCACCTACTTATGTTCCTCCAGTTGCACCAGCACCAATGCTTCCTCGATGGGTCCGTTCAACATGTGAAGCAGCTGGTGATCTTGCCGGTGATCCTAGAGATCAATGTCGAACAGGTTCTTAGTTTTAGTGAGCCTCTTCTCTTTTGGCTCAAGTTTCCAAGAATCATGATCTATAAACTTGTGCAGAAGCTTCAGGAAATCCAGATTGGGATACAGCTATGGATGAAGAATATCGTTCCTTAATGGCGAACGATACTTGGGATCTTATTCCTCTTCCAAAAGGAAGAAAACTTGTTAGATGTAAATGGATCTACAGAACTAAGTATGCATCATATGGAAGTGTTGAAATACTTAAGGCAAGGTTAGTTGCCAAAGGTTTTTCCCAAGTTGAAGGGATTGACTACAATGAAACCTTTGCTCCTGTCGCAAAAATGAATTCCATACTAATGTGTGTTTATTTAGTATGCATTTGTAAATATTCTAATCCAACGGTCACAATATGCTCTAGACATAAAGTGATCTGATGGTTCAACTTCTCTTAGATCATACCTACCATTGATCCGTGTCTTAACACCCGATTGGTCCATGATCTCTATTTAAAGAGCATGGAGGGTCCTTGGCTAGTTGATCGATTATGAGAATATCATGTAAATTTCTTTCTTTTGCATAATAAATTGCTCCAAGTAGCTATTTGGTTGGGGTCGTGGATGGTTTCCCTCTTGAGGGTTTTAACCACGTGACAAACATCGGTGTATTAATCTGTGATCTATTTGTGTGAAGTGGTTGCTCTAGGTGTTCGGTCTTTTGGGTGTACCCTGTGTACTCGAACAACCCTGTGGGAGATGGCCATCATAAATTTCAAAAGGGATATGAGGCTCTTGCTCAAAGACATGGCAGGACTAAAAGGGGCTCCTAGACCTAGTGGAAGAATCTCGGCATGGGTACCAAATTGCAAAGTGGGATATAACTAAGGAACCTATGAATAGGAAGGATCTACCACTTACATAATGCCACTTCTAATAGCAGTGTGAAGGTTTTGTGACATTACGAAGTGGTTTCATACCTATATTCAAGGGGACATGGTCATAAGGTGATGCATATTGCAAGTGGAAATGTGGTCCTAACCTATATTCCAATTCAAAATTATACATGTAATAGATACGAATAGGTGAAGATCTCGGTAAAAGTACACTCGAATCAAGTCCCTACACCACAACATTAGGAAAAAGAAGTTCAAAAAAGTCAATAAGGGTCAAAACTATAGGGTAGTGGGTAAACAATTCATTTTTTTTAATAAAATAGTAAAAAAGTCATTTTCACCATACCATTTGAAAATTTTACCACGCATTGTGCATTGGAGCTAGTTTGAGCCACAAAATTCAAACACTTATTTCGGGAGCTACGAGCCACGAAACCAAGAAGCATTTGAGCTAGGTAAATCTACATCCCACACTCTATCTTTTCAATGGTTTTATTTTAATTTTCACTAGCTAATTTTTTTTATTTTGAAGCACCCCTATTTTGGTATCTTAGCCCACACGAGCTATAGTTCATCGAGTCACATATAGGGTTGAGTATATGTAGGAAATCTCATGATTTCAGCATATACACGTGACTGTTAGGGAAAAAGTTGCGTATGAGGCCGCACACACCAAATTTTAAGGAAAAAACTCATCAAATCTTGTGTTTTTCTTGTAGGATGGTGTTAGTGTGGAGTGAACATGAACATGAAGATGTGGATATGGCAGTACAAGGTACTAATGGTTTCCCAACAAGCCTTGAGGGCATGTGGTTTTTATAAGTTTTGGCATCTTGGGAGGTTGAGGGATCAACCAAGAATACTCCAGATGCTCATGGATTATTGGGATCCAGATACAGAGACCTTTCAGATCAATGGGATGTCCCTTAGCCTTGAGGTTAAGGACTTATATTTAATCACTAGATTATCCCATCAAGATGATATAGTCAACTTGAGATCTCGTGGGTTTAGAGGTGGCCTCACTATTGATGAGTACATTGTTGTATACTTCCTTCCAGGAACTTAAAAGGTTGGAAGTCAGGTCCCAGTGAACTCTATTCAGAACCTTGGCCTCAAGGCCATAGTGATAGTGTTGGCTAGGATTACGAGGTTGGAATCTCTACATCAGGATTCCAGGCCTCTAATGTTTTATGCACTTGAGTGCATGAGACTGAATATATATGACTGGAGTACCTCTTTGTTGGGTAACATGAAACAACAATTAATGGACTGCAAGCTAGGTAGAACAAGAAAATTTGGTTTTTCCAGCATTTTAAGTACCTTCTTCTTCAAGCATGTATCAGGCCTTATCCCAAGAGGCCATATCGCTCCACATGGTGTACAGGACCCAACTCATATGCATGGGAAGGTGTGATGCAATGGCTAGGAAGAGGACATGTAGCTACACCCTACCCACTTGACTTCTTCCACTGGTGGCGTAGACATATCGTGGTCGTAGATGACTATCCCTATGCAGGGATAGACTTCTGTGGTGATCCGGATATTCCCATACCACAGGGAGACGCATACGGAGATATAGGTATCAATCCTGAATTCATTTTATTTTTGAATTATTTGATTTGATTTTTGTATTTTTTGATATAATGAAATAAAAAACATGTTTTTGGGTGGTGACACATACTAATACTGATCATGTACATGTAGATGTGGGTCCTAGACGGTTGTATGGCTTATGTCGAAGGGGGTGGGGTGATGATATACTAGGTTTGAATGTGGAGCATACGCTCCAGATCATCCACACAAACTTCGTCTGCTTGATGCACAGGGTGCCTATGGTGCAAGTCAAGGACTTTCCTGAGGTGATGCAGAGGTAGGTAGTAGGAGTACCCCATGCATGGGTTCAATTTTTTAGATGGTTGGCTAAGGTCGTTATTTTTTTTCATGAAAAACACCCTGCTCGGTAGGATTAGAGGCCTTGATGTACATTTTATATTGACCGTGTAGTATATTTGGGTGGTTGAAAACCTCAATTTTGTACCATGACATTATGTATTATGAAACCACTTTTTGGACTATATTTTTGGATGAAAAATCTTATAGTTATCAGTTATTTATATTTACATGTGTGAATGTGATGTGAATGCTTAGTTGTTTGTGTATCAAATTCAAATCTAGTACGTAATTTGCATAAGAATCAACAACATGATTGTAGATCCTAGGAATGTGAATGTATGTAATGTTTTCAAATTGTCATTCTAACAACTTTAGTTCCCAGAATCTTCGTAATAAAGTCGTATCTCTAATATGATACACACCATTTAACTGTAATACCACTAACTATGAGTCAATATGTACCTCAAGAGATCAAATACCATGAGGGATGGCATCGCGTAGTAACTCAATCACGACACTATATTCAACAATGTTGTTCAATGATGGCCATATACATATACCTCCTAAAGACACAACTTGACCTGTAGGCATATAGATCACCCAAGCAACTGAAGCTGAGTTATTAGTGTGGAATATGGCATCGTCAATGTATCCTACATATATTGAAGACTTAGTCGACATTTGCCACAACAAACGGAAGCAAGTCAACAAACCAGAACACTACAAGAAGATCAAACCCAAACTATGAAATTGTACAATATTATACAAAGTATCAGCCTCAGATAAGAATTACGCATAGTACCTTTTAAGATAGAGCTCATTTCTATGCTCCGCCAAGGATATCCCCTCATAATATACTAGCTCGTAAGCACCTTTCTCTAACACTTGTTTGACTATGTAAGGCCCATGCCACATGGGGTTGAAATTTATAGCCCCTAACGTTTCATTAGCTTGGTCATATAAGAGGACTAATTCAACTTCACTAAACTTTCAGGGACAGAAAAACATATCATACTGAGCCTTAACGCGACGCTTGTTTACTTCAAGAGCCACTAAGGAATCTTGATGTTGCTCATCAAGTTTCTAAGTGGACCATACATTCCTCTAACTCAGAATTTTCTATTAAAAGTCCTACGGCTAGCTTCAAAGAAGACATTTCACATTAAATTGGTAATATCAACTCCACCTGATGCACTAACTGATATGGAGAAAAACTGGTGGCAGTATTAATCGTAGTTCGGTAGGCCCACAAAGCAGGGTACAATATGATGTGCCAATTAGTTTTGCTTTGTGTGATGGTTCTTTATAGAATGGACTTAAGGGATTTATTCACAACTTCAACTTGTCCATTCGCTTGAGGATAATAAGAAGAGTAATTCTCTTGCTTATACTCCAACTTCAAATATAGTTCATCCATCATCTAGTTTTGAAAATTCCTTCCATGGTCCATGAAAATCTCTCTTGGGATACCAAACTGAGTGATAATATAATTGAAAATGAAATGTGTGGTTGTCTCACCGTCAATTTTGATAGTGGGCATAGCCTCTTCCCATTTCATTAAGTAATCTATAGCCACTATATTATGATGATTCCCTCCAGCCGAAGATGGGTTGCAATCCATAAATTCTACCCCCCACTTGGTGAAGGAACCAACGGTGATAATCAGATGTAATGGGGTAGGATGCAAGAGCATATTCCATGCAAACACCTACAAAGGGTGGCATTTCTTGACCGCATTAGCACAATCCTAAAATATCGACGGCAAAAAATAACCCCCTCTAAAAAAAATATGGGTTGTAGAAAGCCCATATAAATGAACACCACACTCCCCTCCATGGAAATCATTAAGCATAGCCTTAGCCTCTTCATGATTCAAACATCGATGCAAAATGGAATCCACCCCACAACGATACAAAGTGTCACCGAAAATGAGGTAGTTCTTAGCTACATGTCGTAATCATTGATGCTCTTCCTGTGAGAAGTGAGGATGGGCCTTCAAAGTTTGAAAATAAATGATAGTATTCCCATACCATGGGTCCATAGTCAAAATGAGGAAGATATGCTCATAAAAAAAAGCATCTTCATGAATCTCAACTTCATCCAAACTAGGAAAATATGATATGAGATCTGCAAAGATCAATGATTTCTTCAATTTTTCCGAAACAAATTCGAGATCGAACTCTTTGCAAGATCACAATCCATTTATTATATTTTCCCCCTATCATCTATCTGGTTGGGATGAACTGAAATGGATTGATGTGAGCCACAACCAAATTCTGGCGGAGTATGTAATGTCTCAACCATTGAACTGCATGGACGGTAGCTAAGGCTAGCTTCTTGACATGAGTGTAATGAATTTCAACATCAATGAGGTTTCAACTAAGATAATAGACAATGTGCTTTTGGAGCTCTTCATTCTCTTTAACCAAAACCATTACAATTGTCTCTTGAGATGCGACCACATATAATAAGAAATTACGGCTATAGTAGGGTGGACTAATCACTGGGGCCGATGCCAAGGATTTATTCAATGCATCAAAAGACTCCTGGGCTCACTCATCCTAGATAAAAAGAGTGTATTTATTCATAAGGCACATGAAACCCTTGGTCAAATTGGAAAAATTGAAAACAAACCTTTGCAATAATTTAGCCATCATAATTCTCTTAAGGTCGTGAAAAGAGAAGGTCCTTACCCATTGAAAAGTAGCTTCGGTGTTTTTAAGGCCGAAAGGCATTTTCTGGTATGAAAACATACCCCAAGGGCAAATGAAAGCTGTTTTATGATGGTCCTCACGTTTGATATGAATCTGATTATACCTTGAAAATTCGTCCATGAAGGAAAACCCCTCGCTTCCCGCACACTTATCCAAAATCTGATCTATGAATGGTGTGGGAAAGTTATCTTTAGGACAAGATTTGTTCAAGTCTCTGAAATGAGTGCAAAAATGGATAGTTCCCTATTTCTTATCAACCAGAACAGGACTGGATACCCATTCAGTCAACGGAACCGGATAGATAAATCCAGCCTTAAGCAACTTCTATATCTCTTCCTTAATAGTGGGTGCCTTACAGGGACTCATCACACGTAAGTGTTGTCGAATAGGTCTAGCATCAACATAAGTATTAATTTCATGTTCAATAATATGAGGATCTATTCCCAACATTTCATCATATTACCAAGCAAAAACATCTCGAAATTCTTTGAATAGCTTAGTGTATGCTTCAATCTCATCGAGGGAACAATTCTCCCCAATGTAAACATTTTCTACTTTTCCAAGAGTTTAAGAAACATCATTAGGGATAGTTGGTGGCAAATTAGCCATCTTCCCTTTGACATATTTACCAGGAGTAACTAGTAGGATCACGGGACTACCAACCTTCTCGCTAAGGATCTCCTTATAGTCATCACACTCAATCCATTCAAGCTTGGGGAGAAAGTAAGATCGATGGTGTAACTCCTCCCAAGGCCCTTCTAAACCATTCATGTCTTCGAGAATAGCTTCATCCAAAGGAAAAATATCACCGAATAAATCATGAGAGTGTGACGACACAACTGTCCAAGAAGGCAGTGCAAAGGGGTCCTCCTCCTTCATCCGTGAAGAGGAAGGACTAGGATCTACAATAGGGCCAAGGATAGCTTGAAAATCAATCGTTGCTATAGATAACGTTATTTCCATCTTGGTACATCTAAGATCTTCATCCAAAGCGCTCAGAGGAGGAATATTCCAAGGATCTTCCAAATGCAAAATGTGAAATGGGACCGAACTAAACGATGACGATTCACTACCAAGCCTGGAACCTATAGTAATAATTATTGGTGCAGAAATATTGAAATTTCCCATCAAAGACGGATACATTCCCACCCCAACATTCTTAGTTGTCAGCTGAGAATTGTTAATAACCAGTATTGTAGCTCTCGACGATGCTTTTGTACCAAAGTTATCAATTGATTTTTGCTCGACCATGAAAATCCTATCTTCCAAAAGGAAGCAAATAATTCAAAATAGGGATGAAATGACTGCTCTCATGTTGTAAATCTAGTTGCGACCCAGTAAAAGGTTATAGTCAAGGGGTGCATTAAGCACCTCGACCTTGATCGACATGATCTTCCATCCCAATTGGACTTTGAGAGAAGGAAGTATACCATGTGGCCAAAATATTCTCCCATCAAAAGCAGTCAACATGGTCCCAGATTTTGAAAAAGTGGGTGAACCTAGACCTTTCCAACAGGTTAAAAACATCACAGAAGCCACAGATCCTTTATCAATTACTGTGTGTTTAATGGTGTTGTTCATACACTCCACGTGGAATAGGAAAGCCACATGGTAAGGAAAGTGAGTCTGGACTTCATGGGTTTCAAATTCAATCACTGTAGAAGGATGTGAATCAACCATCCCAAGAGCGATCAACAAATATTTCCTTTGCGAAGGGAAAGTCCGAAGGACTTATAAGGCGGACATCGCACAAGGAGTATGGTCCAAATCATCGACAATGGAATAGTGTTAGGCATCTTAGGAATTAGGATTGTGCCCCGAGTGCTTTAAGACTCCCTTAGGAATGCGAGGCGTAACTTCAGGCTTGTTGATATGTAAAGGGACCTCAGGAGGAGAAGGTTCTTTTCCCAAGTCGAGTTACGATGAACCATAATCTTTCGCTCGTGTCACAACATTCTCAGCGGACATCATGTTGATGCACCCATGGCCACCTTCAGTGTTCGGTGGGTTTTGATGCCCACGAGAAGCACTTCTGAAATCCGTGGTCCTCGAAATCATATTTTTATTATGTGGTAAAGGATCCATTAACATAGTTGGGCTATGTGCAATGAATTTTGAGGCTTCATTGATACGAGGCCATAAGTAAGTGAGGTGATCTCCCCCACAAATATTTCAAGGGAAATTAACCTTACATTTAGAATTCTTCCCCCCCCCCCCCAACATCACTACAGTTCTTGTCATCATTAGAATTTCCATTCCTATTCCCACCTCTTCTATTGTTTCTTCCCTTTTTCTTGTTCTGTCTAGGATGCTGGGTACCCTTATGGTATGATGATTGGACAGAGTGTACATCTTCTAACTGGGTGGGATGATATGAAGTTGTAGCTTGTCCCGACGCAGGTTGGTTAATAGAAAAATTCTTCATTTGATTCGTAACCAAGTCTATGGGTTTAGTACTCACAGAGCCAAAAATTCCATCGGCATGTGGCCCAGGTTTGAACTTAGGCTCGAAATTTGACCGCGCTGCATTCATAATAATTTTATATAAGAGCCCAGACTTAGCATAAATAAAGTCTAGTTGTTGAGCTCAGAAAATAGCTTGTTCCTCATTCATAGCTCCAAATGTGGAAACATCGTTCTCTATATATGGTAATAATGACTTGAGGAACCATTCTAAAAGGAAATATGGTGGAATGTTGGCCTCAATCAACCGCTTTCATCTACACCACTCTTGAATATGGTTTGAGATATGTGTGGCTTTGTCTTGCTGAAATGTTGCAAAGAGCTCAGTATTGGCATCGTAATGCATAGGTAGTTGAAAGTGGTTCAGAAAGGTCATGGCTAGGTCATTGAATGTCCGATATATGCCCCCAGGAAAATCTATATGCCATTTCTTTGCAGGACCTATGAGGGTGCTTTGAAACAATTGTAAATGAATGGAATCACGGTTCAATGAATTTGAAGAGCACCATAGGTGGAAAGAGGTAACATGCTCTCCAGGTTCGTCACCATTCTTACCTTCAAATTTTGGAATTTCTGAACGAATCTTGGCAGGGACAACCGACCATGTCGGATCATAAGAAACCAGATCGTTGGTTAATTTCGATAAGTCAGGAAAGTTTAGCGTCACTAAGAAAGGGATCCTAGGTTGTTCCATCTCATTCCATTCCCCCTTACTAGATTGGTTTATGTAATTTTGGTTGTTGTAAATACCATGGCCTTGGCCAATGGGATAATATCCTCCTCCTGCTTGACCCATAAAAGGATACACAGGAATGTTATAATTTGGTATACCTTGAGACTGTGGTGTTACATAGCCATAATTATAAGAGTGATAGAAGGGTTGACCCCCAGACACATAAGGAGGCACATAACCTCCTGACACAAAGGTACTAGTAAACGAGGGAACAACATGGCTAGAGGTAGCACTCCACCCTGAAGAACCATGTGAGCTATGGTGAGGATACATCATGAGAAATGAATTTGAAGGAATAGGTGCGGTGGACAATGGAGAATAATATGGAAAGTAAGTTTTGCTTCCAATTTTCACATGTCTGGGACCTCTTCTGTGCAAAGGAATACTATAATTAGGCTTGAGTAATGGGTATGAAGATCCTCCCACAAAGGGAGTGGAAGGTGCAGTATGACCACTACCAAACCTATCCACATAGTAAGGAATGGCAGTGCTTCCAAGTGTAGTACTAAGATCTATACCAGGATCTACAACAGATGATGGAAAAGGTTGTGAAAGGTATGGCATGCCAAATATTAAAGGGATAGTGCTAGAAGTATCATGATGAGTCTCACCGCTTGACCTTTGAGTAGAAGACTGTTGGTTAGTATTTACATAATCTAAAAAATTGAATTGTGCATTATATAATGTACCAACCTCAATAAGATCGGTTTCTTCTGGAGTCCCATATATGATCAAAGGCACATTCCCCATCTCGGAGGACAGAGAAGGAGGGGCTTCCGAGATCTCAAATGCATGACTCATGATAAGACCGGTGTGTTAATCACAGTGAGTATGAATCCACCTATATTTTTTAATTCTCTTTCACGAAGGAGGATGAGACATAGAAGTCAGAAGGCCTACTAATCGTCGAGAACGACAAGATTCTTGTCCTTGATCCACCATGACTCCACAAAAATAAATAGACTCAACTAATTATGAACCCTAAATAAATCTAACACACACAGAGAACGCTCCTAATAAAATCTAATAAAAAATGAAATCAAACCAAGGGGAAGATAAATGAGCTCCCGAATGTAGTAGGTATGTCTCTCCTAGGAGAGGCTTGAGACTCCCATACACTACAAGCGGAGGTGTGTAACCAATTATAGTGGCCCTCAACTTCAACGCATAAAGCGACTATGTTGTCCAACCCCTACTTGTCAGGACACTCACAAAATAACCACTGCAAGTACCCCCTAAGATACCTAGGTAAAGAAACTAAGGTCACCCCAATATAACCAATGCTCATGCAGAAATTAGCAGGAGGAATCTACTGTATGGGTAGGGTAGCAAAGATCAAAGCTTGAAAGCACCAAAGGTACCTCAAAATCCCACATATATAAATAAGATCCTGGAAATATCTTTGGCTCTACACAGAGAGTGGCAAGGGGTTATCCCCACCACAAACTTGTATGTTTCCTCGTGCTTAACTCCTATGTAAGAGGAGCCTCCCAAGAACACTAATTATACCAAGGATTTTACTCTCTCACCTGGACATTCACCTACTTGTTTTATTTAGTAGTATTGGTGAAATTTACTCACAAAAACCTGAGCTTGTTGATGTACCCTATCAAATAAAAATGTGTAATTCATTTTAAATCAAGCGTTCATTTTAGAGGGTGTGATTACTCAAAGGGAATGACTGTGCAACCAATGATGTTATGACTCAACAGTGAAAGTAAATATGTCAAATTTTGTCTTTAAATGTGAAAATGGGGTATACCACTACATGAGATGCATATTTTTTCCTTCAAATGATAATACAACCATTCGTATATGAAAATCTGACTACTAATCAACTAAGAAACCCTAAAGAATGTACTATGCAAATGCAAAAATGCATGAACATGCAGAAAATAAATATTTTTGTATTTTTGAAATAAATGATATGTAAATGCAATAAAACGACTCTACAACTCCCATACCCTGGAGTGACTATCACATAGCATCCAAGCAAGACACTGAGGTAAAAGAAATATAATGCACTAATACCAAAAAAAAAGGAAACAAGATGACAAGAACAACTTCTAACTAAGAAACAAATAAAAGAGGTCTCTCATCAGAAACATAAGCACTAGACAAACCACAAAATCATCCAAGAAGAATCAACAACATTTAAAATCCATCCAACATCTCTCAAACATCCTATTCACACTCAAAAGAGGGGCACACACGACTGTTTGCAGGAAACCTGCATGTTTACGCAGTTGTTCAGAAAAAACCTGCATGTATCATACAGTTGTAAAGAAAAAACTTGTGTACAATAAGATAAAGGGGGTAAAATGATAATATAAGACCTAAAATACTTCAACAGGACACTACTGGGAAAACATACTTCTTGACCTGACACAGAAACATAGAGAAACATAGAGAAATTCAAGCACATTGTGCACCCAGTCCCCAAAGAAAAACAAGGAACGTCCCGAGTGGAGTCACCAATTCTGTTATGGAGAGAAACATCCTATGGCTTGTGGTAGACCACAACATACTGAATGACATCAGAAATTAATCCACTTCAATATGCAAGAGAAACAAATGTTTCTAACACTAAGGGATACATAACATACGTTATTCCAGACGGTTGTAGTAGATCCCCGTTGAGCTTTTCCAACATGCGTGTACCTACAATTCACTCTCAACAACAACAAACAAGACAAGCATGATATATGTAAAAGTGTTAGGCCTACTCTAGAATATATAAATTGAACATGTATAATCAAATACAACTACATCCATGCATCAAAATATTCATATTCACACACATGCAATGGACGAGAAATGGATATTTCTATTAATAATAAACATAGATAACAATGACAAACTCTGACGGGACCTTGCCGAAACGGAGAAATTGAGTCCTCCAACTAGGCCTCCACCACTTCAATCCTCCATCTCAATGGAAAACTTACAAAGCAATGGAAAGATTGGGAAGAGCAACAATGTGTGCTCAAAAGGACAAAGGGATGTAGACTCAAGCATAAGCAAATGAGGCAACAATGAACTATAGTTTCCTTGTTCTCAAATCTCCTCATCCTTCAATGCATCCAAGAGGATCAATATATAGCCCTCCAATAGACGATGGAGGGTCGATTCAGAGAGTTTCCAGGCATATGGAAGGCCAAGAGTCAAGTTATTCGAGACTCATTGAGGAAAACTCCAAAAAAAAAAATTATGCACATTTCCTGATGTACGCGGGATATAGTGGAGCAAGATGCATGTACACGCGGGTATTAACTTAAAAGTCGCATATAGCAATAAAATGTGTTTTTAATGGGTTTTCTTGGACCATCAAAGTATCATTTGAGCAAGGGGGGTCCAAAGAGTCTGCAGAGGGACATGGAAGGACATAAAAGTGTCATCTACCAAGTGTGGTAAAATCAGCTATAACAGAGGTTTTAGAATGATTTTCTTATCTACTAATGTTAAGGGATTAGGGGGTGGTCCCAAATTTCGATCCCTCAAAATATTCATTGAAGTAATAAAGCAAACATATATTTTTTCCAAGAAACTATGAATTTGGGTACTAAATCCTGTGATGTTTTTTTAAGATTTTTAAAAGAATGGGAAGTATGTGCAATTGATTCAAATGGTTTTTCTGGTGGTTTGGTGATGGCGTGGAACCCAAGAATTTGAAAATTTAAACCCTACAAGACTTGTTTCGGGATTCTATTGGAAGGTAAATAACATGGGATTGAGAAGAATTTGCATTTTCTAAATATTTATGCTCCTTACAAGAATCGAGGATTTTTGGTAATAAGGTTCATGTAAGTGGTTTATTAAGCTTAGAAAATATGGTTTTAGCAGGGCACTTAAATTTAACTTACACTCTTATGATAATTGGGGCACAACTTCTCCTCCAGATCCTTTGTCATATTTTTTCTTAGATCTTTTTAAGAAACATCGGTTAATGGATATCCTACAAAAAAAACTCCTACTTGCAAAAACAATGAGAAGGAAGGAGAAGGAGTGAATAAAAGACTTAATTGTTTCCTTATGTGGGAATCCTTGGTGTATTACTATTCAAGATATCGATCTTGGGTCTTACATACAAATTTACCAGATCCCGTTCCTACATCTCTCCAGTTTGAAGAAGAACCTTCTGTCTTAAAATTTCCCTTTAAGTTTAATCATGCATGGTTAAAAAATGAGTATTTTTGTCATGTGATTAGAGATTTCTAGTTATGGATTCCCTATCCTGATAACTTGAATGTGATGGACCTCCTAGTCTATAAACTGAAGCTACTTAAAAAAAATGTCACATCTTGGTAAAAAACCAAATCTGTTGATGAAAAAAACTCTTTGCATCATATAGAAAGTGAAAATACTGAGATCATTTTGGAAAGCTTGACAGGTTTTTTCTCTATGGAAGATAAAGCAAAATTTTTGCATCTTGCTAGCAAAAAGGATGCTATTTTAAGTAAAGAAAAAGAGACAATGAGACTAAAAATCAGATCTCTTTAGATTGAAGTCGGTGATAAAAACACCCATTTTTTTCATCGATATGCAAATTTTCGCAGGAATCAAAATACTATATGGGAAATCAAGAATGATGACGGGAACAAGGAAACATCACAAGGAGACATAAAAAAAGCAGCTGAAAACATTTCAAAATTCTCTTGAAATATTAGAAAAGAGATTAGATATTTGGGTTTTATTTTAAAAAGAAAAAATTACAGTGTGAAGGATTGTCTTTGGTTGATTAAGAGGATCGAAAAAAAAATTGCTAACTGGTCTTACAATTTTCTCTCTATGGGTGGAAGACTTACTTTAGTCAAGGAAGTTCTACAAAGTATGTCGATCTTTTGGTGTTCTCTTGTTATGCTTCCAAACTCCATCATAAGCATTATTATAGCAAAATAATGTCATTTTTTGTGGGAAGGGATAGGTAATGAAAGAAATCTTCATTTTGTCTATCGAGAACAACTTGCTTTTGTATATTTTTCACAAGTTTCAGCCTCTGGTTATAAGTTAAAAAATTTGTCTCAGTTTATTGCAAACCTAGAAATTTAAATGCTGGAAATAAACATAAATTTGAGACTTAATAACACTCTTGTAACTTCACTTTTCATGGACAAAAAATAAAAAAATATGGACGCCATTCAACACATAGTACTCATAATTTTTTGGCCAATGGCCATGGAAAAACCCACAAGGGGAAAACCAGTCAGAGAGAGAAATAATTTTATTACCAGGAAATTTACAACAAAACTCAAAAATTTTCAGACCAACTTATCTCAACCCGAAAGAGAAAATTTTTTCCTCATTTTCCATGCCACATAGGGAAAATCAAACTCAGTTTTTTTTCCTATTTTATACCTCGATTTTTGTGCCATTGTACATAATGTACAGACTGTACCATACAGACCTCGAAATCTATGCCTAGGGAAACAAATTCTCAAAAATCATGCCCAGAAATCTGCCTCAAAAATTGTGCCTGCTGCTTTGAAAACTGCACTATATAGACTGTACAGACTAGAAATAAATGCAGTTGTCCTCTCCTCGATTTATGTGCCCTCTTTGCTACTATCCTTTCCCTCGATTTGTGTGCTACATTTTTTTTCTCTTTCTCAAAATAATGGAAACTTTCTCTCTCAGCTCTTTCCTTCACTTCAATCTGCAAAAGTGAGGAAAATGACCTTCCCTCGCCTTTTTGAGAGAACCCTAGGGTTCATCTAATCTAACGGTAGATATTAGATTACATCGGTGGATGAGATTAAATGCTCACATTTATTTCACTCACCCACTTAAATTTATCAAAAAGTGACTTTACTCTCTAAGTCAAATTAAATGCTCCACTTAAGTCATTTAATGCAAGGTTCACTTTATTTCCCCTTTTAAGTGACTAAGGCCAAATTCACCTAGGGGAACACTTTCCTAGGTACAAAATTAACACTCCCTCTTACCGAGGAAGGTGTTCTTCACCAATCCCAACTTGTCCTTGAAGAAGACAAACTTGCCCCTCCCCAAAGATTTTGTTAGAATGTCTGCAACCTACTCATCAGTGGAAATGTATTGTAAAGATACTGCACCTCTCTGAACATAATATTGGATGAAATGATACATGATCTCAATGTGGTTTGATTGGCCATGAACTACTGGATTCTCAGAGAGCTGGATGCAAGTCTGATTGTCACAGTAGATCACCATAGGATTCATCTCCTGACCAAATAAATTCACCAGCAACTTGTGAATCCATAAAGCCTTGCAGTTGGCCTAACTAGATGCCATATACTCATCCTATGCATAACTCAATGCAATAGATGTCTGCTTCCGACTGAACCACGACACTGTTGTCGAGCCCAAATTGAAACAACATCCAGAAGTGATTTTTCGGTCTGCCACACTTCGTGCCCAATATGAGTCTGTAAAACCAACCAATCTGATCCCATCTGACCTCCTGTAGTCCAAACCAAAATCCACTGTCCCTGCTAGATAACGAAACACATGTTTTGCAGCTACCCAATGCACACTCCTAGGCTCAACCATGAAATGACTAAGAGTGTCACTGCAAAACACAAATCTATCCAAGTGTTGAACAGATACATCAATGACCCAATGAGCTAACGGTATAAAGTAGGATCCACCAACTCTCCCTCAGAAGCATGAAGCTTGTTCCATTTGGTGATCATCGGTGTCGACATAGGCCTGCAATCCTCCATCCAGAATATCCTCATAATATCAACCACATACTTTCCATGTCCCAAGAAAATATGTCCAGGCTCCTGCCAAACCTCCAATCCCAGAAAATAATGCATCAACCCAATATCTCTCATCTCGTACTCTGCTGCAAGATCCTTCTTGCAAGCTGCAATGGGTCTCTCTCTCCCTGTGATAAACAAGTCATCAACATATAGCAGAAGAATGAGCAGATCATCTCCAACCATGATGAAGTTGAGATTAGTATTTTCTTCTCTCTTTTGAAAACCCATACTCAGCAAGTAAGAATCGATCCTGGAGTACCAAGCTCTAGGAGCGTGTTGAGCCCATATATGTCTTTCTTCAACTTGCAAACATGATACTCTCTCTCATGAATCTCAAAGCCCTGAGGCTTCTCAACATAAATCTCCTCCTATATGATCCCATTGAGAAATGCGGTCTTCACATCCATCTAATGGATCTTCCAACCCATTTTCACTGCAACGGAGATCAATTCCCTGATAGAAGTATACTAAGAAATCGGTGCAAAAGTCTCATCATAATCAATGCCATCAACTTGCGAAAATCCCCATGCTACAAACCTAGCCTTGTACTTCTCCACACTCCCATCCGCTGCATGCTTTAGCTTGTAAAGCCACCGAGAAGTCACCACTGAATTCCCCTCAGGTGTTTGAACTATCTCCCATACATCATTCTTCATGATGGAATGGTACTCATCCATCATGGCATCTCTCCAAACCAAATGCTAGGAGGCCTCCTTAAAAGTAGAAGGCTCAGAATCATGCGTACTAGCCACCAAAAACATGCCCAATCTATCAGGCATCTTGATGGCCCTCACTGAATCCCTGGGTGTCCCAACTTTCATAGCTTCCTTCAAAGTCTCTCGAAGCCACTTAGGCTTCTTCTTCCCTGAAGACTTCTCCCGCAATATGTCCTCATTTGAAGAGCTACTAGATCTAGTACCCTCAGTAACCTATGAACTTGAAGCTGGTGTACCAACACTAGGTGTACCCTGTAATCCTGATCCTGATCCTAATCCCCTGTACGGTGTACCTGTAATAGTAGACCCATCACCTGTCCTTGAAGACCCTGCTGGCTGAACCACTAGACCTGGTGAACCTGTGCCTGCATTGTGTGGTCCTATAACCCCAGAAACCTGTGATCCTGACTTCTACACTGATGGAACCTATGCAACAACCTGAGGTGCAGGAACCTACTGCTCTCCTTGCTCTGACTCTCTCGAATTCCTGAAGGCCTGCTCCTCCTCAAACTTCACATCCCTTCTCACCACCACTTTCCTCTAAGATGGAAGGTAAATACGGAAGGCCATCGAAGTCTCATCATATCCCACAAAGATGCCATTCTCTGCAGTGGGCTCTAACTTTGTCCTCTTCTCTGAAGGGACATGAGAGTAAGTCAAACTACCAAATATTCGAAAATGGACAACTTCAGCCTTCTTTCCTGAAAAACACTCCTCATGTGTCATGTTCCCCACAGCATGATGGGGACTCTTGTTATATGAAGATATACAGTTGTGATGCAAGCCTTAACCCAGAGAAAGAAAGGAAGAGACTGGTCATGTAACATAGCTTTGGATGATCCAACAATGGACTTGTTCTTCCTCTCTACTACTCCATTCTTCTATGGAGTATACAAAACTTTCAACTGTCTCATGATACCCTCCTTTCTGAAAAATCCATAAAACTCCTTACAGGTATACTCACCCCCGTTATATGATCTAAGAACTCGGATCTTCCTCCCTGTTTGGTTCTCCACAAGAGATTTGAACCCTTGGAACCTCTGCAGGACTTCCTCAGGCTTCTTTCTCTTCAGAAAGTAGATCCAGGTCTTCTCGGAATGGTCATCAATGAATGTCACATAATACTCGTATCCTCTCAAGGAAACAAAGACATTGGTCTGCACAAATATGAATGTATCAGGTCAAGGACCTCTGCTGACCTACTATCACTGCTCGAAAAAGAAGTCTTGGTGTACTTTCCCAAAGCACACCCCCTGCACACATCACTCTTCCCTGTGTTGAACTCCAGTAAACCTGTAACCATGTGTCTCAACAACCCCAAGGCTAGATGATGAAAGTGAGCCATCCTCCTATGCCAAAGCTCACACAGCTCACTGCCGCTGCTATGTGCCAAGGCATGGTGAGGCTGAAACAAGAGCCTATATAGTTTCCTGCATATAACTCTAATAGCAACTGAAGCAGATGGTCCTGAAGTCTTTGGAAACATATGAACATGTCCATCTAGAAAGAACACCCCAAGACCCTGATCCTCGATCATGGAAACTGACACTAGGTTCTTCTTCAACCCAGGTACATACAATACATCTCTCAACACAATGGGACTCATGGACTCCCTTTGAAAGGTAATAGTCCCACACCCAACAGTTCTGACTACTAAGTCATCTCCCAACACCACCTCCACATATGTCTCTATCTGTGAAAGCTCAGAGAACATCTCACAAGCACCTGTCATGTGGCTCAAGGCTCCGCTATCAATATACCAAGTGCTGGAAGTAGATGCACTATAGGAATGGTCTGTCACTAGGGAAAACTCCCTCTGTTTATCAACATCCTCATTGGTGAGAATGGATGCTCTCTCTCTCTCTCTCTCTCTCTCTCTCATAATGCCTAGTGCACAGTGAAAACTCACTCTGAAATCTTGCGGCAAAGTCATCGACCTCCACTGAAGCTGTTGTCTGCTATTACTTCTTCTTCTTGTTTGGACACTGCCCAGCATAGTGTCCCATATTGTGACATGAAAAGCACTTTACAGTGCTCAAATCCTTCTTCTACCCATCTTGTTGCTTGGCCCCACCCTTCTTGGGGTCCTTCTTGTTCTTCTTCTTCCCCTTTGTTGTCAATGCCACATCCTCCTCATCCTGCCTACTAGTCGAACCACTGCACTGCAGAAGACCCCTCCGAGTCTCCTCCGGAACAAAATCACCATAGACCATGTCCCATGATGGTAAGTTATCTCTAGCCACAAAACCCTGTACAAATATAGCCCAAGGTGTTGTCACCCCAGTCAAGGTTGTCTGCACTAGCTCAAGACCAGTAACAACCACCCCAATAGCTGCAAGCTCATCTCTCACCTCATAGATCCTAGTAAGATCAGCCATACAAACCTCTCCTTTGACCATCTTGATACTCTTTAGTTTCTCTCTCATAACCATCTTCCTATTCTTATTGGAACTCTAAAACAATCCGGTCAAATTACTCTACATCTCATGTGCATGATCCTTCGCTGAAATGTGAGGCATACCATGGTCTTTAACAACATCCAAGATAATCCTCATGGATTTAATATCCTTCTTATTAAAGGCTGCATATGATACCGCATCGGTAGCAGTGGGAATAGCAATGGGATTTGATGTAGTGTTTTTTACTACCTCCTCCCACAACTCGGTCTCTCTCAACACAAGTAATATACAGGCCTTCAATGAAACAAATTTTACTGTCCCATCTAGCCTATCCTCCGTTCTCAAACCAACGAAAGTCATTTTTTCTGAAAGAACAAGTTTCAGCAAAAATGTACTACTGTCACAAGAGTTTTCTGAATTCTAGAAATGACTTTCTGTCTGCAAATTTTTAGTTTTCTGCCCCACTCAGCTCTAATACCATGTAGTTTTTTCACAAGTTTCAGCCTCCAGTTATAAGTTAAAAAATTTGTCTCACTTTATTGCAAACCCAGGAATTTAAATGCTGTAAATAAAAATAAATTTTAGACTTAATAACACTGTTGTAACTACACTTTTTCATGGACAGAAAATCAAAAAATATGCATGTCATTCAACACATAGTACTCATAATTTTTTGGCCAATGGCCCTGGAAAAACCCACAAGGGGAAAACTAGTCAGAGAGAGAGATTTTTATTATCATGAAATTTACAGCAAAACTCAGAAATTTTCAGACCAACTTATCTCAACCCGGAAGAGAAAATTTCTACCTTATTTTCCGTGCCAAACAGGAAAAATCAAACTCATATTTTCTTCCTGTTTTTTGCCTCAATTTCCATGCCATTGTACGGACTGTACGGTCTATACCGTACGGACCTCGAAATTTGTGCCTAAGAAATTTATTTTTTCTCGAAAATCGTGCCCATAAATCTACCTCGAAAATCATGCATGCTTCTTCAAAAACCGTATTGTACAGACTGTACGGACCAACAATAAATGTTGTTGTCCTCTCCTCGATTTCTATGCCATCTTTGTTGCTGTCCTTTCCCTCGATTTGTGTGCTACAAATTTTTTTCTCTTTCTCATAAAAATGGAAACTTTCTCTCTCAGCTCTCTCCTTCACTTCAATCTGCAAAAGTGAGGAAAATGACCTTCCCTTGCCTTTTTGAGAGAACCCTAGGGTTCATCTAATATAATGGTGGAGATTAGATTAGATCGGTGGATGAGATTAAATGCTCACATTTATTTCTCATAAATATTAATTTCACTCACCCACTTAAATTTATCAAAAAGTGACTTTACTCTCTAAAGTCAAATTAAATGCTCCACTTAATTCATTTAATGCAAGGGTCACTTGATTTCCCCTTTTAAGTGACTAAGGCTAAAGTCACCTACGGGAACACTTTCCTAGGTACACAATTAACAACTTTACTTAATTATATGGGTGGATGGGGCATACAAAAATTGACAGGTTTTAATATTGCTCTTTGTTTAAAAAGTATGTGGAGATGTCTTTTTGACAAAGGTCTGTGAAGTATGGTGATAAGAACTAAATATTTGAAAAAGACGATTGTTGATAACTAGTTTAGATTGACAGGATTGATCAAATGGAGCTTCTATTATATGGAAGAATTTTTGTATGGTTTTTCACTAGATAAAAAGGGGATTAGCAGGGATATTGGTAATGGAAAAAATGTTCTTATTGGGGTGGATCGTTTTGTTGGAGATAATGATATTTTTTATTTTCCTTGGAAAATTCTTGATCATTTAGAGCTAATTGGTTTTAGAACTATTGACTAGATTAAAAGACCCAAATGGTCGTTCTTGAAGGGTGGATATTGGCTCAATGCTTAAGATGTGGGTCTTACAGGTGAATGGGATTCTAAATGGGATACTTATATAGAGGTGCTAAAGGAGGTATGGGTTAAGCTGAGTGTGGAATAAGACAAATTAGCTTGGCTAGAAAACAAAAGAACTGGTATTATCAACGCTAAGTTGGATTATGACTTTATTGCAAAAAAATGGATTAAGGAGGATACCACGTGGTGGTATGAAAAGTAGTAGAATTGGAATGTTCCACAAAAATTGAAATGTTTTTGGTGGTTAGCTCTCAAAAACAAGCTCTTAACTTGGCCAAACGCAGGGTCAAAGCAACTGTATTTTGTGCAAACAGGAGAGTGAAACTATTTTTCATATTTTTGTTAATTTCCTCTTTTGCAAAATAGTCTCGTCTTTATAAAAAAATATGTTGGACATCAGTTATGAGTGGGGGTTTGAGGAACTGGAAGTTTCCTTTAACGATTGGTTTCATGAATCTGAGTTCTTCAATTTTCTTCCAGTTTTTATTTCTTGGTCTATTTGGTTAATGAGGAATAAGTTTTTTTTCAAAATACCTCTCCAAATGAAATGATCTCTGGGGTTAAAGAAATTAGTTTTCTTAAAGAATACATGGATGTGAATCTTTCAAAAAAGACAAAAAAGGAAATATCCTCTAGATCTTACTTCTTTATGTGTTGTAGGTTACTTTGATGGAGCTTCTACAAACTCTCTTGTGGGTGTGGAATGGTTCTTAGCCTAAATAAGGAACATTATTTCACTTTAAGTCTGGGTGGAGGAAAGGGAACAAACAGTAAAGCTGAACCGTTGAGTTTATGGGGATTACTACAATTTGCAGCTCATATTGGAATTTTGGATATCTGTATCTTTGGGGATTCTAAAGTGATAATAAAATGGATTAATGGTAACTACAACCTATAGGTATTGTTGCTTAAACATTGGTGTCAAAGAAATTAGTTTTAAAAAGATTTTTTGTTCAAAGCTCCTTTAGACATGTTTCTAGATCATACAATTTGATAGTCTTTCTAGAAAGGCTATTGATCTCAAGGCAAGTTCTTTATAGTATCAAGAATATTTGGAAGGTTTTTTGCTTAATGAAAGAGAAGTTGACTTAATAGATATGGCGTGATTTTGTTAAGAAAGTTTCGATGTGAAGACTTTTAGTTTGCTTATAGATCTAGACTTTATGTTTACAGTATGTTTTTAGTGTTGTAAGATAAAGGGATAGCAGCTTACCATAAGGAGTTGATGTATGAAGGATGAAGTATGAAAGCAATATCTTGATATGTAAAAAAATTCTTTGATTTAAAAAAAAAACCTTTTTTCTTTGAAAAAAAAACTCCATAATATCAACAATATTGATAACACTCAAATAAATTCTACAATATAAACAATATTAAGTTTTTTTTTCATATAAATCCACACATTAATAACATTACTTGCATTATTTATTTTAATTGAATATTCCTACATTAATAACATTACAAGACATTAATAATACTAAATACAATATTCACTTAAATCTAATTATGATGTGTCAAATTTATTTCCTTATTCACAATTTTATAAAAATATACTATTTTTAATTAATATTTTAATTTATATATTTTTAAAATTTAATCTTATTTCTAATATCATTATTTTTTTTTTATTATTTCAATATTTTTTAAACATAATTAACTACATATTTATCCATCACTCTTTAAGACACCTCTCTTTGCAAATAATCAATCAATTTATTAAGAACTGAAATTTAGGCCCATAGGCCCATGGAATATCGGCTTCATGAGGCATTCATGGAGTAGGAAATGATGTAAGGTATGCACATGGTGGTAAGATGAGAATTAATGCTTACTAATAATATATTTTTAGTCAATAAATGGAATATTATTATAAAAACAAATTATTAGTATTATATTAAAATAAGAAGATGTTTATTTATTTAGTTAGGCCTCCCAGCATGTGAGGTCGTGGGATCCATTCTCATCGACTCTCTTGGGGTTAGGCACACAGAGGCCGCGGGTGTGAGGCCCCTTCGGGTGGGTCCGCCAGAAATGATTCCGTGGATGTAGCCCGTCGGTCAAGCCGGCGCGTGAACCACATTGAAAAAAAAAAAAAAAAAAAAGAAAAAGAAAGAAGATGTTTATTTATTTTATGTTATGAATTTATTTTTAGTAATTATTGATAGAATCCAATAAATCTATTTTAGTTAAAATTAAAATGGGAAGAATTGAAATTATGTTTTTATGGAATAAAAAATATAATATTCTTAAATTATGGCATTTATATTAAACAATTTTTACAACTAATATATATGCTTTTAATTTGTTTTTATTTTTATTTTTAATAAAAATCTAAATAAAATAAACCAAAAAATATACTAGAAAAAAGTCCAAAACTTAGAATATTTAGATTGTTATTAAAAACAAATCATCTTATTATACCTGCCTCAGGCAGGTATATTGTAATCGATTGCAAGTCAAACTCTTTTGACTTTGGTATTAGTTGGTGTCTTTTGAGGCAGCTATAAAGAATTAAAACCTGTTTTGCAAAGTATGACTTAGGGATTTGTAAAATATTTTTTTTAATTTTGTTAAAAAACTATTTTTGTAAACAGCTGATTGGTGGATAGAAGATGATGTAAGCTTTGGGATTTGGTATCTGGATTTGAGTTGACATGTGGCAAGATGAAGTCATAATAATAAAATTAAAAAAATAAAAATTATATCCCATTGCCATCTGGCTCATGCCTCCTGCTGCTGTTGCTGCCGCTGCCTCTGCCATGAGGACCGTGGCGCCTACCAGCAGCCAATCGCCAATGCCTGGAACCATTTGGATGCTTCCCGTGACCACCGGCTCGAGCTTGACCCCACCCGCCAGTGTTGCGCAGAACATGTTGATCCCACACGTCATCTATAGCAAACAGGGAACGTTTTCCTTTTAAATGTTTATGAATCTTCTCAGTAAGCTCCTGCTGTACCTTTCACTCTACCTCGCGCTGGACCTCTTCCTGATCGTACAAATCAGTGAAGAACTTTCGATTTTTTGAAAGTTTCTTCATTTCCTTAACACTCTTTTTCTCCATTTCTTCAATCTCTGTTTGATAATATGACAGTTGTTTGAATATCTCGAACCGTAGCTGTTTAACTGAGAATTTCTTAGAAATAGGTAACCACACCATATGGTCGAAACCTTCTCCTCCCTTCTGGCTGTTAAAAACGTGTTGGAGAAGAAGAGTCTTGCCCTGCCCTCGCATGCCCACAATAGCAATGACTCGAGGGCCATTTTCCTGCCCTATCAACTCATTGATTTCAATAATCTGGTGTTCCATGCCAACAGTCTGAGATTCTTGAATAACAACATTAGATCTTTCCCTCTTGTCATGTGAATCATATGCATTGACTATTTGCATACGTTCATTGACATGCAAGACGGACGTGAGAGATATGAGATATTTAGTACTCCGGTGTATTTTCTTGATTCTCTTCTTCAATTGGTTAATCCTCTGGCCCATCTTATAGCGGAAGATGGGGTTCCAATTAAAGTTGCGAGCTGCCCCGCATTCCTCCACTATGTCCACAGCATCGAGCAGAAACTCTTCAAGTCTGTTAAGCCAACTAGACACCAAAGTGGAGTTTATTTTGTCTCCGGCATCATTGAAGAGAGATTTAATGGAAATAAGCTCTTCGCAAAGGAATTCAAAGTCTTCTCTGAAACCAGTAAGGAGCGATACCTCTTGGAAAAGCTTTTCAATGAGAATAGAAGTCAAATTTCCTGTAACCTTTCTAACAACCGCTGCTTCTGCCATGTTGTTTCTTCCTTCTTAGCGTCCATTAAGTCTCCCTGTCATTACTCTCTTGTTCAACTCAAGCACGCACTTACACCTTACTTGCAGACTCTTCGTCAATTCATCATGCAGACTCTCAACCTTACTTCTCTCCTATAATTAGGTCACAGGTTACGATTACGAAGCCAAGAGCCAAGAGACAACCTTAAAAAGGGTACGAGTGCAAGACCCAATCAAGCAGGATAAAACACAACTAAAACGCCCCGCTTTTTGGGCGATTTGTGTTAACAAAAATTGGTTAAAATTGGTCCAAATTGTTTTTGGTAAATTGCTATTTATTTATATAATTTTAGCAATTTTAATGCTAATAATAAACTAAATCCCTGATTTTAAGACTATACAAATAATCAAAATTACAATTTAAATCCTCCAAATTGGAATTTCGACCAAAATAGCTCTACCAGATCTTTCGGCCAAAATGGCTCTGCCAGATCCCGGCGGCATTTTGCCGGATTCCGGCGGTTTGGGGCGTTTTGTGCTTATACTGCTAGTCTGCTCCGTCTTATAAGTTTTCTTGAACTTTAAGCTCTGCCATCCTTTGAATCGAACCCGAGACCTACAGAGTTTCAAAGACTTCTTCGGCATCTTCTTTTAAGTTTTCGGTTCGGCGACCCTTCCAGGGAATAAGAAGCAATGATTTAAGATATTTTTTAATAAAATTGTTTCGAAATGTTAAATTTTATTTAAAAGAAATAAAATTATATATATTTTTATTTAATCAAGAAATCTAATAATTTACATTGAAAAGAAACATAACCTTCGCTTTGAGTAGTTAAAATAATGTAATGCAATTCACATGACAATTGTAATGAGTTTTTTCTAAATCATCTAAATGTCAAATATCAAATCGTGATTAATTGACCATAATGTATAAATAAATCCTACTTGATTAAGTCAATGATATCATAAACCTTTGTTATATGCAAAAGTAAATAAATTTGAATTGATTAAGTCAAAATAATAAAGAAATCAAAATTATTTAAACAAAAATAAGTAGATAAAAATTGCAATATAGTCTATAGTGCACTCTATAAGATATATA